>SJXQ01009284.1:0-146633 GCA_006408695.1 Aepyceros melampus | reverse complement strand
TCACTTCATGGGAAATAGCTGGGGAAACAGTGGAAACAGTGTCAGACTTAATGTTTTTGGGCTCCAAAATAACTGCAGATGGTGACTGCAACCATGAAATTAAAGACGCTTACTCCTTGGAAGGAAAGTTATGACCAACCTAGATAGAATATTAAATAGCAGAGACATTACTTTGCCACCAAAGGTCTGTCTAGTCAAGGCTATGATTTTTCCAGTGGTTATGTATGGATGTGAGAGTTGGACTGTGAAGAAAGCTGAGTGCTGAAGAATTGATGCTTTTGAACTGTGGTGTTGGAGAAGACTCTTGAGAGTTCCATGGACGGCAAGGAGATCAATCAGTCCATTCTAAAGGAGATCAGTCCTAGGTATTCTTTGGAAGCAATGATGCTAAAGCTGAAACTCCAGTACTTTGGCCATCTCATGTGAAGAGTTGACTCATTGGAAAAAACTCTGATGCTGAGTGGGAGTTTGGGGGCAGGAGGAAAAGGGGACAACAGAGGATGAGATGGCTGGATAGCATCACCAACTCCATGTACGTGAGTTTGAGTCAACTCTGGGAGTTGGTGATGGACAGGGGGGCCTGGTGCACTGCGATTCATGAGATTGCACAGAGTCGGAACGACTGAGCAACTGAACTGAACTGAACTGCTGCTACTACTGCTGCTAAGTCATGTCAGTTGTGTCTTACTCTGTGCGAGCCCATAGACAGCAGCCCAGCAGGCTCCTCTGTCCCTGGGATTCTCCAGACAAGAATACTGGAATGAGTGGCCATTTCCTTCTTCAGTCATGAAAGTGAAAAGTGAAAAGTGAAAGTGGAGTCACTCAGTCCTGACCAACTCTTAGTGACCCCGTGGACTGCAGCCTACTAAGCTCCTCTGTCCAAGGGATTTTCCAAGGAAGAGTACTGTAGTGGGGTGCCATTGCCTTCTGAGGAACTGAAGTAGTCTTACTTAAAAAGACAATATTTTTCTTTATATAGCACAACAATAATTCTTTTCATATATCTTGTCAATCTGACTGGTTCACTTCCTTTCCTTTTAAGGACACTGCAGACTGCTACTCTATTTTTCTAAATATTTTTTTTTATTGGAAATGATTTTAGAGATCATCTAATTTAACCCTCTCATTTTATGGTTGATGATGCTGAGGCCCTGGAAAATGTACATTAAGCCACTTAGGTCACAAAGCAAGGGATAAACAGTCTTTATTCTTATATTCTTGACTTTATTTGCAATCAAATTTGCCCACAGATTAATATGGGAGTCTTTTCCTCTTTCAAATTTCCTTCTATCTTTTTCAGTCAGTCAGTCAAAGTCTCCTTCCAGCCATTCTTCCTATATGCAGGAGATATGTCATGATTCCAAATAATGTTTCCTTCTCAAATTTCTCTCATGGGGTGCGATGGAACATAGTATATTCATAAATCTGATATTTCCTCTCACTGAGGAAATCATGTATACCTTCATATATCTTCCACTTCAGATCTCATATATCTTTGAATATTTACATTTGTGTGGTTGGCAAGTCTTCTTCCTTCAGGAGGCTTCCCCCCCCCCCCACCTTTTTTGGTCAGTGTAAAGAGCACTAAACCAACCTCTTGTATATTCAAAAGTAATTTCCCTGCTTAGTTCTTCTTCTGAATTAATTGCATTTTACCACTCTCTCATTCATTCTATTTGTGATAAAGTTAACATTTGCAGAGTCTATAACACACCTGGTACTGAGAAATCTTTCACTTAAAGTGAAAGTATGCAATCCAAATAATATGAAACAAGCATTTAGCTTGATTCTAAGAGGTTTCCTTTCAACCCTACTGTCTCTTTCCCTACTGTGATTTTCCTCCCACTGCTTCTTTTTATCACAAGAACACAGCAAGTAGTAAGCAGCCATACATGCTTTTTGTGTTGTGCTTAAGCTAACACTCTGCTATGATACAATCTCTTTCTGCTTTCTTCTTTATTTTTCAGCATCTAATTTATAGCAGATAAATGATTTGAGGCAGTTGTTTCACAGGGAGATAGGAACTTTGGTTTCCCTATGCATCACAGAGTGAATAAGGACTAATCACATGCATACTTTTAGGTTATGTTTTTGGTAATGTTGCTACTGCAATTTTGATTATTTATATTAAATTCACTTGACCTTGCTCACACATACTTACATTTTTGCATATGTCTCTTGAAGGATATACTTGAGCTTGAACCTCTCCAGCCATTTTCACTTTCCTAATTCTTTCTCCTTCCCAAGCCCCACTCCATATCCCTTTTTCCCCACATGGCATTGAATATATTTGAACTTCTCTGTTGGTTTCCACAATAGACATCATCATGAATCCCTCCCTCCTCATGTGCTCACTTGTGTCCAACTCTGCAACCCCATGGACTTGTAGCCTATGAGGCTCACCTGCCCATGGGATTTTCTAGGTAAGAATACTGGAGTGGGTTGCCATTTTCTACTCCAAGAGATCTTCCCAACCCAGAGCTCAACCTCACGTCTCTTACATCTCCTGCATTGGCATGCAGATTCTTTACCACTAGCACTGCCTGAATGGAGTCCAATATGATGACCAGGACTTAGTAAATGGAAATTGTTCTTATCTTGATTGAGTGATGGTCACATACTTCTGCATGATGGATATGACTGGCATGGAATGAGCTAACCAAGTGTAAGGTTTTGATATGGTGAGTTAAAAACTATCCAACAAATTCTTATTGAAGCAAAGCAAATAAGTTTAAAGTCTTCCTAATTGGCTTAGACAAAATGAATGATTACTCTTGTAAACTTCACACTGTTCACAGAACACTGTTCCTCTTTTAATACAGAAGAAGGACAGAAGAAGAGGTGAGGAGTTTGCAATAAGATGTGTTTGAGTAGAAGTTCTGACTCTATCAGCAACCATTATGTGAAACTGGCACGTTATATGAGCCCTTTGGAGCTCAGTTTCTTTTGGGTGTGAATTGGGAAATATAATACCTACCAATTGAAGTAACCATACTCAACTTGCTTGGTGCACAGTAAAATGCTCAAAAGTTAGTTCTATTTTTTAATCACACGCAAAGAGTCAGACACGACTGAGCAACTTTACTCACTCACACTGAATACTAAACCATCAGCATTTATTGGACCCGCTCCAGTGTTCTTGCCTGGAGAATCCCAGGGACGGGGGAGCCTGGTGGGCTGCCGTCTATGGGGTCGCACAGAGTTGGACACGACTGAAGCGACTTAGCAGCAGCAGCAGCATTTATTGGATAAGTTTTTATATAAAATATGTATATATATATTTTTTTCTTTCCTAATCAATTCATAAGAATCTTACCAATTGTTTTTCAGTTATATTTTTAAGAGTTCATATGGAAACATGGTCTTTCCCACTTTTCACACACACACACACACACACACACACACACATAAAGACATCAAGGAAAGAGAACATAAACTGTAATTTTGGACAAGAAAACATAGCTTTTAGCCTGGATGAAACCTATGGCAAGGCATACTTGCTTCCCTGAAAGTCTGATATAAAATATACTGGTTCCTGGTAGTAAAAAATTGATGTGATTTTATTTTGAATAAGCTTCAAGGAAGAAAAACCATATTTTCCAGCATTTTCTCATCTTATCTATGTAAAATGGCAACTGATTTAGGTAAAAGCTCTTCAGAAACTGGTCTTTTAAACTTAGCTCTATAAATTAAATGTCAATGTGATAAAAAAAAAGAATCCTTACTAAAGAAAAAGAAAACAAACAAACAAAAAATCTACTTCTTGCCAGTTCTGAAAACTGTGCTTCGCTTCAGCTCCGAGAGGCTATATTGCATACTCTTGGGATCCACTCACTTGTTTTAGTGTGAATTTCCAGGGAGAGTTTGAGTCGAACAGCTACAGTGATTCTCTTAGCGCATGTGTGTGCTCAGTCACTCAGTCATCTCTAACTCTCCATGGACTGTAGCCACCATGGAATTTTCCCAGCAAGAACATTGGGTGGGTTGCCAGTACCTCCTCCAGGGAATTTTCCCAACCCAGGGATTGAACCCACTCCCGTGTCTCCTTCATTGCATGTGGGTTCTTTACCGCTTAAGCCACCTGGAAATCCTGTTTCTCTCAGTAGATGGTGGCAAGGAGACAATAGCATTTGTGTTAATTTTAGCTTTTTATTGTGTTAATTTTACCTCTTTATGAGGTAAAATTTTACAATGATGCAATATCTTTTAATCAAAGGTCAAAATTTGACTCTACATGTACAGTATAATAAAGATATGTCTGGAGAAAATACCTGCTTTACAGTATAACTATTCCAGATACTTCTCAAGCCCTCTGTTGCTGAACAGAGCGCCTGACCTCCTCTCAGTGACACAATATTTTGCTATTACTGGTCCCACTGTCATAATACTCACATTTACATTCTTACTTTCTGGAACATTTTCCGTGCTCTGATTTGACAATGAATCTTGTCTGGTTATTTCCTCTTCCTGGAACTTTCTACATCCTGTTCTTCTGCAAGAGATACTTGGTCAAAGTCTCAGACTAAATGCCAGAGAAAGCTACCAGGTCTCTACACCCCCATGAGGTTATGTGCCTAGAGATGTAGGCTTAAAAAAATATTCACAAAACCTAAAATTTGAGAGTTATGTTTTATTTGGCAGGGAATTTTAGGACTTCAAATCAGGGAGGCAGTGTCTCAAGTAAACCTGAGAGAAATGCTTCAGGTATATAGATGTTTTGCAACAAAGGGTAAGTAGTCTGAACACTGAAAGATTTATTGTAAATTAAAGCAAACCAGATATCTCCAGTAAAGGAATTTAGCTCTTTGCTTTTTTGGGGGAAGATGCAAGAATTTGGGCTCACTGAATTCCTTTGATTTTCATCTCAGCTACCTGGGGCCAATATACAGATTTTCACATCCTGAGTTTCCTCAAGGCTCGCCATGGGGACTGGCTGCAGGGAGTGCTTGTAGTTTGATGGCTTCTGCTGCTTCTGCTGCTAAGTCACTTCAGTCGTGTCCGACTCTATGTGACCCCATAGACAGCAGCCCACCAGACTCCCCCATCCCTGGGATTCTCCAGGAAAGAACACTGGAGTGGGTTGCCATTTCCTTCTCCAATGCATGAAAGTGAAAAGTGAAAGGAAAGTCACTCAGTCGCGTCTGACTTTTCGCAACCCCATGGACTGCAGCCTACCAGGCTCCTCCATTCATGAGATTTGCCATGCAAGAGTACTAGATGGATGGCAGGTATTCTTTTCCTTCCTGATCCTTTTCCTCAGGGCTCTCCAGCTAGCCTTGGAGGGTGCATCCTTTACTTCCTGGTGGCAGGAAACATTCCATTTCTCACAGAATGTCCACAGCTAAGTCATTTTATAACCAAGGCCTGCTTTATCATTTTGGAGGAGGGCATGGCAACCCACTCCAGTATTCTTGCCTGGAGAATCTCATGCACAGAGGAGCCTGGTGGGCTCCAGTCCTTGGGACCAGAGAGTCTGATACTACTGAAGTGACTTAGCACAGCACACATACTTTATCGTTAGCAGGTCCTTGTGTAAAATGAAAATACAGGACCCCAGAAGCATCAAGGGAAATCAATCGCCCTTTCTCATGAGCTGCCATCTCCACACAAGGTGGACAGGTGGCCTGAAACAACTGTATTCTCTGCCCTTGGACATGTCTTGATGGAGGGTGGATGTGAAGCACCTTGAGACCTGTTAGAATCTCCACAGAGGGCAGCAGTGATTTGGGCATCAGAGAAAAGAAAGCTGGGAACTAAGAACCTTCCTAGGGAGGTGCAAGAAGCAGTGAGGCATCAAACTGCAGATGAACTGGCACAAACCCTATTGTCCCCTTGGACTTAATTTATACAACATCAAATCCAAGATAAAAATATTAAACATTTCAGGACAGCCACTGCAGAGCTTTAAACTTTGAGAGCTTGGCTGTCTGAGCAAATGACCCTATGTCACTATACTGGCTGCATTCCTATGAAGCTGGCTCTGTTTATAATTTATCCTACTTTATTTTTATTCCCATCGAATTGAATCCCCCTCTCCCCATCCTCTCCCTCCCCAAACTGTAGGCTGCATAAGAACAGGAACCATATCTACAATAAACACTTAAGAATATTTGTAGACTGAGTAAACGGATTAATGAAGCCTCAGGTATTTTGTTCTTGCCCCTAATCCAGTGAAGACATATTAGGGCCTGCACTTCCTGTTTCTTCTTTGTTCATGCCAGTTGCCTTCTGTTTCCCCACTCAGAACGTCAATGCTCTAGTTCAGGTGCTCATGGCTTTTTTTGGAGACAACTGGAAGACACTTAGAATGGGTTTACTACCTTTTAGTATGGGCTTCCCTAGTGACTCAGCAGTAAAAGAATCTGCCTGCAGTGCAGGAGACACAGGAGTTACGAGTTGATCTTCTTTTGGGTAGGGAAGATCCCTTGAAGCAGGAAATGACAACCAACTCCAAATTCTTGCCTAGAAAATCCCATGGACAGGAGATCCTGGTGGTGAGCTACAGTCTGTGGGGTGGCAAAAAGTCGGACACCACTTAGGGACTAAACACACACACACACACCCCTTCAGCGTCATTTTCTAAACTATAGATAACGTTCATTCAACTTTTCTGCTTAGACAACTTGCTGGCCACTATTGTCTGGTGGCTGAAATCCTGAACTTTTGTGCTATCCCAAATCTTCCATAATATATCCCAATGTATTTCGTTGGGTTTTTCTTACCACTTCTGCTTTGTATGGAGACATACTTTTTTCCCAATTCCAGACTTGAAAACTGATGACCTGTTGCCTCTCAGGTGAAATCTCTTTGAATTCTACATCAGGTTAGAAGTAAGTGTCTCCCTCTCCCCTGTAATTCACGAGTCCTTCATTATACAAGAACTCTGATAGAATAAATGGTCAAATTGAACTATAACCATTTTACTCTGGAAATTTAATTTCTTTGTTAAAGATCAACTTTTTGAATGCTGCTTAATAGTGTAAAATTCAATTAATATTCTCAGTTCAGTTCAGTCACTCAGTCGTGTCTGACTCTTTGTGACCCCATGGACTGCAGCATGCCAGGCTTTCCTTCCATCACCAACTCCTGAAGCTTACCCAAACTCATGTGCATTGAATCAATGATACTATCCAACCATCTCATCCTCTGTAGTCCCCTTCTCCTCCTGCATCTTTCCCAGCATCAGGGTCTTTCCCAATGAGTCAGTTCTTCACATCAGGTGGCCAAAGGATTGAAGTTTCAGCTTTAGCATCAGTCTTGCCAATGAATATTCAGGACTGATTTCCTTTAGGATGGACTGGTTGGATCTCCTTGCAGTTCAAGGAACTCTCAAGAGCCTTCTCCAACACAGTTCAAAAGAATCAATTTTTCAGTGCTCAGCTTCCTTTAAAGTTCAACTCTCATATCCATACACGACTACTGGAAAAGCCATAGCTTGAACTACATGGACTTCAGTTGGCAAAGTAATGTCTCTGCTTTTTAATATGGTGTCTAGGTTGGTCATAGCTTTCCTTCCAAAGAGCAAGTGTCTTTTAATTTCATGGCTGCAATCAGTGATTTTGGAGCCCAAGAAAATAAAGTCTTTCACTGTTGCCATTGTTTCCCCATCTATTTGCCATGAAGTTATAGGACCAGATGTAGTTTTAGAGTTTAACAAGTCATATACTAGTATTTTTATATTCCAAGATCTATATTAGTTCTCAAGGAAACAAACAAGCAAGAAAATTGTCATGAACACCTTCACTTCAACATGCATGTGCGCACACACAGACGACACAGACACAGACACAGACACAGACACACACACACACACACAAGTACATAATCTAATAGAAAAGATAATTAAGTAAACATAAAATCAAATGCCATATTAGAAGCACTGAACCAGATACAAGAAAAAAGATATCTTTGGAAGTTTTTGTATTTCTGGAGTTAGGAAAATCATGATGGTAAGGAGACTGGAAACTGAAAAATTTGAATATTTTGGAAAGACAGTTTCTAGAACAGATAATACTATGAAATCGTTTTCAGTCCTTTAGCTTAAGAAGTTCATTTATTTTGAATTTTTTACAGAGATAAAAATAATAAAAGGAAGTTATGAAGAGGTGAATTATGAATCAAAGAAAAGATTTTTCTAAAAATGAGAGTATTGAAAAATAGAATAGATTTCCTTGGACGTGAGAACTTCCTCATTGCTGGAATTATTCATAAATGAAACAAGAATATTTATGATGAAATGTCTTGGTATAGCAGACAGTTGCTCAGCAGACACTGTTGTGGAACATCAGAAAATAAGAATTGTGTTCCTGGCACTTCATTTTCCTGATCATTTGACATAGGTGCTGACCTTTTCCTCATAAGAAAAATGGAGACATTTTTCTGCTTCAGAGAATTGCAGTGAGAATTAAATGGGGTAAAATAGTTGATACTTTCAAATTATAACTATTATGAGATATGAGTTATTATAAATTTATGTTGATAATAGGAAAAATAATAATCACACATATGATTTCAGTCTCTGTGTGTAGTTCTAGAAGACAATAGTTATTTTCTCTTTCTTCTGTATAAGAAAAGAAAAGCTTCAGATTACAAGTGACCATTCCATAGAGACATAGCTGGTCAATGAGTGGCAGAAGCAGAAGTTGTGACTTCTCCCACAGAGCAAGAAGTATCTCCCCTGTAGTGCACTGCTTTATGATGAAACAGAATTTATGACCATTTACAGTTCCTGGGCTTCCCTGGTGGCTCAGAGGTTAAAGCGTCTGCCTGCAGTGCAGGAGACCTGGGTTCGATCCTGGGTTGGGAAGATCCTCTGGAGAAGGAAATGGCAACCCACTCCAGTACTCTTGCCTGGAAAATTCCATGGACTGAGGAGCCTGGTGGGCTTCAGTCCATGGGGTCGCAAAGAGTCGGACACGACTGAGCGACTTCACCTTCACCTTCACAGTTCCTGAGGTACTTTGGACTGAAGTCACTCAAGTATTGATAGACTCTGTGTAGACATCTTTCTCTAAGTGATATGCTTATGTGATTTTTCACTCCAGGTACTAGGATAGAAATAACAACTGATGGCCAGGTCCACCTTTCTTTAATAAGCAATGCCTTTCTTTAATAAAAACTCACAGGGCATTTTTTAAAATAGGAGCTTTAAGAAGACACAACAAGAGATTAATCAAGAAGAGCTGAATATCTACTATGAAATGTAGGACAACTATTATTAATTTTGAAGCCAATTACCATCCCCCATTTTTCTGATGACTGGTGAGATTATCTCTCTGCTCTTGCCTTTTTTGTCCACTCTCCTTGTTCTGTATATGCTGCTGCTGCTACTGCTGCTGCTGCTAAGTCGCTTCAGTCGTGTCCGACTCTGTGCGACCCCATAGACGGCAGCCCACCAAGCTCCCCCATCCCTGGGATTCGCCAGGCAAGAACACTGGAGTGGCTTGCCATTTCCTTCTCCAATGCATGGAAGTGAAAAGTGAAAGTGAAGTCAGTCGTATCCAACTCTTAGCGACCCCATGGACTGCAGCCTTCCAGGCTCCTCCGTCCATGGGATTTTCCAGGCAAGAGTATTGGAGTGGGGTGCCATTGCCTTCTTCTGTTCTGTATATTTTCTTATTTAAATGTGCTAGTTCTCCATCCCATGGTGGCACAGGATGAACCAACATTTTATCTGTGACAAGGAGTCATACTCTTTACAGGATGTTCTCAGCAGTGATTCACTCTTAAGTTGCATAAATATAGAAGTTTTCTGCCTAAACTATTTGCAACTTAGAAACTCTTTTGATGTTTATTCCTAACTGCTGTAACATAAATTTACAAGGAAGGAAATGTAGGAGACGTGACTCTTTTTGTTCTTTACGAAAACCCCATGCTCTTTCTGAGAATTTTCTGAGACTTCAATGACAGGGTTTTTATGGTTTTCCTTACATTCAAGGGTAGAAATGAATATCTTCTAGGCTGGGTGCTACGCTATATACTCTGTACTATTATTCAAATCTTCCTTCTGTCTTTGACCCGTCTCTTACCACCCAAAACGCTGCTTACACACACCCATTACAGAATTGGGGATTAAAAGCTCTTTTGCTACAAAATGTTTTCTCAACATAATCTTGCTGTTTAACTATTTGAAGACCACCAAACATGAGTTCAACTTTATATATTTAATCTCATAAATATACAACAGAATAATTGAGAAAGTGGTTGCATACAACTAATCCTTTGAAAAATGCTGCCTTTGATTTTCTTTTCCTGTTAAAAGATCACTAGCTAAGTAGTTTGTGAATATTTTTGTATTCTTTTCATCTGTCAAAATATACAGTTTTAAAGCACTTATGAATTTTTTAATCATGTGGAGTTTTAATGCTAACTCTGTGCTGGTATGTGGTAGCATGAGAATTAGGTCAGTGATGAAGTTTTAGCCCCACCTACAATTCAAAATCTCAATAAATTAGGAAAATGCCCTTCCCCAAGAAGGTATGGCAGGACCTTCAATTCCTTTTATATATATATCTGTTATATTTATTTAAAGTAGAGCTTATTAATCAATTGGAAAAGGAGATATGCATATATTTTGTAGCAATAAATCTAGTCATTGCTTTTGATTTTAGAGTAGAAAAGAGGAAAAAACAAAATTCTTCTATTTCAATTAAAGTGGAAAGAAAAGACTAAAAATGGTACCAGGCTCATCCATTTCTCTTTTCTTTTCTGAAAGCATCTGACCATGAAGAAAAAAGCCCACTTTACCCTGTAGGCGGCGGTGCCGTACATCCGTCACAGTTTTCACTTTCATGCTCAGGGGCCATTACAAGCACTATCCACTTATATTCCATTACAATGATTGAATATTATACATCAAAAAGTGGAGAGAAAATGTTTAAGATTTTATGAATGCAAGAGAAATGATTAGAGCTCACAAAAGCTTTGAATTCTGAAGCTTGGCTTCTATCTTGTCCTTACATAAGCATCTTTGATCTTCTTTTCACCCGGCTTTTTAGATGACTTTTATGTGGTCTTATAATTGTTTTATTATTTTAGGAGAATTAGTCATGTCTACTTTTTTTTTTCTTTAGAGGTTATTTTAAAAAGAAAATTTCCACTCCATTACAAGTCAGGGGATTTCACAGACCAGATAGAATTAATGGTTACCCTTCTCTGTGTTATAAGGAATAGAAATTTGAAGACCTAGGTTTTAACTTTGAGTTTTCCATAAAGTAATTTGAACTTCGACAATAAATTCATCTGATATGCTTTATTTATTTATTTTTTTACTTTCTTTCTACACAGGGCTACTTGTCATCTCTTTCAGGATTAATGCAGTTATTCAGTCTAGAAGAGTTGAAAACTCTTTTATAAGTATGAGGCCTTATTTATATAAAAATCCAAGTTTAGGGTTAGAGTTATAATAAACATTCTATAATAAGCAAGAAGACATTGCACAAAGGACACAGCCTTTTAAATTGTATTGTTTTTCCATTAATAATCAACCCGGACTGTGTCTTCTTGTGCAGTGGCAGGTTGCCGAGGCTGTGCAAACTTTTCCTGTGGGAACCCCTTAAGTGTAATCTCTCAACACAAGGTAGGGGTAGGAAACATCTGGAAATCTTGGTTTCTGCACATAAGCCAACCATTGGAAAATTTCCAAATGATATGTTTAGTTATTGTGGTTCTACCATCACTGATTTACTATCTGATAAATAAGTTTTGAGCACTTTCTCGAAGACAGAGAAGACACTGCTTGACACACTGGCGATACAATGACAGGCAAGAGACCAGAGCCTGCTACTTGGAAGTGGAAACAGGCTCCAAGAGAAACGTGAGGCAAGTAGCAGTTTCCCAGAAAATCAATAGTCGGCTCTATTGTAATACAAAAGAACATTCTCTTCCCCCTCACTTATTTTCTTTCCCTCCAGCTGCATACCTGAGCTAGAGTTTTCACGCTCTTCTCTCTCCCCCTCTTTCTGCCTTGTGTGATGTCGTTAGCACAGCCAGGGCACTCCGCTCTAAGAGTCGGACACGACTGCGCGACTGAACTGAACTGAACTGAGGGCACTCCGCATCGCCTCCATCCTGATCGCTGACTTATGTTGTCACGTGTCTTTTGTGCTGCTTTGGTTAAAGCATTTAAGGTAATTTTTTTCCCCCTAAAGCATTAGCCATGAAAACAAGTTCAATAAAGGTTCTTAGAAGTCCTATAGTAAGAAAAAACTCTCTTTAACTCAATTTAAAGAAGGGTTTTCCAAAATTATTTGGCTATGAACTGTGTGTCCCCATTCCTCTAACACTGTCTCTTGATGTTGTCAGAGAATCACTTGCTAACTTCTTTCCTATAATTCTCTCTCATGAACTGGGTCTTGGTAAAAAAAAAAAAAAAAAATTGAAACAAGACCATTTTTCCTCCTTAGGGATGAGTTTTCAAATTAAAAAAAAAATTATACAGCAGAAATATAACTATTTGTTTTAATTACTGAAAGTTGAGAATCATAATGTATCATATTGTCTTTTAATATTAGCACATTTATTCAAAATAAATTGAGAACTGCTAAGTCACTTCAGTCGTGTCCGACCCTGTGCGACCCCATAGATGGCAGCCCACCTGGTTCTGCCGTCCCTGGGATTCTCCAGGCAAGAACACTGGAGTGGGTTGCCACTTCCTTCTCCAATGCATGAAAATGAAACGTGAAAGTCGAGTCGCTTAGTTGTGTCCAACTCTTAGCGACCCCATGGACTGCAGCCCACCAGGCTTCTCCATCCATGGGATTTTCCAGGCAAGAGTACTGGAGTGGGGTCAGAACTAGATAAATCAGTAATCACTATAGTATTCTAATATGCTGATGATATGAGGGAAGAAAAATGTTCATTGTATGAGAAAGCATATTGTAGTGAAGAGCAGCTATAGAATTATATAGCTAGTTGAATCTAATAATATTTCCAAAAATTTTTTTTAATTTTTAGTTTTACTTTATTTTACTTTACAATACTGTATTGGTTTTGCCATACATTGACATGAATCCACCACTGGTGTACATGAGTTCCCAATCCAGAATCTCCCTCCCACCTCCCACCCCATATAATCTCTCTGGATCATCCCCGTGCACCACCCCAAGCATCCTGTATCCTGTATCGAAAGACTGGCAATTCGTTTCTTACATGATATTATACATGTTTCAGTGCCATTCTCCAAAATTTTTTGAAGATACTCCTTGAGATAGAATAGTGCTACTTATAACACAAAATAAAGTTCTTGTGGGATATTAAGATAAGGTGTTTAATTTTGAGTTTATTCCATTTTCTTTTTTTTTTTAACTCTTCCGAGGAATAATTGACAAATATAATTGTATGTTTGTAAAGTGTACAGCATGGCAATTTGATATATCTCTCTCTATGTATATACATTTTGAAATGATTACCAAGATCAAGATAATTAACATAACTTTTGTGCTGAGATACTTGAGATCTAATCTCAGAAACTTTCAGGTAGACAGTACAGTATCTTTAACTATAGCAATCATTCTGCGTATTAGCACCTCAGAGCTTATTTTTCTTATAACATAAAATTTGTTCCCTTTGATCTATATCTCCCCTTTTCTCCCTTCTCCCAGTCCTGACAACCACCAGTCAAGTCTCTGATTTTATGAAATCAGCTTCTTCTATTTTAGATTCCACATATAAGCGATACCGTACAATATTTGTCTTTCTTTGTCTGGCTTATTTCATTTGGTATAATGATGTCCTCAGGTTCACTATGTTGTTTGTAAATGGCAAAATTTCTTTTTTACAGCTGAATAGTATTTCTTTACATATATGCCACATTTTCTCCATCCATTTATCCACTGAAGGATATTTATTTTTCATTCACTTATTTTTTCTCATTTGCTTTAATAAAAATTCTATAAAAATTTACTATCAGATTTTCAGTTCAGTGAGGTTTTTACAGTATTGTGAATAGATTTTACCCAAGTCTTTTCTGGTATGTAGTTTGATTTTTTTAATAAAAAATTGCTTGCAAAAATGTGAGACCTTTGATGAAATCTATTCTCTCAATAGTAGATGAGGAGGCAGTCCTCCACAGAAACTGGCATCCAAGTCCTACTCATCCCTTACTCTTCCTTAACACTGCTTTTCCTCCAGTTCTGCCTTTCTTGGGACCTTTTATTTTTCACTCTAGACATCTCTCTGGGAAATCTAACTTCCCATGACTTCAAGAGATATTTACTTAGGATGGACTCTAAAAACTGTATCTATAAATAAGATGTTTCCCTTGAGCTCAAGGTCTAAATATCCACTTGGGCATGGCCCTTCCCTATGCCACAATCAGCTCAATCACAACATATTGAAATTGAACCCTTCATATATTACCTTAACCCACCTTAATACTAAGCAAGCAGTATAGACTAGACTTTATCTCCTTCACTTTGTCTTTTATAGTTCTATCCCAGCATGTTCAATGTTTCATTCTTATCTGTTCAGTAACAGTCTTCCTTTATTTTGTCTTAATCTTCTCAAAAGTGGTGATTATGAAGATATCTTTTTATTCTTTTTTAGCCTTATGAATATAGTTTTCTCCTCAGAGCATAGCATAAGACCTGGTACATAGAAAGTTCTTGATGTATATTTGGACTGAGTGGGTGAGTCCAAGCAAAGAGATGAAACGATATTATATGGAAATGCAACCCTATGGTCTGGGGATGGTATTATCATGAGGAGATATATCTCCAAATAAGGAGTCTCCAAATCCAGAGGAAAAGGTTGGATCTTAGCTATATTATAAAGGTGGGTGCCAGTGAGGTTGATAGTCTACCACCAAATGTGAGTCAGGCTGCTATAACGAACTTGCCAGAGAGTTTCGCCTCTCTTGACCTTGGCTTCTATTCAGTTCAGTTCAGTCGCTCAGTCATGTCCGACTCTTTGCAACCCCATGAACTGCGCATGCCGGGCCTCCCTGTCCATCATCAACTCCCAGAGTTCACTGAGACTCACGTCCATCAAGTTGGTGATGCCACCCAGACATCTCATCCTCTGTTGTCCCTTTCTCCTCCTGCCCCCAACCCATCCCAGCATAAGGGTCTTTTCCAGTGAGTCAACTCTTTGCAGGAGGTGGCCAAAGTATTGGAATTTCAGCTTTAGCATCATTCCTTCCAAAGAAATTCCAGGGCTGATCTCCTTCAGAATGTACTGTTTGGATCTCCTTGCAGTCCAAGGGACTCTCAAGAGTCATCTCCAACACCAGAGTTCAAAAGCATCAATTCTTCGGCACTCAGCCTTCTTCACAGTCCAACCCTCACATCCATACATGACTACTGGAAAAACCATAGCCTTGACTAGATGGACCTTAGTTGGCAAAGTAAAATCTCTGCTTTTGAATATGCTATCTAGTTTGGTCATAACTTTTCTTCCAAGGAGTAAGCGTCTTTTAATTTCATGGCTGCAGCCACCATCTGCAGTGATTTTGGAGCCCAAAAAAATAGTCTGACACTGTTTCTACTGTTTCCCCATCTATTTCCCATGAAGTGATGGGACCAGATGCCATGATCTTCATTTTCTAAATGTTGAGCTTTAAGCCAACTTTTTCACTCTCCATTTTCACTTTCATCAAGAGGCTTTTTAGTTCCTCTTCATTTTCTGCCATAAGGATGGTGTCATCTGCATATCTCAGGTTATTGATATTTCTCCCAGCAATTTTGATTCCAGCTTGTGTTTCTTCCAGTCCAGCGTTTCTCATGATAAACTCTCCATATAAGTTACATAAGCAGGGTGACAATATACAGCCTTGACGTACTCCTTTTCCTATTTGGAACCAGTCTGTTGTTCCATGTCCAGTTCTAACTGTTGCTTCCTAATCTGCATACAGATTTCTCAAGAGGCATGTCAGGTGGTCTGCTATTCCCATCTCTCTCAGAATTTTCCACAGTTGATTGTGATTCACAGAGTCAAAGGCTTTGGCATAGTAAAAAAGCGGAAATACATGTTTTTCTGGAACTCTCTTGTTTTTTCCATGATCCAGGTGATGTTGGAAATTTGATCTCTGGTTCCTCTGCCTTTTCTAAAACCAGCTTGAACATCAGGGAGTTCATGGTTCATGTATTGCTGAAGTCTGGCTTGGAGAATTTTGAGCATTACTTTATAGCATGTGAGATGAGTGTAATTGTGTGGTAGTTTGAGCATTCTTTGGCATTGCCTTTCTTTAGGATTGGAATGAAAACTGACCTTTTCTAGTCCTGTGGCCACTGCTGAGTTTTCCAAATTTGCTGGTATATTGAGTCAGCACTTTCACAGCATCATCTTTCAGGGTTTGAAATAGCTCAACTGGAATTCCATCACCTCCACTAGCTTGTTCATAGTGATACTTTCTAAGGCCCACTTGATTTCACATTCCAGGATGTCTGGCTCTAGATGAGTGATCCCACCGTCATGATTATCTGGGTCATGAAGATCTTTTTTGTACAGTTCTTCTGTGTATTCTTGCCACCTCTTCTTAATATCTTCTGTTTCTGTTAGGTCCATACCATTTCTGTCCTGAAGCTGAAGTTGAACAGTTATATGAAGACCTACAAGACCTTTTAGAAGTAAAACTCAAAAAAGATGTCCTTTTCATTATAGGGGACTAGATGCAAAAGTAGGAAGTCAAGAAACACCTAGAGTAATAGGCAAATTTGTCATTGGAATTTGGAATGAAGCAGGGCAAAGGCTAATAGAGTTTTGCAAAGAGAATGCACTGGTCATAGCAAACACCCTCTTCCAACAAACAAGAGAAGACTCTACACATGGCCATCACCAGATGGTCAACATCGAAATCAGATTGATTATATTCTTTGCAGCCAAAGATAGAGAAGCTCTATACAGTCAACAAAAACAAGACCAGGGGCTGACTGTGGCTCAGATCATGAACTCCTTATTACCAAATTTAGACTTAAATTGAAGAAAGTAGGGAAAACTGCTAGACCATTCAGATATGACCTAAATCAAATCCCTATGATTATACAGTGGAAATGAGAAATAGATTTAAGGGCCTAGATCTGAAGATAGAGTGCCTGATGAAATATGGAATGAGGTTCGTGACATTGTAGAGGAAGAAAGGGATCAAGACCATTACCATGGAAAAGAAATGCAAAAAAGCAAAATGACTGTCTGGGGAGGACTTACAAATAGCTATGAAAAGAAGAGAAGTGAAAAGCAAAGGAGAAAAGGAAAGATAAAAGCATCTGAATGCAGAGCTCCAAAGAATAGCAAGAAGAGTTAAGAAAGCCTTCTTCAGCAATCAATGCAAAGAAATAGAGGAAAACAACAGAATGGGAAAGACTAGAGATCTCTTCAAAAAAATTAGAGACACCAAGGGAACATTTCATGCCAAGATGGGCTCGATAAAGGACAGAAATGGCTTCTATTAGTGTCTATTAACTCTGTGTAATGACCTTCTCTCCTAGAGACTGAGACTTCATAGAGTGCAGAATTCCAGCACAGTTATTTTTTGTGTCCATGGCTCTTGGCTTAATGCCTAGAACATAATAAACACTCAGTAAATAATGTCAGATAAGTAAATGGCCTCATTAGTAGAACTTCTTAAATCTCACATTTCTGATATATAAATAGGGTTCATAATAACCACCTCAGTTCAGTTCAGTTCAGTTCAGTCGCTCAGTCGTGTCCGACTCTTTGAGACCCCATGAATCGCAGCACGCCAGGCCTCCCTGTCCATCACCAACTCCCGGAGTTCACTCAGACTCACGTCCATCGAGTCAGTGATGCCATCCAGCCATCTCATCCTCTGTTGTCCCCTTCTACTCCTGCCCCCAATCCCTCCCAGCATCAGGGTCTTTTCCAATGAGTCAACTCTTCGCATGAGGTGGCCAAAGTACTGGAGTTTCAGCTTTAGCATCATTCCTTCCAAAGAAATCCCAGGGCTGATCTCCTTCAGAATGGCCTGGTTAGATCTCCTTGCAGTCCAAGGGACTCTCAAGAGTCTTCTCCAACACTACAGTTCTAAAGCATCAATTCTTCGATGCTCAGCCTTCTTCACAGTCCAACTCTCACATTCATACATGACCACCTTGACTAGACATAACTTAAATCATAACCTTGACTAGACAAAACTTAGTCGGCAAAGTAATGTCTCTGCTTTTGAATATGCTGTCTAGGTTGGTCATAACTTTTCTTCCAAGGAGTAAGCATCTTTTAATTTCATGGCTGCAGTCACCATCTGCAGTGATTTTGGAGCCCCCCAAAATAAAGTCTGACACCGTTTCCATTGTTTCCCCACCTATTTCCCATGAAGTGATGGGACCAGATGCCATGATCTTCAAAGAGTCTTCTCCAACACTACATTCTAAAGCATCAATTCTTCGATGCTCAGCCTTCTTCACAGTCCAACTCTCACATTCATACATGACCACCTTGACTAGACATAACTTAAATCATAACCTTGACTAGACAAAACTTAGTCGGCAAAGTAATGTCTCTGCTTTTGAATATGCTGTCTAGGTTGGTCATAACTTTTCTTCCAAGGAGTAAGCATCTTTTAATTTCATGGCTGCAGTCACCATCTGCAGTGATTTTGGAGCCCCCCAAAATAAAGTCTGACACCGTTTCCATTGTTTCCCCACCTATTTCCCATGAAGTGATGGGACCAGATGCCATGATCTTCATTTTCTGAATGCTGAGCTTTAAGCCAACTTTTTCACTCTCCATTTTCACTTTCATCAAGAGGCTTTTTAGTTCCTCTTCACTTTCTGCCATAAGGGTGGTGTCATCTGCATATCTCAGGTTATTGATATTTCTCCCGACAATCTTGATTCCAGCTTGTGTTTCTTCCAGTCCAGCATTTCTCATGATGTACTCTGTATATAAGTTAAATAAGCAGGGTGACAATATACAGCCTTGACATACTCCTCTTCCTATTTGAACCAGTCTGTTGTTCCATGTCCAGTTCTTAATGATTAGATGGGAATGTGTAAGTAAAACAACAATTGTGATGCTTGAATGGAAAATGAGATAAACATATGTCACTTTCTTCAAATGTTTGTCACTTTATGACCAGAATTTTTTCCAAAGTTTGGAAGAAAATAAAGGAAAAACAAAAGGAAGAAGGGAATGATCATATGTTTTGATGGCATGCCAAATATTTGTGTTTTCATATGTTTGTTTCAGGGACTCTTCACATCAAGAAGGATATTAGCCACTTTCCAGACAAGAAAACTGATGCTTCATGAAATTTAGTGACCTGCACAAAATCAAATACCAGAGTTAAAAGTAGTAGCAGTAGGATTGAAAACTATAGCTTCTGACACTGACTCATGAGCTCTTTTCACTGTAAGGAGATGGAATATACATGTCTTCAAGGATAGTAGTATATAGGGTCATTCATGGAGATTGTGAAGGAGAATGTTTGGCTTTATGTCAGATAAGCTGATTGTACTAATTGTGCAAAGAACTTCCAAAACACAACCAAGACTTTTCAAAGAAGTTAATATTAATGAATACTTGATAAATACCCTCCTCGTAACTAGTTTTTAAATGTTCCTATACTCCCAAGGTGGCTCAGTGGTAAGATATATGCCTGCAAGTAACAGACACAGGATATACAGGACAGAGGAGTCTGATGGGCTACAGCCCATGGGGTCACAAAGAGTCAGACACAGCTAAACAACCACACTACTTCCGATTATCTGCTGAGCTTTAAAAATATATATCTTTCTAATATTAATCACTAGAAGAAAAGGGTATTACGAAGAAGTAGTGTCAATATGTAAAATCCCTGCTTTTGGGATCTGTACCTGAAAAATAGCATATTTTTCCCAATTTAAGGAGAGTTTTCATTCTATTTCCTTCTGTGTTATCAATTCCATTTTTGTGGATGATGGAACATTGGTCTTTAGTTATTCTCACTCTTACTCCTGTCTTCCCTTCTCCATCTCAGACTTGCTCTCAGGTCTTTTAAGTCTTTCTTCTTGACTTCATTCTTCTCCACTAACAAATTTGGCAAAGCAGCTTAGAAACTGTCTGGGAGCACAAAACCAACATATTTAAATTTAAATGTTTACTACAGCGTGGAGATTATAGTTACATCCATGCTCAAAGATGACAGGGATGCTACATTCAAAATATCTGAAGGGACGCTTAAGGGGATTTTAATGTATTGCCTTTCTTCACATAGGTCCAAAAGGCTTAAATCTATGTAATGTCCCAGGTTAAATTGCATGATGGACAGGCACTGTTAGCATATGAAACAGTCATATTTGATATTTTACCATCTAAATGCCCATACTGTCACACATGAGGTTTTCTTGAATGGTCTGATGAATAATAATTTAACCATGCATTATCTAGATCCAAGAAACAACCTTTTCCTTACTAATTCTTAAAGGAGACTAGGTTGTCATGTGGTAAAAGCTACATCATATGTCTTTGGATGAATGAAATATGAGTATTTAGCATTTTGAAGGGCAATTAAAACCTTAAAAGAAACATATATCATTCTCTTAGAGGATAAAATTAGCAATGAAAGTATTAAATTTCCTAGAAATGCTTATGTGGGGTATGTTTTTTATTATCTTAATGTAGTTTGAATATAAGAAGTGGTTTGGGGTAGCATAAATGTAAAATTATATTGACTACGCAATCAATAATAAATCATCAACAGTCACAAAAATATTGTTGAATGCATGTCATGATGTAGACATGGTCTCTTTCATTTAAGGATGGAAACAAATATTGCTTAAATAGAACACAACAAACTGTAAGCCGCATGAAAGAAATATTGATTTTTTTAATCATCTCCCTCAGTTTATAGCCTCACAGTAACTTGTATTTTTGGGTAGAGTTTAAAAGCCCCAGCTTCAAGAGCTAGATTGTCCATTTAAAAACAGGCTCTTCCAGTTAATGACAGCATGATCTTGGGGAAGTTGCTTAACTTTCTTGTGCTTGTTTTTTTGATGATCCAGTGGACATTGGCTGTGAAAAGAAGAGAAGTGAAAAGCAAAGAAGAAAAAGGTCTGTCTAGTCAAGGCTATGGTTTTTCCAGTGGTCATGTATGTATGTGAGAGTTGGACCATAAAGAAAGCTGAGCACTGAAGAATTGATGCTTTTGAACTGTGATGTTGGAGAAGCCTCTTGAGAGTCCCTTGGACTGCAAGGAGATCCAACCAGTCCATCCTGAAGGAAATCATTCCTGAATACTCATTGGAAGGACTGATGTTGAAGCTGAAACTCGAATACTTTGGTCACTTGATGGAAAGAGCTGACTCATTTGAAAAAATCCTGATGCTGGGAAAGATTGAAGGCAGGAGGAGAAGGGGACAACAGAGGATGAAATGGTTGGATGACGTCATTGACACAATGGAGATGAGTTTGAGTAAACTCTGGGAGTTGGTGATGGACAGGGAAGCCTGATGGCTGTGGTCCATGGGGTTACGAAGAGTCAGACTCAACTGAGTGACTGAACTGAACTGGAGTAGTACCTAATTCCTCTGCAGATTAAAGGAGGTAATACACTGAGTGTTTATAACAGTGCTCTACACCTAGTAAGGCCTGAATAAATGTTTACTGATACTGTTGACGTATCTACAGTTGTCATAATCTTTAGTATTATTGACACAATGTCTTACAATTAACTGATGGCAAAAAATGATGAAAAATAGTTTAATGAATTGAGCCCAAAGTCCATTGTTGTTTTTTTCTCTTCAAAAATAAACCAAAAAGAACAAAAAGAAAGAAACACTCTCAGTGCAAAAGTAGTTAATAAACTATTCTTCTCTTTGTCAGCAAATATTCAGGTGAGAAGAGAAATGCTTTCATCCCTTGTCTCATCCTAGCTCTACTCCAGCTTGAACAAGGGGAAAATGTGGCTGGTGGGCTATCAGCAACCTTGCCCTCACTGTAGTCCAAAGACTGAGGTGTGGGGACCATAATCAATCATCCAGCCACCTTGCAAAATTTGCCTTTTCTTTCTTTTCCTCCTGATGTCTGTATTTCTTGAACAGTTTATCAGTTAAGTTGCCTTTTATAGTAAATAAGACAATGTCAAACTTAAACCAGCTAAAACTACATAGATATTTATTGGCCTTTCAACAAGAAGTCTAAAGAGCATGTTATTCAGGGTGGGCTTCTTCTGGTGATGAATCATCTTTCCTTGCAGTTCCCTTGGCCCTGCCCTTTCCTGAATGCTGGCCTTATCTTAAGTTGGTAGACAATTTCTGACCTCACATCTGCCTAGGGCAAGATACAGAAAAACAGTATAATCTCCTTCTGAATATGTCATTTAGTAGTGAGAAAATATTTCCCAGATTCCTCCCAAATTCCCATTTGCATTTGACTGGCCTGAACAATTCCTTTGGCTGAGAGGTGAGATCTTGAAGGATGACCATTATTGGTTTAGGCTAATGATGGTTTACCATATGACCTGGTCCTGTGCTGTCTTAGTTGCTCAGTCATGTCCAACTCTTTGGGACCCCCATGGACTGTAGCCCCATAGGCTTCTCTGTCCATAGGTATTCTCCAGATAAGAATACTGGAGTGGGTAGCCTATCCCTTCTCCAGAGGATCTTCCCAACCCAGGAATCAAACTGGGGTCTTCTGTATTGCAGGCGGATTCTTTACCCACTGAACTACCAGGGAAGCCCCATTTGGCCTGGACTGTATGCTAAAGTAGTGCTTCCCAGGTGGCGTTAGTGGTAAAGAACCTGCCTGCCATTGCAGGAGGCTTAAGACATGTGGGTTCGATCCCTGGGCCAGGAAGATCCCCTGGAGAAGGAAATGGCAGCCCACTCCAGAATTCCTGCTTGGAGAATCCTGTGGACAGAGGAGTTTGCTGGGCTACAATTCATGGGGTCTCAAAGAGTTGGACACGACTTAACTTAGCATGCAAAGTACTCGAAACCGCTGGATTGTGTGTATTGAATAATAAAGGGTCTAAGAGGAAACTGGAGCTAAAACTCCAATACTTTGGCCACCTGATGTGAAGAACTTACTCATTTGAAAAGACCTTGATGCTGGGAAAGATTGAAGGTGGGAGGAGAAGGGGACAACAGAGGATGAGATGGTTGGATGCCATCACCGACTCAATGGACATGAGTTTGAGCAAGGTCCGGGAGATGGTGAAGGACAGGGAAGCCTGGTGTGCTGCAGTCCATGGGATCGCAAAGAATCAGACATGTCTGACTGAGTCAACTGAACCGAACTGAACTGAAGAGGAAACTACAATTCATCCATTGCCATGTCCCTTCAGGAACTTAAAGGAGATCTCCATTTGAGGAAGTGAGATATTTCTCATTCATGGTATTTCCTCCAAAGGATTCCCTGAAATTCTCCCTAATTTGGATCTACCTTGAGCTAGAATGAACATATATCTTGGATTTAGCAATTGATTTTGAGCAGGATTGTTGGCCTTATTTCAGAGGTAATGTTCAACATCTATCCTGTTAGCTAGATGTTCCATTAATTAAAAAGACTGAACAGTTTTTCTGGTTCCTTGGGTTTGTTTCTTGAAGATTTCTGCATCTTCTTTATTTTCACTTTAATCCCCAGAGTTGCCCATATATTATAGTTCTTTTTCATTTTTACTTTCTCTCACCTACATTTTCCTATTAGTCCCAAAACTACTCTATGATTTATATCAGATATTCTAACTTATCCTGTGAATTCACACTGGTTTATCATCAATAATAGGTTTATATTATCAAGTTTAATAAGACATTAGGTGTACCTGTCTTTAATAATTTTGGAGATGGAAACTGCAAGATTTTTTTTGACAGATAAATTGTTAGGGATTAGTTACATGATTATGAACTAAATAAGTGTGATTATTGAGATGTACACACATACATAAAACTAACAACAACAACAGCAACCACAACAAAAAACAGATATGGACACTGAACCTCAAGGAGCTCACATTTTAACAGCCAGTCAGACCTTAAATAAGAAAACACATTGACTCATGTTGTATGGTAGAAACCAACACAATATTGTAAAGCAATTATTCTCCAATTAAAATATTTTTAAAAATTCACAATGTAATGATAAACTCAAAAAAGAATAAGAAAACACACATACATACACATAAGCTTAGTAAATCCTAAGAAGGAAAAGAATAGGATACTATAATAGAAACTAGAAAGAGATGGGTGATAAACAAATTTAGATTGGATTGCCACAGAAGGTCCCTCTGGGAACTGACATTTACAGTGACATGTGAAGGATGAAAGGAAGCTTGACTATGAAGAGATGAGGAAAGAACCTTGAAGTTGGAAGATACAGCATGTATGATTATTAGCAAAGGCATCTTCTGGGGCTGAATGAGCGTGGTCCACAAGACAAAAATGAAGAGGTTAGCAGGGCCAGATCTTTGAGGAACTTGGAAGTGAGTTAAGGAGAGTGGGTTTATAATAAGGAAATAGGAAAGCTCTGAAGGGTTATGAGACATACAGTGACATCTTCAATGTTAAAAATTTAAAAGCTCACATAGATGTTTTCTAGGGAACAAAATAGAGAGGGTGCACACAGAAGAGACAACTTGTTTGGCAAGAGACAACTCTTCTCAAATTTCAAGCCAAAGAAAGCAATGTCGTGAACGAGAATGGTAAGAGTGAGAAAAAAGGAAAAAAAGTGAATTAGTGATATACATGAGAGGCAATAATGACTCACAACTGAATGAGTCCATACAGAGCTTGAAGAAAAAGAAACAAAGAAGGACTCCTGCATTACTGACGTGAATAACTATGAGGAGATAGTTCCCCCACGATGAGAAGATTAAGTGAGAGAAAGATGTGGAGACTGTTTGAGTTTAGTTTTAATCAAGTGTACTCCAAGGATAGCTGTCGAGAAAGCACTCAGACATAAACTTGGGTGCTCAAAAGAGGCGTCTTAGCTAGAATTTGGGGAACTATAAGTAAATAGGTGGTATTTAAAGCTGTGAAAATGGATGAGGTCGATTAGAGATAGGAGGGAACAGAGAAGAGATGGGAGATGAGTAAAGGGAGAGATCTGGGAAGTCCCTTCATTTACAGGTCAAGGGCAGGCAATGGTGCTGAGGAAAGAGAGTGAGGAGGTGCAGTCACAGGGTGGTGGGGATGGATCTAAGAGAGCATGCTGTCATGGAAGATGATAATTCAGGAGAAGAGTGAATTATCCTGAGTGATTTAAATGACACAGCATGCGCACATAAGTCTAGTAAGATGAGAATTAAAAATAATTTTGAGACTCGTTATGTTGTAAGTCATTTGTGGTTTAGCCCAAAGAATTTCATTGGGTAGTAAGGAAGACGCAAATTGAATTGTTGAAAGGTGATAGGTAAGAAAAAATTGGAGACATTGATTGTAGATAACATTTGTGTTTATGGAAATCACTTTTCCTTATTTTAGGGGAATAAAGGTTAATAGTAATGTGATTAAAATCATGCTGGAGAAAGTAGCGTTTATTAAATCATGCAATCTTATGATGAGTTCTAAATCTTTTTTCTATTAGGGACTCTGTTCTCTCCTGTGTCTCACATTCCTCCTCCAACAAAAAAGATATACATCAGAATTACCATATGGTGAGAAGAAGCAGGCAGATAGAAAGATGCTTATAAAAACAAAATAAAACCCTGGAGAGACAATGAGTGAAAAGAAAAGAGACAGATGGATAAGCTTACAGAGAAGAATTAGCCGTTATCCTCTGCACAATCAATAAATGTTGCTTGGTTATTGACAAGAAAGAGGACTTAGAGAGCAAAAGAAGCATATGGGTGGTTTGCATTCCTATGTGCTCAGTTGCTAAGTCAGGTCTGACTCTCTGCAACTCTATGGACTGTAGCCTTCTAGGTTCCTCTATCCATAGGATTCTCCAGGCATGAATACTGGAGTGGATTGTCATGCCCTCCTCCAGGGGATCTTCCCGACTCAGGGATCAAACCCATGTCTTTTACATCTCATGCAGGTTCTTTACCACTAACGCCACCTGTGAAGCCCACACAGATGGTGGAATAGAGGCCTTTCTTTATTATTTCTTTTATTTTTTAAATATGAATTTATTTTAATTGGAGGCTAATTACTTTACAATATTGTATTGGTTTTGCCATGCATTGACATGAATCCGCCATGGGTGTACATGTGCCCCCACATCCTGAACCCTCCTCACCCCTCCCTCCCCATACCTTCTCTCTGGGTCATCCCAGTGCACCAGCCCCGAGCATGCTGTATCATGCATCAAAGCTGGACTGGTGATTCATTTCACACATGATATTATACATGTTTCAATGCCATTCTCCTGAATCATCCCACCCTCGCCCTCTCCCACAGAGTTCAAAAGACTGTTCTATACATCTGTCTTTTTTGCTGTCTTGCATACAAGGTTATTGTTACCATCTTTCTAAATTCCATATATATGTGTTAGTATACGGTATTGGTGTTTTTCTTTCTGGCTTACTTCACTCTGTATAATAGGCTCCAGTTTCATCCACCTCATTAGAACTGATTCAAATGTATTCTTTTTAATGGCTGAGTAATACTCCATCATGTACATGTACACAGCTTTCTTATCCATTCATCTGCTGATGGACATCTAGGTTGCTTCCACGTCCTGGCTATTATAAACAGTGCTGTGAGGAACACTGGGGTACATGTGTCTCTTTCAATTTTGGTTTCCTCGGTGTGCATGCCCAGCAGTGGGATTGCTGGGTCATATGGCAGTTCTATTTCCAGTTTTTAAAGGAATCTCCACACTGTTCTCCATAGTGGCTGTACTAGTTTGCATTCCATCACATCCATCACAGCCAGCCTTCGGTGGGCTTGAACCACCAACCTTTCGGTTAACAGCCAAAGGCGCTAACCAATTGTGCCACAGAGCCAAAGACCGAGGCCTTTCTTTAAAACAGCTGCTGCTGCCACCATCAAGCAGCTGTTCAAGCCCATAGCTCAAAACTTTCTGATCCCCTTACAGGTTTCCTTGGGGTCCAAACTCACACCCAACTGTAGTCTTAGAAGAGATGTCATATGTGATTTATATTGTATTGAGCAAGAAATTATTCAATCACTGAGAAGGCCAAAAGAAAACTTTGCCTGTGCAATGTGTAAATGGAGTTTATACTCTACTCTTTCCACACCCTGGGCTTTGGTGATCCCCCAAGCTGGATAGTAATATGTGATTAGAGTTGTATCCATTCCAGCTAAAGGAGGAAACCATATTTTAACGATTTAAAAAGCAAATATTCTCTCGTCTCCTCAGTGGGATTAGGTTTAGAATATTTAAGATTAGGTTAGACTCTGGTGGTATGCTAAATTCACCCATTCACGTCTATTGAAAATACTTTTCTTATATAGACACAGTCTGAGATACTAATACTTCTATGTCCTGTTGAAGAAACCTCTATACTTCCTATTTAAATCATGTAATAACAAGTTTTCCTTTCACCCCCAAGGAACTAAAATATTAATCAAATTAACTTCACTTTTAAAGACAAAGATATTGGTTTATTAATCACTTAAGTGTGTCCTGGATAGGGGCAAGTGTGCAGACCATACATCTCTGCATCTGGCCTTCCCTCTGGCCCATAGTGAAGAATCCACCTGATATTGCAGGAGATGCAGTTTTCAGTCCTGAGTCAGGAAGACCCCCTGAAGAGGAAATGGCAACCCACTCCAGTATTATCGCCTGGACAATCCCATGGACAGAGGAGGAGCCTGGCAGGCTAGAGTCCAGGGGTTGACAAAAGGGTTGGACTTGACTTAGCAACTAAACAACAATCTCAACATCAAGGATTCAATCAGTTTCATTAGTAACCAGACATCTTGCTTAGGAAGGATGGACTTGGTGGGCTGCTTCTTTCTGGTTGTGGAAAAGGACAGTTAGCCACCTAGCCCCACAAAAGGGTATATTTCTGAAGATAGAATGCTGCCTGTCCTCTGGTAGGGCTGTTTATTTTGGTACCTGAGAGAAATGACAACTAAATACATATCTGTCGTCAACACTAATATGACAACAGGAATAATGTTTCACGCATTACTAAAATATCACCAGCAACGCTGATATTTTGTAACAAGACGTCCAGAATTTATCAAATAAACAAACACTGAAAACAAACGTGTTACCTCTCCACATAAACATTTTATAAACATTTCACCACATGACTCTGGCATTACTTGGTGGAGGAGGACCTGAGTGAGGTGCAGAGGGTCAATGGCCTGCAGGAGCTGAGTGCAGAAGATGCCGGATGAGGCTGAGCTGAGGATGCCAGAGTTGTGAGGGGGTGACCAGAAGGCAGAGATGCATAAGGGTGAGAACACAGAAAGAAACAGTCAGAAAAGGTAAACAAAACTGCTGATGAAAGTCTGAAACAACAGTGTTAAACAAAAGATAATACAACCAGCTCGATTCCTAAAAGCAACACTACGTATTGAAAGTCAGTATTACATTTAATAAAGAAATCAGGAGAAACACTGGTGAACATTTGCCTTTTGCTTTCTTTTCTTCAGGATTCATAGAAGACCACCCAGAAAAATCCTTTTGAGTCACAGTCTATAATTGCTAGTTTTCATCTTTACTTATTGCTTCTGACAAATAAAAACATATGTAACATGCTCTCATTTCAATGCTAGCATTCAGCACTAATGATTTAATTACCAAGGCATGCAATCTTTGTACACATTTATTCTATTCATTTCCTGCATTAAGTCAATCTTCCATGGCCCAGGCTTCTTCGGAAAGTGACAGTGAAAGGCAAGGAACTAATCCAAAACACAGAAAGTTTCATCTGGAGAGGTGAACCAAGTAGAGAACAAAAGTTGAGAAAGATGGGATGAATTCACTCCATGTACATTTACAGAACACTATCCTGAACGTGAGGAAAATAAATACAATTAAGGGCAGTTTTTGGTATCAAGGAACTTACTGTTTCATAGGGCATACAGTAACTATTGTAAACAATTAAATCAGGTGTGACAAGTGGTAGGAAAAGAGTGAGAACAGAGAGCTATGGAAACTGGGAAGAGTTTTATTTAAGACGGGTGAGAAGAAGGGAGAAGCTATGAAAAGAGCGGAGAGAATGAATCACGAGCAGAAGCAAAAGAGTGAGAATCTCCTAGGCACAGAGCTGAGAGAGTCAATTCCTAAGTAGGTTGATAAGAAGTCTGGGATCCCTGAGAAGGAGAGAGGGCTCTGGAGTTCTCAAGGAGGAGAAAAGGACAAACACTTTTTTCTACATTGCTTTGTTTTAGCCAATATAACAATGTACTCTTATCCTGTTTGAGGACATGTTTCTCCTTCTTAAGAGCCTTCTGACTAAATCTGTCATCTTAAAATATATATTGTGTGAGTGAGTCTGGTAGGACCTTTCTATTGTTCATTCTAATCTTGTTAATTTAAGATATATGTTGTGGGAGTGGATCTGGTAAATGTAAGGCCTGGATAAGACTAGTGAGTGAGGGGCACTCTCTGTCCCCCTTCTGATGTCTATGTCAGAAGCTTCCTCTGTCCCTTTTTTCACTTTAATAAAACTCTGCTACACAAAAGCAGAGTGATCGAGACTAGTCCCTGGTCCCAAAGCTAAATCTTCTTTGGAGATCAGGAATCCAACATCAATCACTGCAGGCTATCGGGCCATGGACATCTCTTGAAGTTGAAGAGAACAAGAAAGGTTCAGAGAGGCAAGATTAGATGTTCACAAGACAAGATTAGGCATGGAATCTGATTCAGGTAACAGCAGTGAGGTGGGAATGGAAAGGAAAGCAAGAGCAAGACCATTATGAGCCTCTTTGTGCGGGAGGGAAAGGTTGGACTCTAACTGAAAACCATGCAGAATCACTGGACAAAAATAAAAGGAGATTCATGTAAACATAATTGCATTCCAGAAATTGCCTCTGACTATATTAAGAAGAGGGCTTCCCTGGTGGTAAAGAATCTGACTGCAATGCAGGAGACCTAGGTTTGATCTCTGAGTTGGGAAGATCCCCTGGAGGAGGGAATGGTAACCCACTTCAGTATTCTCATCTGAAGAATTCCATGGACAGAGGAGCCTGGTAGACTACTGTTTATGGAGTTGCAAAGAGTTGGACACTACTGAGTGATTAATACACACATATATTAAGGAGACTAGAGCAGAGGAAGTGAGTTGAGGGGAGTTATAATGACATTGTAGTACTAGAAGAAAAAAATAAAATTAAAAAGTTAGAGTTAAAACAACTCAACGTTGTGGGGACAGAAGTAGACTCAGATTTCTGGTGTGCCAGTCCTTGGAAAAGAGCTATTTCTTGAACTAAGACACATTGATTCCTTCACTTAGTTAAAATTCACCGTGTACCCGGCACTAGTCTGAGTGCTAGGGGCAGAGCAATAAGAACAAGGTCTTCAGCTCATGAATCTTCAGCACCAACAATGAAAGTGGAATCACATTTGGTGGCAGGGAGGAAGCTCATTAGTTTCTTCTTGACACAATGAGGGAGATGTGTGGGAAAGCATCCAGGTAAGGCTTAAAAGGGAGGTAAAGATGGTGGTCGGAGATACTGACATAAACAGCATTGAAGAGGTACTCGAAAATATTACAGTGAACTGGAACACTCATGGGAATGGGTGAAGCAGGACGCATGGAAGAATATCAGAAAGTTAGTAAAAATCCCACTCACTGTGTGTGCTAAGTCATTTTAATCATGTCCTACTCTGAGACTCTATGGACTCTAGCCCACCAGGCTCCTCTGTCCATGGGATTCTCTACCTAAGAATACTGGAGTGGGTTGCCATGCCATCCTCCAGGGGATCTTTCGGACCCAGGGATCAAATCAAGTCTCTTATGTCTCCTGCATTGGCAGGCAAGTTTTTTACCACCAGCACCACCTGGGAAATCCCCTAATTCTGGGCATTAAGTGTAAAAATCATTCCATTTGTATTGTTTTAGTGTGTATTTTCAAAGTGGTTAGCAATTAATGGTTTAGAGTTAGAAGATAAATATATAAATGACTTTCTGCTACACAATCAAAGGGATAAATATAGGGAGAGGGAACCAAATAAGAAAGTGAATAAAGCACCAAGATAATTATTAGAAAAAATAAAATTATTACATTAAGTGGTCAAATGAGCAGAGTCTTAAGAAAGAAGAAATGATTGATAATTTCAAATTCTGTAGAAGTCAAGAAAGATAAGGAGTTAAATAGCTGATTAAAAACATGAGGTTACTGGTTAGGAAGCAATCGTTAGAATCGGACATGAAACAACAGACTGGTTCCAATTGGGAAAGGAGTATATAAAGGCTGTGTATTGTCACTCTGCTTATTTAACTTATATGCAGAGTACATCATGAGAAATGCTGGGCTGGAGGAAGCACAAGCTGGAATCAAGATTGCCGGGAAAATATCAATAATCTCAGATATGCAGATGACACCACCCTTATGGCAGAATGTGAAGAAGAACTAAAGAGGCTCTTGATGAAATTGACAAAGGAGAGTGAAAATGTTGGCTTAAAGCTCAACATTCAGAAAACTAAGATCATGGCATCTTGTCCCATCACTTCATGGCAAATAGATGGAGAAACAGTAGAAACAGTGACAGACTTTATTTTTGGGGGTTCCAAAATCACTGCAGATGGTGACTGCAGCTGTGAAATTAAAAGACCCTTGCTTCTTGGAAGAAAAGCTATGACGAACCTAGAAGCATGTTAAAAAACAGAGACATTACTTTGCCAACAAAGGGCCATCTCTTCAAAGCTATGGTTTTTCCAGTGGTCATGTATGGATGTGAGAGTTGGACTGTGAAGAAAGCTGAGTGCCCAAGAATTGATGCTTTTGAACTGTGGTGTTGGAGAAGACTCTTGAGAGTCCCTTGGACTGCAGTCCATCCTAAATCAGTCCTGAGTGCTCATTGGAAGGACTGATGTTGAAGCTGAAACTCCAATACTTTGGCCACCTGATGTGAAGAACTTACTCATTTGAAAAGACCCTGATGCTGGGAAAGATTGGAGGTGGGAGGAGTAGGGGACAACAGAGGATGAGATGGTTGGATGGCATCACTGACTCAATGGAGATGAGTTTTAGTAAACTTCAGGAGCTGGTGATGGACAGGGAGGCCTGGCATGCTGCAATCCATGGGGCTGCAAAGAGTCAGACATGACTGAGTGACTGGTTCTGAACTGAACTGAACTGAACTGGTTCTCTTGGTGAAAACAGATTTCTTGGAAGGATGGATGAAAACTACATCAGTAAGTTGAAATTAAGTGGGAGATAAGAAGGTGGCAACAATGTGTGTACTCAACATTTTTAAAGAAATTAGGATGTAAGTAAAATAACAGAAAGGGCAGCAGAGAGATAAACACACAAGTCAGAAGAGGTTTGTTTATTTGTTCTAATTAGGAGAGGCTTAAACATGTCTAAATATTAACAAGAAAGATCAGGATAGAAGGAGATATTGGAAATCTTAGAGGGTAACTGATAGACCCATGTCTTTGAGGATCCAGGAGGGAATAGGACCCTGGACATAATATTATGGAGGAATGTGGATACAATTTCTATGTTCGAAGAGGAGGAGGAAGAGGTGTTTACAGCTACCGATGACTGTAGATGCAGGGGTCGGGTCACAGATCTAGTTCCCATATTATGGTCTCCATTTTCTCATAAAATGGGTAGAGGGGTGATGGGATTCAGGATTTGAATTGCAATGATGTGGCATATATACAGTGGAAAGGGGTATATTCACTGTAAGAGATAAAAGCTTATTTATCTGGAAACCCAGTGTTAGTGGCATCAATTTGCTCTCCAGTTTTCAACAGCATGTTTGTTGAAAGATGATGTGTTCTAGGTTTTTGAATAAAAAATTAGAGGATGCCTGAATTGAAGACATTAATCTTAGATGTACACTGATTAGAGTGAAGGACCATGAGTTTTAAGCTATTAATAAAGGGATAAAAAAGAACACAGAATGAATGAATGATTAGGAGAGGATCAAGGAGCCAATCATGCATCCATGGGCTCAGAGAGCAGAACGATGCCATCAAGTAAGAGTAGAAGTGTGAGTGCTGTGGGGAAAGACGGTGGAGTCATGGGGGGAGTGAAATAAGGCTGAGATAAGAAGGTGAAGGGAAGGGCCTGAGAAAACCAAGTGTATGGACAATTTAACTGCTTTAACATAGGAATCTCAAAGGAGACTGTTACAGAGTTGGAAGAGAGCTAGGATTTGAAGAAAGGAAGCTCAGTGCACAGTAGGGATTATGATCACATATAAAGGTAGACTGTTGGAGGGGTTTGATTCCGGGTATGATATGAGATGACAGGGATGTGAAGCATCTCAGTTTCTCAGATGTCTATTATGTGGGCACACAATTGCTGAGCAAGAGCTTGTTGTAAATTCCCGCTTTCTTAATTGCCAGTTCTGGTCTATTTCCAAGTTTGTCTTTGTATGTTTTTAAAAAAATGTATTTATATTTTATGTTTCAGTATGTATTACAATAAGGAAAATGTATTTCTTTGGAAAGGGAAATCATATAACTAGTGAAAAGTTTTTTCCTCTAGTTTTCTAAATGGGGATATTGATATAAAAAAAAAAACAATTAAATGCAACTTCCTTCCCTCAAATCCACTTTCAAGAGAATTAATTATCCAGTAAAGAAACAAAGAAGGAAAAAAGTTCCTTCAAACACTATATATATCAAAAGAGCTGACAGCCTTCTAAAGGTTTTTATTTTAAACATAACAATTGGTTTTATAATTGAATTGCTTTATAAAAGTTTATGGGAAAATGTTTTGTAGACTTCCAGGTAACTGTTAGGGTATGATCTGAAATTCAATTTATAATGACAAACAGTATTGAAATAGAGAAAAGCTAGTGGTGTGTGTGCCGGAAACTGGAGATGGATGACTTTCTTATGGAACACACTTCAAGACACATCTCCTATATATGGGGCCCCCAAAAGCTGGAGCAGAGGACTGAACAGGCCACCTCCTACTACAAGGCAATTGCTTCACCTAAGGTTAACTGCACAATCCCTGCCACTTTAGCTGCCTACACTGCATGTTCATCTTGGGTATCTTCTTGATCAGAGATAATTACCAATACTCTAAAGACGACTTTAGTAGCTCTTATTTCTCTGGGTGTACGTGTGTATAGGGCTTCCCTAGTGGCTCAAATGATTAAAAAAGAATGTGCCTGCCAACGCAGGAGATATATGAGATGGGAGTTCTATCCCTGGATCAAGAAGATCCCCTGGAGGAGGGCATGGCAATCCCCTCCAGTATTCTTGTCTGGAGAATCCCATGGACAGAGGAGACTGGCAGGCTACAGTCCACAGAGTTGCACAAAGTTGGACATGACTGACTGTACTTGCACATATGTGTGTATATATGTGTAAACCACATATGTCTATGTTAGTACATGTTATTGGGATGGAGCAGACAGTAAGTGTATTAAAAATATTGAATTAAGTTGTAAATGACAGAAAACCCAATGTAACAACCAAAACAAGGTTGGAATTCATTTTTTCATGTAAATTAAGACTGGAGAGAGACTGGACTGGTACTATGCCCTTTGGTGTTACAGTTCCAGGCTCCATCATTTTTGTTTTTATGCCATCATATTGCTTTAAGTTCACTTCCCTGAGGTGGCATGCCTCATATTTAATTGCTGTTGATCAGACCACAACCATAACTACACATATAGCATCAGAGCTTGGAAATGAAGCCATGAGGCCAATCCAAGACTGTCTTTATAAGGGAAGAAAAGGAGAATGATATCCAGTGAAACTAGCAATATCTGCCATACCAGAGTAGGCAATAGAATTGAATCCCTTGGGTTACCATGACTTGTTCAGAGACAGGTTCATGTCCAAATCCTGTGTACTACAAAGTGTAACAGAGGCTGTAACAGTAATGGAAAATATGCTAAATCAAGCAGATATGATTTTTAAAATATTTATTTGTTTGGCTGCCCAGGTCTTAGATGCAACAGATAGACTCTCCAGTAGCAGCATGCAGGATCTTTTAATTGCAACATGAGAAATGTTAGTCATGGCATAAAGTATCTAGTTCCCTGACCAGGGATTGAATCCCGGTCCTCTGAAATAAGAGTACAGACTCATCCTCTGAGCCACCAGGGAAGTCCCTCAAGCAGACATGATTAAATTTGGGGCCACTTTCTTCTTTTAGACTTGATTGTAGATCAGCATTAGCATGGAGCTGTTGGGAGGCCACCATCAGAGTAAAATCAAAGAAGAAAACTGAACCAAGTGATGGAGAGATTGGAGACTGACAGCATCTGAACCTGGGATATAGCCATGCCTGAAGTTTGACTAGCCCTGGTTATTTCAAATTAAGTGAGTCAATAACATTTTGCTGGGTTTTTAATACATAGGTTGGAAAGCTTATTGATGAAAAGAGAGGGCAGGGGATAAGGGAAGTACTAAAGAAAGATAACACTGGGATTCAGTTTTGTTGTCATGGATCAGCTCTATTTTAAAACTGCATCTGGTACATGTAAGGATGATGTAATTACATTCACAAAAATAAAAGAATGAAAGAACAAATGAGTTCACATCCAGATACAATCTGGGTGAGTTTTAGAGTATCAAGAGAACTAAAGCCTCCTAAAATTTTTCGGAAAGGAAAAAAAAAATTATCCTTAAAAGAATGAAAATTAGACTTGCATCACAATTCTTGCCAGAATACTGAATATTAGAAGAGGATAGAGAAATGCCTATAGCATTGAAGGAAAAGAAGTTTCAATCTTGAAATCAATAGACACAAAATATCATAACAAGTGAGACAGAATTATTTTTATATGTTAAAAAGTCTAGAAATTTTACCACAATTTTCAATTTATAATTATGTCCAGTAGCTAGCAACAGAGATCAGTTCAGTTCAGTTCAGTTCTGTCGCTCAGTCGTGTCCGACTCTTTGTGACCCCATGAATCGCAGCACGCCAGGCCTCCCTGTCCATCACCAACTCATGGAGTTCACTCAGACTCACGTCCATCGAGTCAGTGATGCCATCCAGCCATCTCATCCCCTGTCATCCCCTTCTCCCTCTGCCCCCAATCCCTCCCAGCATCAGAGTCTTTTCCAATGAGTCAACTCTTCGCATGAGGTGGCCAAAGTACTGGAGTTTCAGCTTTAGCATCATTCCTTCCAAAGAACACCCAGGACTGATGTTTTTAGAATGGACTGGTTGGATCTCCTTGCAGTCTAAGGGACTCTCAAGAGTCTTCTCCAACACCACTGTTCAAAAGCATCAATTCTTCAGCACTCAGCTTTCTTCACAGTCTAACTCTCACATCCATACATGACCATTGGAAAAACCATAGCCTTGACTAGATGGACCTTTTTTGGCAAAGTAATGTCTCTGCTTTTGAATATGCTATCTAGGTTGGTCATAACTTTCCTTCCAAGGAGTAAGCATCTTTTAATTTCATGCCTGCAGTCACCATCTGCAGTGATTTTGGAGATCCCAAAATAAAGTCTGACACTGTTTCCCCTGTTTCCCCATCTATTTCCCATGAAGTGATGGGACCAGATGCCATGATCTTAGTTTTCTGAATGTTGAGCTTTAAGCCAACTTTTTCACTCCTCTTTCACTTTCAGCAGCTGAGAGTGCCAGGCTGAGATGGAACAGGAGTGGCCAAGAGGAGCTACCCCATGCCAGAGGCCAGGGGTGGCTGTGCAGATGCAGGAGGGCCGAAAGGAGCTACTCAACATTCAAGGTGAGGAGGGGTGGCAACAGAGATCAGAAATGGCAATTACTCAAATGGGATAAGATGTCTCTCTTTCTATAAGATACATTGTAGCGAGTAGCTGTATATTTTCAATTCAGTTGATTTCAGTGTCTCAGTCATGTCTGACTCTTTGCAACCCCATGGACTGCAGCCTGCTAGGCCTTCCTGTCCATTACCAACTCCCTGACTTTATTCAACTCATGCCCATTGAATTGGTAATGCCTTCCAACCGTCTCATCCTCTGTTGTCCCCTTTGCCTCCCACCTTCAATCTTTCCCAGCATCAGGGTCTTTTCAAATGAGTCAGTTCTTCACATCAGGTGGCCAAAGTCTGGAGTTTCAACTTCAGCATCAGTCCTTCCAAAGAATATTCAGGACTGATTTCCTTTAGGATGGACTGGTCGGGTCTCCTTGGAGTACAAGGGACTCTCATGAGTCTTCTCCAACACCGCGTTCAAAAGCATCAATTCTTCAGTTCTCAGCTTTCTTTATAGTCCAACTCTCACATCCATACATGACTACTGGAAAAACCATAGCTTTGACTAGAGGGACCTTTTTGGCAAAGTAATGTCTCTGCTTTTTAATATGCTTTCTAGGTTGGTCATAACTTTTCTTCCAAGGAGTAAGAATATTTTAATTTCATGGCTTCAGTCACTATCTGCATTGATTTTGTTGCTGCTGCTGATGCTAAGTCATTTCAGTCATGTCTGACTCTGTGTGACCCCATAGATCGCAGCCTACCAGGCTCCGCTCTCCCTGAGATTCTCCAGGCAAGACCACTGGAATGGGTTGCCGTTTCCTTCTCCAGTGCATAAAAGTGAAAAGTGAAAGTGAAGTCGCTCAGTTGTGTTCGACTCCTAGTGACCCCATGGACTGTAGCCTTCCAGGCTCCTCCGTCCATGAGATTTGCTAGGCAAGAGTACTGGAGTGGGTTGCTATTGCCTTCTCCGGCACTGATTTTGGAGCCCCCCAAAATAAAGACTGTCACTGTTTTCCCATCTATTTGCCATGAAGTGATGGGACCAGATACCATGATCTTAGCTTGCTAAATGTCGAGTTTTAAGCCAAAATCTTCACTCTCCTCTTTCAGTTTCATCAAGAGGCTCTTCAGTTCTTCACTTTCTGCCATAAGGGTGGTGTCATCTGCATATCTGAAGTTATTGATATTTCTCCCAGCAATTTTGATTCCAGCCTGTGCTTCTGCCAGCCCAGTGTTTCTCATGGTGTACTCTGCATATAAATTAAATAAGCAGGGTGACAATATACAGCCTTGATGTACTCTTTTCCTATTTGGAACCAGTCTGTTGTTCCATGTCCAGTTCTAACTGTTGCTTCCTGACCTGATCGAGTTTTAAGCCAAAATCTTCACTTTCCTCTTTCAGTTTCATCAAGAGGCTCTTCAGTTCTTCACTTTCTGCCATAAGGGTGGTGTCATCTGCATATCTGAAGTTATTGATATTTCTCCCAGCAATTTTGATTCCAGCCTGTGCTTCTGCCAGCCCAGTGTTTCTCATGGTGTACTCTGCATATAAATTAAATAAGCAGGGTGACAATATACAGCCTTGATGTACTCTTTTCCTATTTGGAACCAGTCTGTTGTTCCATGTCCAGTTCTAACTGTTGCTTCCTGACCTGCATAAAGGTCTCAAGAAGCAAGTCAGGTGGTCTGGTATTCCCATTTCTTTCAGAATTTTCCACAGTTTGTCATGATCCCACACAGTCAAAGGCTTTGGCATAGTCAATAAAACAGAAATAGATGTTTTTCTGCAACTCTCTTGCTTTTTCAATACTCCAACGGATGTTGAGAATTTGATCTCTGGTTCATCTGCCTTTTCTAAAACCAGCTTGAACATCTGGAAGTTCATGATTCACCTACTGTTGAAGCCTGGCTTGGAGAATTTTGAGCATTACTTTACTAACAAGTGAGACGAGTGCAATTGTGTGGTAGTTTGAGAATTCTTGCCATTGCCTTTCTTTGGGATTGGAATGAAAACTGACATTTTCCAGTCCTGTGGCCACTCTGAGTTTTCCAAATTTGCTGGCATGTTGAGTGCAGCACTTTCACAGCATCATCTTTTAAGATTTGAAATAGCTCGATAGCTGATGGAAATAGCTGATGGAATTCCATCAGCTCTATTACCTTTGTTCATAATGATGCTTTCTAAGGCCCACTAGACTTCACATTCCAGGATGTCTGGCTCTAGGTGAGTGTCATACCATCGTGATTATCTTAGTCATGAAGATTTTTTTTTGTACAATTCTTCTGTGTCTTCTTGCCGCCTCTTCTTAATATCTTCTTCTGTTAGGTCCATATCATTTCTGTCCTTTATCGAGCCCATCTTTGCATGAAATGTTCCCTTGGTATCTCTAATTTTCTTGAAGAGATCTCTAGTCTTTCTCATTCTGCTGTTTTCCTCTATTTCTTTGCATTGATTGCTGAGGAAGCCTTTCTTATCTCTTCTTGCTATTCTTTGGAACTCTGCATTCAGATGCATATATCTTTCCTTTTCTCCTTTGCTTTTCGCCTCTCTTCTTTTCACAGCTATTTGTAAGGCTTCCCCAGACAGCCATTTTGCTTTTTTGCATTTCTTTGCCATGGGGATGGTCTTGATCCCTGTCTCCTGTACAATGTCACGAACCTCATTCCATAGTTCATCAGGCACTCTATCTATCAGATCTAGGCCCTTAAATCTGTTTCTCAAACACAGTTTGAGAAACACACTTTTGCCTCAGTCTCTGTGGGGCCTCTGGGTCCTGGTGTGAACAAAGTTTATTTGAGCCCTCTGGGCATCTCTGGTGGGAATGGGGTGTTGTTCTAAACACGAACTCACCCCTCCTACCATCTTACTGGGGCTTCTCGTTTGCCCTTGGACATGGGGTATCTCCTCCAAGTCGGTCCAGTGCTGTGCAGCCGCCGCTTCAGCACGTAGTGTCTTGTTGGGACTTCTCTGACCTTGGACGTGGGGCATCTTCTCATGGCCGCTCCAGTGCCGTGCAGTTACAGCTGTATATTTTAATTATAATTTATTGTAACAGGGCTGGTTAGCAGTTCTATGTTGTAAACAAGTACCAGGCTCTCCTTTACCTTTTATTATTCAAAGTGCTTGGCTTCCATTCTCAGGATTGCTTCATGTTTCAAATGACCACTGGAGTTCCTCTTGTCACTTCTGTATTCCTGTTAGAAGGAGGTACGTCTGTGTTTACAGGGCATGTGCATGTGTGCTAAGTCACTTCAGTTGTGTCCAACTCTTTGTGACCCTATGGACCACAGTCCTCCAGGCTCCTCTGTCCATAGGCTTCTCCAGGCTTTCCCTCATAGCTTAGTTGGTAAAGAATCTGCTTGCAATGCAGGAGACCCCAGTTCAGTTCCTGGGTCAGGAAGGTCCGCTGGAGAAAGGATAGGCTGCCCATGCCAGTATTCTTGGGCTTCTCCTGTGGCTCAGCTGGGTACCTGGTTTCAATCCCTGGGTTGAGAAGATACCCTGGAGAAGGGAAAGGCCACCCATTCTAGTATTCTTCCCTAGAGAATTCCATGGACTGTAAAATTCCATGAGGTTGCAAAGAGTTGGACACGACTGAGTGACTTTCACTTTTACCTCTAGAGCATCTTCCCAACCCAGGGATTGAATCTGCATCTCATTATATCTCCTGAATTGGCAGGCAGATTATTTACCACTAGCACCACCTGGGAAGCCCACAGAATGCTTACCAGTTATTTTTACCCATCTAGGAAGTTTTCCCTGAATTACATTCAATAATGCCTCCCTAAGTTATCAGATCCATCTGGCTTCAAGGTGGGATATTTTATTTGGGTACTTTTCAGTCTGAAAAAGAGTTGAACTCTTCCCAAGTAAGAGAAGAACAGATATTGAGAAAGCAACTGCTGCTGCTGCTGCTAAGTTGCTTCAGTCATGTCCGACTCTGTGCGACCCCATAGACGGCAGCCCACCAGGCTCCCCCGTCCCTGGGATTCTCCAGGCAAGAACACTGGAGTGGGTTGCCATTTCCTTCTCCACTGCATGAAAGTGAAAAGTGAAAATGAAGTCACTCAGTTGTGTCTGACTCCAGCAGCCCCATGGACTGCAGCCCATCAGGCTCCTCCATCCATGGAATTTTCCAGGCAAGAGTACTGGAGTGGGGTGCCATTGCCTTCTTCGAGGAAGCAACTAGGTAACCCTAACCCATTAACTAATGAACAGCATACTAAGTCACTTCAGTCATGTCCATCTCTTTATGAACCTATGAACCATAGCCCACCAGGCTCCTCTGTCCATGGGATTCTCCAGGCAAGAAAACTGAAGTGGATTGCCATGCCCTCCTCCGGGAGATCTTCCCAACCCAGGGATCAAACCTGCATCTCTTATGTCTTCTGCATCGACAGGTGGGTTCTTTACCACTAGCACCAACTGGAAAGTCCAACTAATGACCAGCCACACCTCCCAAATCTCATTTTGTAAAGTTGAGTTTGTACCCTAGCAAAGTGAGAGAGTAGATTAAGAAATAAAAATAGAACATAAGAACAATGAAACAGCAGTGAAGGGAAATCGCAGAATGATAATGGTCTATCAGGTATACAGTGCTTTAAGAGCTGGATGGACTACAGGAAGGAGATCTCTGAAGACAAAAGACCACTTGAAAGAAATTGTCTGATTAAGAAAATGGAACAAATTTGAGACATGATAAAACATGATATTCAAACTGAAAGGAACGGCAATATTTAACTCCAACAGCTTCAAGCAACTGTTGGAATATAAAAGAATTTATTTGTCTTGATGCTGTTGATTTCTAAGTGGCTCAGGTGTTATGGTATTTTCACATAGAAAATGAATGTAATCCTAGCACTTATTTATAATAATTTAATAATGTTTAAGTGGTTTTCAACTTTAGTCACTCCAAAGACTCATTGTGTAAGTATATAAATATATAAATATGAATTGTGTAAGAATTAGTTGTGGATGCAGAATGAATGTATTAACAAAAAAGCCAGTATAAATGAAAATTATAGCACACAGACAATGGAAAACGGAAGAGCAGAGGAACTGTGGAAAGAAATATAGAGTTACAAATATTTAAAATACTAAATATAATCTAATAGCAAATAGAAGAATCACAGCAAGCACTGAGAAGAGAAGTGAAGAAGTTTAAAGTGAAGCTTTTTTGTTGTTATTTTAGTGAATCAATCAATACTTATTTGGAGTGTTTAAATCAAGAGACAGAGATGTAAGTACAATGCTTAGAGTTTTGAAGGTAACAGAAGGTAATTCAAGTTGTTCCTGGAGAGTGAGACTAAGGGTATGAACAGTATAGGGTGAGGAAGCATAGAAATTATGACAAGCCAAACTGATTATTTGATTTATTCACATATGCATGCATAATTTAACTATAAATATTACAAAAATAAAAGTTACAAAACAGCAATATAGGAAGACTTCAAGTTTTGCTTAGGAGTCTTAGAAAGCACAAATCCCAGCAGGGAAGCAAGGGCTAGTTTCTAGTGCACTCTGGGCTTGTTTCTGGTGCAGTGGGCACCACTAGGGGACTGGCAGAGGCACAGCAGGAACCTGCTCCAGCCAAACATAAACCTGGCTCCCGAAAATTAACCTCTGGTGCAGCAGCTATACTGAATAAAGGGAGGGAGCATAGCAATGTTCCTCTGTCCACACTAAGCTCAACTTGACTTCTGTCCTCTCAGGTTGTTGCATAACTTAATTATACATGTCTACCAACTCTTTTAGCATACTCTATAAGAGAGAGAGTATGCTAAGAGTCATATAACCATGACTGATTTTTTTTAATGGAAAAAGTATAATTTCTGTGACCTGTAAAAGAGAAAACTAAATGTATGCAAACAGCCTTAATGACTATTACATTAGGAAGTGGGAAAGCAATTTTGATGAAAATTACCAGTAGAATGATAATTCAGAAAACCAAATGACTAATTAGAAAGACAAATAGTAATCACCTTCAAAGTGCAGCAGAGATATTCAAATGCATGAAGACAATAAATATGACTATATATTTAAGACCAGAGACACTAGATCAAATGAAAGAAGTAATATTTCTTATTGAACAAAAGAGGAAAAACAGTGAAGCTTTCTGGGTCTGAGGAGGCCTAGGTATACAGATCAAAATGCTTACTTAGCATTTGGAAAAACTAATTAAAAATACCTAGATAAAAACTAGTTGTTTTTTTAATTAATTTATTTATTTTAATTGGAGACTAATTGCTTTACAATATTGTAGTGGATTTTGCCATACATTGACATGAATCAGCCATGGGTGTACATGTGTCCCCCATCCTGAACCCCCCTCCCACTTCCCTCCCCATCCCAACCCTCAGGGTCATCCCAGTGCACCAGCCCTGAGTGCTTTGTCTTATCCATTGAACCTGAACTGGTGATCTGTTTCACATATGATAATATACATGTTTCAATGCTATTTTCTCAAATCATCCCACCCTTGCCTTCTCCCACAGAGTCCAAAATCTTTTCTTTACATCTGTTTTGCTGTCTCACATATAGGGTCATTGTTACCATCTTTCTAAATTCAATACATATGCATTAGTATACTAGTATTGGTGTTTTTCTTTCTGACTTACTTCACTCTGTATAATAGGCTACAGTTGCATCCACCTCATTAGAACTGATTCAAATGCATTCTTTCTTAATAGCTGAGTAATAGTCCACTGTGTATATGTACCACAGCTTCCTTATCTGTTTGTCTGCCAATGAACATCTAGGTTGCTTCCATGCCCTAGCTATTGTAAACAGTGCTGCAATGAACATTAGGGTACACATGTCTCTTTCAATTCTGGTTTCCTTGGTGTGTATGTCCAGCAGTGGGATTGCTGGGCCTATGGCAGTTCTATTTCCAGTTTTTTTTAAAGGAATCTCTGCACTGTTCTCCATAGTGGCTGTACTAGTTTGCATTCTCACCAACAGTGTAAGAGGGTTCCTTTTCTCCACACCCTCTCCAGCATTTATTGTTTGTAGACTTTTTGACAGCAGCCATTCTGACTGGCGTGAGATGGTACCTCGTTGTGGGTTTTATGTGCATCTCTCTGATAATGAGTGATGTTGAGCATCTTTTCCTGTGTTTGTTAGCCATCTGTATGTCTTTTAAACCTCAAGATAATAAAATAAGTCTGGGTATCCAGAAAGAGTATTTTCTAAAAATTTTCTTGAAATTGAAATATAACCTACATTAAAAAAAAAAAAAAAGTTGTAGTTGAGTAACTCAGTGAATTTATCCCATGAGAGTACAGTTGTGTGACAACTACTCAGGTCAAAATATGTAACATTTCCTGTAAAGACATTCCCATGCAATGCTCCTCCCCAGAGGTAAGCACTATTCTAACTTTTATGCCTATATGAGCTTTGCCTGAGTTTATACTTGGAGGTTCTCTGACCTAACTGTTTCTCTATCATTCAGTTGTTGAGATTTCAACATGTTGCTTTCTTGTATTTGTAGTAGATTTACATTCATTGCTGTATATAATTTTATTGTGTGATTTTAATTTTTTTGTTTATTCTAGTGTTGAGAATGTTGATAGAGTAATTTCAAACTGCCTACTATTAACAATAATGATTCTAGAAACATTCTCATATATGATTTTTGCTGCACACACACATGTATTTCTTCTGGGTGTCAAAATGTGAAATTTGATACTCTACTATCACCTTTATTAGAGGTCATCTTTGATTGCCACGTTTAACATTGCAGTCCTCCTCCCTTTTTTTAGAACTCACATTCTCTGTGCTTTTTTTTTCCTTCTTACCACTCAACCTTTATCTAACAAATTATGCTTTATTCATTTATTCATTGTTTATGGTCTATAGTTTGTTCATTGAAACATAAGTTCTACTAAGGCTGAGATTTGTGCATTTTGTTAATGGTTGTTTTCCCAATATACAGAAGAGGTGCTCCAAATTTTTTGCTGAATAAATTATTTTTATATAAATGCTAGTGAGGCACAATATCATTTTACATATTTAGGTCATATTTGTACTGTTTTCTTGTTCATTGCTTGTTTATAGCTTTTGCTGCTTCTACTTCAGTATTTTATATATGCATTTTGAAAATATGAAAACTTTAATTTGCGTCTGTTATATGTGTTGCAAAATTCTTTCTAGTTTGCTATTGGTCTTTTGACTTGTTTATGGTAATTTTTTAAACATATATTTTATTTCTATGTAGTATGTGTTATCTATTTTTTAATGCCTCTAGATTTTATGTCCAATTTTAAAAGGTCTTTCTCATTTCATATTATAAGTAAGTCCACAGTGCTTTCTTTCTAGAACTATTATGCTTACTTTAATTCTTTCCTCCATCAAAATGTATTTTATTACAAGGAATGAGATAAGGACTAGCTTTAATTTTTTCCAACATGATTTAGAGAATTATCCTTCTGTTCCCCAATAATCTGAGATAGAATCATCATCATAAAGTAAAGCTTGAATAAAATTTTCTTTTTAATCTTTTTTGTTAGAGCTGAACATGGAACAACAGACTGGTTCCAAATAGGAAAAGGAGTACGTCAAGGCTGTATATTGTCACCCTGCTTATTTAAATTATATGCAGAGTACATCATGAGAAACGCTGGACTGGAAGAAGCAAAGGCTGGAATCAAAATTGCCAGGAGAAATATCAACAACCTCAGATATGCAGATGACACCACCCTTATGGCAGAAAGTGAAAAGGAATTAAAAAGCCTCTTGATGAAAGTGAAAGAGGAGAGTGAAGAAGTTGGCTTAAAGCTCAACATTAAGAAAACAAAGATCATGGCATCTGGTCCCATCACTTCATGGCAAATAGAGGGGGAAACAGTGGAAACAGTGTCAGACTTTATTTTTTTGGGCTCCATAATCACTGCAGATGGTGATTGCAGCCATGAAATTAAAAGACGCTTACTCCTTGGAAGAAAAGTTATGACCAACCTAGATAGCATATTCAAAGGCAGAGACATTACTTTGCCGACTAAGGTCCGTCTAGTCAAGGCTATGGTTTTTCCTGTGGTCATGTATGGATGTGAGAGTTGGACTGTGAAGAAGGCTGAGCACCAAAGAATTGATGTTTTTGAACTGTGGTGTTGGAGAAGACTTTTGAGAGTTCCTTGGACTGCAAGGAGATCCAACCAGTCCATTCTGAAGGAGATCAGGCCTGGGTGATCTTTGGAGGAATGATGCTAAAGCTGAAACTCCAGTACTTTGGCCACCTCATGCAAAGAGTTGACTCATTGGAAAAGACTCTGATGCTGGGAAGGATTAGGGGCAAGAGAAGGGGACGACCGAGGATGAGATGGCTGGATGGCATCACCGACTCGATGGATGTGATTCTGAGTGAACTCCGGGAGTTGATGATGGACAGGGAGGCCTGGCATGCTGCAGTTCATGGGGTTTGCAAAGAGTCAGACATGACTGAGCAACTGAACTAAACTGAATTTATCTCTAGTGCCCATATAGATATTTATTCATCTTCAGTATTAAAGTTTCAAAAATTATATATATATATATTATAAAATTTAAAATTGTATAACCATCTATCCATTTTATAGGATACCTTGAAGATTCTGTGAGTTGGATGTCGGCCAATGTGAATATTACATTAAAGCTTGTTACTCAAATTTTTTGGTTCCTCAGTTCATATAAAAGTTATGTTTACACTGTACTGTAATCTATTAAATGTGAAGTAGTATTTTCTCTAAAAAAGAAATGTATGTACTTTAATTAAAATATACTTTATTGCTAAAAATTGCTAACCGTCATCTGAGCTTCTAGGGAGTTATGGTAGTAACGTCAAAGATCACTGATCATAGATCAGTTCAGTTCAGTTCAGTCGTGCAGTCGTGTCCGACTCTTTGCGACCCCATGAATCGCAGTACGCCAGGCCTCCCTGTCCATCACCAACTCCGATCACCCTTACACATATATTAATAATGAAAAGTTTGAAATATTAAAGCAGTTACCAAAATGTGACACAGACACAAAGTGAACAAATGCTCTTGGAAAAGTGGTGCTGATAGCTTGACACAGTGTTGGCAGAAACTTTCAATTTGGAAAAAATGCACTATTTGTAAAGCACATGAAACACGAACAAATGTAACACTTAGATATAAATTTTACAAGTACTGTATCAGACCTACATTAAAAGTCTTCTTAAAAAATCTATAAAGAAGCATAAAAGAGAATTTGAATAACGAAAAACAAAATTAAGCTTTTTGATAGGAAGATATAATCCCCTGGATATGTCACTTTTCACTAAACTAATCTGTATATTCAACAGAATCCTAAACAACATACCATGAAGATTGTATTGTTTGCGTGCTTCCTCTTTGGAGTTTTTATCTTGGGATTTGATTTTATATGCTGTATACAAATAAACAAAGTTATAGTAAGTCACATTGTGAAACAATATGTAAAGATAGTTCTGAAATTTTCTAAAAAAGAAAATTAGAAAACTCTCATGAAGGCATAACTCATTTTATTGCACCTTGTTTCATTGTGTTTTACAAAGTGGGTAGCTGTTCCCTTCTCCCCACCCAAGGATTGAACCCAGGTCTCCCACATTTCAAGCAGATTCTTAATCAGCTGAGCCACCAGGGAAGCCCAAAAGTATTGGAGTGGGTAGCCTATCCCTTCTCCAGTGGATCTTCTCAACCCACGAATCGAACTGGGGTCTCCTGCATTGTAGGTGGATTCTTTACCAGCTGAACAAGGTTTGTTAAAGTTCACTATATGCTAAACTCTTTATTAAGTTCTTTACATTAAGTCTGTATCAGTTACTATTATTTTGTCCCTTTAATATTTAATGCATCTTAGAATTCAATTAATCCATGATAGTAATATACCAATTTCCATTAACCTCAGATATTCTTTACTCCTCTTTTTCTTCTCTATTTTACCTCAAAGGAAGTGTGGAGTGAATTATTTGTTTTAGGTATCTGCATCTGGTAAGAAAGAAAACTGAGGCAGTAGCAATTTTGGAAGCTTCCAAGGTCATATACTGAGTTACTGCAACTCTTGGGAGTAGAATTTACCATTTCCGAGATTATAAGCTGCTGTCTTGACAGAGCAAAATTTTGTACCTTTAGAAGAGAAACAAAAATAAATTTGATATTTCCAAGAATCAACCTCAATTAAATTTCTATATCCTGTGCAAAGACATTTATAATTAGATGAAAATGTCCAAATGTAATTTATTCCATAAGTTTTAATATTTGTTTAATCCAAGAAGATTATATGTCCTTTTGTTGTTCTTACATAATCAGATTTTATATCCTTTATCAAACATGTGTTTGAGTTCAGATTCCATCACATAAGTATGGTTTTCATGTAAGTGCCCCACAAGAATGGAGTGATGGGTTTCATATGTAACCCAGAGAAGATATTTAAAATAATCTCTTGGAATTTCTTGCTCTATCAGAAGTTCTTTCTTTGAGATGGGATTTAGATGAGCAAAGTTTGGGACAAAAATCAAAGAAAAAAGAAAATGGCAAATATTTGAGGAAATGAAATGAACTCAACCTATATAAAATATTTCACTGAAACAGTAATACCAACCACTTATCTTTAACAAGCCAAACCTAGAAACTGTCTTACAGAGAAAAATGTGATTTTGATGAAACTCCAAGAAGTGCTGTAAAATCTTTAAACATGATAAACATATTTTCCATTTGTCCTATAATCAATAAAATACAGAGTTTCCAACAAGAGATTTCATTTTCCCCTCATTTTCTTACTTGGGGTATGTTGGGCAAATACAAGTTATTTTCTCTTGGAGATTAAGCTTCCAGGCACTTCTTCGTACTGTCTATGTATTACAAAATACTTGTTTTGTAGAACTAGTATTCTAGATACACTATCTAATATCCAGAGTAGAATAAGAGGGGCAATGAGGAGAAATTTGCCTGAACCAGGTGGACTCACATCAAGGACCTGTTTTTATGTTCATAGTATTCATAAGAATTTTTTTTTTTTGCTTAAATTAAGTGCAGTAATTTATAAAGCCTATTTTTAATTCCCATTGTTGTTGCTTATTCACTAAGTTGTGTCCAACTCTTTTGCAATCCCATGGACTGTCTTTCACCAGGCTGGTCTGTCCATGGGATTTCCCAGGCAAGAATATTGGTGGATTGTCATTTCCTTCTCCAGTGGATCAAACTTAGGTCTCCTGAATCTCCTGCATTGACAGTGAGATTCTTCACCATTGAGCCACCAGGGAAGAAGCCCTTTTAATTCCCATGTAAGGCTATATTAGAAATTGTTAACAATATTTCAACAAAATAATTAGCTACAACTGTACAGTGTAATGACTTATGTAGAGCTTCTTGAGATACCTGTGAAGACAGGTTGTTATTTCTGATCCATTGTAAACCAATATTTCCCAAAATATAATAAACACAAATTACTATGAAAATAGTCATGTGCTTGGATGTTCAGCTCATTTAGTTGTGTCTGACTCTTTGTGACCCCATGGACTGCAGCACACAGTCCCTATCCATCACCAACTCCCAGAGTTTGCTCAGACTCATGTCCATCGAGTTGGTGATGCCATCCAACCATCTCATTTTCTGTCATCCCCGTCTCCTTCTGCCTTCAATCTTTCCCAGCATCAGGGTCTTTTCAAATCAGTTGGTTCTTCGCGTCAGGTGGCCAAAATATTGGAGTTTCGGCTTCAGTATCAGTCCTTCCAATGAATATTCAGGACGGATTTCCTTTAGGAAATTGAGGTTTGATCTCCTTGCAGTCCAAGGGACTCTCAAGAGTCTTCTCCAACACGACAGTTCAAAAGCATCAATTCTTCAGCACTGTTTTCTTTATAGTCACTCTCACATCCATATATGACTACTGAAAAAAACATAGATTTGACTAGACAGACTTTTGTCAGCAAAGTATTGTCTCTGCTTTTTAATATGCTGTCTAGGTTGGTCATAACTTTTCTTCCACGGAATAAGTGTCTTTTCATTTCATGGCTGAGGTCACCATCTGCTTGGATGTTACAGGCATGCTAAGTCACTTTAGTCATGTCCGACTCTTTAGGACCCTATATACTGTAGCCTGCCAGGTTCCTCTGTCCATGGGATTCTCCAGACAAGAACTGGAGTGGGTTGCCATGGCCTTGTCCAGGGAATCTTCCCTAACCAGGGACTGAATCTGAGTCTCTTATATCTCAATGTATTGGAAAATGGGTTCCTTACCACTAGTGCCACCTGGGAAGCTCACTTGAATATTGTGACAATATCAAGTGGCTATAAAAGTTTTCAATTCTTAAGGGTGATTTCTGCACTTATCTTGTTGTGGACATGCCCCCATCAATGGACCAGTCTTTGGGTATATAATTTTTGATATTCAGTTGCTTGGGTTCAAATTCCATTTCTGTTATATTTCATTTGTCTCAAGATCCTCTTGAAATTACTTAAATATAAAAATGAAAATAATTCTGTTGATAGTGAAAGTGAAAGTCACTCAGCTATGTCCCACTCTTTGCAACCCCATGGACTATAGAGTCCATGAAATTCTCCAGGCCAGAATACTGTAGTGGGTAGCCTTTGCCTTCTCTAGGGGATCTTCCCAACCCAAGGATCAATCCCAGCTCTCCCACACTGCAGGCAGTTTCTTTACCAGCTGAGCCACAAGGGAAGCCCAAGAATACTGGAGTGGATAGCCTATCCCTTCTCCAGTGGATATTCCTGACCCAGAAATCAAACAGGGGTCTCCTGCATTGCAGGCAGATTCTTTACCAACTGAGCTACCTTGTTCAAAGTTTGCATGAGAATCTAATGAGATACTATTAACTTAATGGTATTTAATAGATACTATTAATTTGACTCTATTTATTTAATAGTGATACTATTACTAAGTTAGGTCTCTGCAAAAGTAGTTTCAATTTTGGACCCTGAATTTTAAATCATTATAACTAGGCTCAAACATATCTTTACTAATCAATATAAGAACCATTCAAATCAATACATATTTGCCAATGAGAAGTGTTTGTTTATTCCTATAGTGTAAAAATCTGTGCCTTGGGGTTGAATGAACTCTTGGAAAGCATTTTCTGCATCCTGCTGATTGTGGAAGTATTTTCTCTGCAAAAAGTTGTCCAGACACTTGAAGAAGTGGTAATTACTCAGCAAGAGGCCAGGTGAATATGGTGGATGAGGTGAAACTTTGTAGCCCAATTTCTTCAACTTTTCAAGTGTTGGTTGTATGATGTGTGGTCAGGCATTACTGTGGAGAAGAATTGGGCCCTCTGTGTTGATCAATGTTGGCTGCAGGCATTGCCATTTTGGTGTATCTCATTGATTTGCTGAGCATACTTCTCAGATGTAATGGTTTCACCAGGATTCAGAAAGCTGTAGTGGATCAGACTGGCATCAGACCACCAAACAGTGACTATGACCTTTGTGTGTGTGTGTGTGTGTGTGTGTGTGTGTCCAAGTTTGTCTTTGGGAAATGCTTTGGAGCTTCTTCTCAATCCAGTCACTGAGTTGGTTGTCGCTGGTTGTCACATAAGAATCCATTTATTGTGGCATGTCACTATCTAATCAAGAAATGGTTCATTGTTGTGGTGTAGAATTAGAGAAGACAACACTTCAAAATGACACTTTTATTTTTGATTTGTGGTCAGCTCTTGAGGTACCCATTTATTGAGCTTTTCCATCTTTCCAATTTTCTTCAAATGCTGAACAACCTTAGAATGGTTGACACTGAGTTCTTCAGTGACTTTCCTGTAGTTGTAAGAGAATCTGCTTCAATGATACTCTCAGTTGGTCGGCATCCCCTTCCCATGGCCAGCTGCTGTGCTCCTCATCTTCAAGGCTCTGGCTCTCCTTTGCAAAACTCCTTGAATGACCATTGCACTGTATGTATTTTAGCTGTTCCTGGGCCGAATGTGCTGTTGATATTGTGAGTTGTCCTCACTGCTTTAAGCCCCATTTTGACCTCAAATAAGAAAATCACTTCCCTGGTGGCTCAGATGGTAAAGCGTCTGTCTACAATGCGGGAGACCCAGGTTCGATCCCTGGGTTGGGAAGATCCTCTGGAGAAGAAAATGGCAATCCACTCCAGTACTATTTGCCTGGAAGATCCCATGGACAGAGGAGCCTGGTAGGCTACAGTCCATGGGATAGCAAAGAGTCGGACACGATTGAGCGACTTCACTTTCACTTTCAAGAAAACCACTCAAATTTGTTTTTTGGCTAACATCATTTCCATAATCTAAAATAAATATAAAATAAAAAGCAAATAATGTCATCAGCAAAAAAAGAACAAAAAACATAAAACAAGAAATGCACATTAAAATGATGTGAACATAACCATATTTATTTAAGAATATATTCCAATGAAGGGAAGTTCAGTCATGTCCACTCTTTATGACCTCACAGACTGCATCCCACCAGGCTCTTCTGTCCATGGAATTTTCCAGGCAAGAACACTGGAGTGGGTTGCCATTTCCTTCTCTGATATCAAATGGCAAATTTCAACAATGCATGAACTACAACCTAAATATATGTGACACATTGGCAAAAATATCTAACACACACTACTGTGTCAGTAAAGGCATGTCACCATAATCACAGCACGTAGATTCTCAACTTACAGTGTACTTTCCTGCATATCATTTTATGTATCCTTCCCAAAATCACTGTGGGGATTATGATTATCCTTTACTGCACAATCGAGAAAACCAAGGGTCAAGTGTTTAAGTGGTCGCTCAAGTGTTTAAAAGTTTGCACAGCTGGTAAGTGATAAAACCAGGAGTTAAATTTGATTCTAGCTCTCTCTTAGCCCATCTTCCCCTTGAAGGCATGTGAAAAACTACACAAAGTAGTTTTCTTCATACAAAACAAGACTGCTGGCTTCCTGAGACTATGGGACTCATTACACAGCTTGACAAAAAACAGGACCATCCTAGTAATACTGAGATCTCTTGAGTTAGTGGATGGACTGGCTTACCTTTTCAACTTGAACATGTCCAAATGATATGAAGGTTTATTTGTTTGAGGTTTTTTATATTTTATTTCTTACAACTCCAAAGAAATGTTTACTTCTTCCTGTGATTAAATGGTGTATATTAGTTTTCAGAGAGTAAAATGCATGAGAAATTGATATGGGGTATGGGATGTTAGTAATTATGATCTCTGTTTAATTCAGGGACAAAGGAAGGCACTGAACTCAAGATGTGTTAAAAGAATAAAATTTCCCTGTGTCAGAAGATTAAAAAGGGAGTTAGAAAAATAAAATACCGCAGTTGCATTTTCTTCAATAATGCCTTCAGGGAAGCTTACATTCAGAAAAGAAAACTCTTCAATTATACTGCAGCACAAAATGGCTTAGTGTAAACAAACCTTTGTCCACTACACTAAATAGGTAATGAACATCTTATTAGCTATTTGAAAAAGCAAGCAATAAAATGAGTTTAAAAACTGTGTGATACAAAGTAATGTGGATGAATGTAAACCCACAGCATTCAAACTTATGTCTCAGAGCTTCACTGTGTACATCAGACCTTTACAAGAATGAGTCCTTTCAGAAGAAACACACTTCTGTCAAAAGTGTCAAGTAAATAAAATAACTCAACCACACTTGTTTGGGAGCAGCCCTGTGCTCTCAAAATTCTGGGCTGAGGTCAGGAGTACTATAGCAACCATGATGAAATGTGAGATTCCATTGTGCCCTAGACTCTTGTTTACTGTACATAAAGGACTTTGCACTGGATAAATATACAGAGTTTCAGGCATTGCACTGTTAGTGGCCAAAAACCAAATAACCTTTAGTTGGTAAGAAAAGCTGACCCAGACCTAACAGGCAGAGACTGAGAGCTAACTGCCATGAACATGGTGGAAACTACTTTATTAAAGCTAAAGGGAGATTGCTATGGTGGATACAATATTGCCTGCAATCTACTTAAATATTCTCTTTGCTATGCATTCTCAATAGGTGATCCAAAATTTTGAAGCCAGAATAAAAGCATGGGTTTATATGAGAAGTAAGAATTCTAGTTAAGAAGAAATCTATGATTAATTTGAATTCCCTCAGAAGTAGACCCTGAGGCTAGGGTTTGAGAAGTAGTAGGTTATTTGGAGAGGCAAGAAGGGAAAGGCAGAAAATAAAATTGTACTTTACCACTGGGGTAAAGTGGAAGCTAATCCTAGACAGGAATGCCAGGAACCTATAGGACAGATGCCTCAGCCTTGAAGCCTTGAAGCTGGAGGAGTTGTATATGAATCTGTTATCTATTGGCTGGGGAGGGGAGGAGTTTACATGTTAACACAACTGATTCAATGTGTTGGAATCTTCATGCAATTAGATGTTTCTGTAGAACCTTAAAATGATGAGGCTTCAGGGTATATATTGGTGCATCAGCTACAATTTATGAAGCCAGTTTTTTTTTGGTGAGGGATGGGGGATTTTATAGCAATTAGTGCTATATCCTTAGGAATGTACACACACACATACAGGCATACACACACATTTGACTTAGGGATTATCTTCACTTACTTTTTTTCTTGTTTGTATTTTCTTGAAGTACAGTTGATTTACAATGTTGTGCTAATTATTGCTATAAAGTAAAGTGATATGTATGTGTGTATATATATATTATTTTTTATATTATTTTCCATTATGGTTTATCATAGGATATTAAATATAGTTCTCTGTGCTATACAGTAAGACCTTGTTTTTCTGCCATTCCATATTAAACATACAGGTGTGATAGCAGACTGAGGCTCGGGATAATAAAGAAAAAACAAATTCTTTGGAACTAGATAGGCCAAGGTTCAGATCCTAGCCTTACCAGTCAAGTGAATTTGAGCAAGTAATTTAATGTAATTTAATTTAAAATAATTAAATTAAAGTAATGTAAGTAAAGTAATGTAAAGTATGTAAAGTAATTTAATTTAATAAATCTCCATTTTAATTATTGTTCAAATGGGTAAATAATATGCATTTAGAAGAATTGTTATTAAATAGAGTTTAAGCTACTGGCAGGATGTGAAAGCTTGGACTATAGCAGTATGTCAATGGAGACTATTTATGATGACCAACAACTTTCCCAGGCCAACCATCACCACCACGATCGGTAACATCACCATCATATCACCATTGTCATTATCTTCATTGTCATTTGTCCTTGAAAAAAGAACTTGGAGCTTTCTCTGCAAAAAAGTATTATCCACATTATGTATATTATCTGCTGGCCTGCATGGATGTCCAGCAAGTCCATAGTGAGGTCATATGGGTCCATGTGCCAGCTGCCGAAGGGTGATCTTCCAGCCCTGCTTCTCAGCCACTGACCTGTAGGGCTCTGTCTGGTACGTGTGCTTGATTAAACACAGCAGGTGCTTCTGGTTTATGCAGGCGGCTGCATGGATGTCATGTCCACCTTTCTCACATTATAGAAGTCTCAGTGGGGGTTACTCTTCAACTCTTTGAACTCAGACGTTTCGTTTAACATCACATGAAGGCTGAACTTAGATTCCAGAAAGTTCAGTCTCCAGTGACAATACGTCTTCATGGGGCCATCCATGATGAGAGCCAGGATGTGGCTCATGTCTCCAGGTCGGGGTAGGGTAGGCCGTGGGCTCTCAGCATTCCAACATCCTCTTGTTGTCATACACACAGAGGATGCTCCGGTGCATGCAGACCCAGTAGCCCGGGTTGGGGGGAGCATCCCCCGGGCAGTAAGGGCCTTCCTCGGGCAGAGGGGGAGGGTGGCCCAGATAATCACGAGGGTGTGATCACTCACCTAGAGCCAGACGCCTTGGATTGTGAAGTCAAGTGGGCCTTAGAAAGCATCACTATGAACAAAGCTAGTGGAGGTGATGGAATTCCAATTGAGCTATTTCAAATTCTGAAAGATGATGCTGTGAAAGGGCTGCACTCAATATGCCAGCAAATTTGGAAAACTCATCAGGAGCCACAGGACTGGAAAAGGTCAGTTTTCATTCCAATCTCTAAGAAAGCCAATGCCAAAGATTGCTCAAACTACCACACAATTGTACTCATCTCACATGCTAGTAAAGTAATGCTCAAAACTCTCCAAGCCAGGCTTCAACAATACATGAACTGTGAACTTCCATATGTTCAAGCTGGATTTAGAAAAGGCAGAGGAACCAGAAATCAAATTGCCAACATCCGCTGCATCATCGAAAAAGCAAGAGAGTTGCAGAAAAACATCCATTGCTGCTTTATTGACTGTGCCAAAGCCTTTGACTGTGTATTGCTGCTGCTGCTGCTAAGTCACTTCAGTTGTGTCTTACTCTGTGCAGCCCCATAGATGGCAGCCCACCAGATTCTCCAGGCAAGAACACTGGAGCGGGTTTCCATTTCCTTCTTCAATGCACGAAAGTAAAAAGTGAAAGTGAAGTCGCTCAGTCGTATCGACTCTTTGCGACCCATGGACTGTAGCCTAACAGGCTCCTCCGTCCAGGGAATTTTCCAGGCAAGAGTACTGGAGTGGGTTGAAATTGCCTTCTCCATTTGACTGTGTGGATCACAATAAACTGTGGAAAATTCTGAAAAGATGGGAATACGGCACCATCTGACCTGCCTCTTGAGAAATCTGCATGAAGGTCAAGAAGCAATGGTTACAACTGGACATGGAGCAACAGACTGGTTCCAAACAGGAAAAGGAGTATGTCAAGGCTGTTTATTGTCACTGTCCTTATTTAACTTATATGCAGACTACATCTTGAGAAATAGTGGACTGGATGAAGCACAAGCTGGAATGAAGATTGCTGGGAGAAATATCAGTAACCTCAGATATGCAGATGACACCCCCCTTAAGGCATAAAGTGAAGAGGAACTAAAGAGCCTCTTGATGAAAGCAAAAGAGGAGAGTGAAAAAGTTGGCTTAAAGCTCAACATTCAGAAAGCAAAGATCATGGCATTCAGTCCCATCACCTCATGGCAAACAGATGGAGAAACAGGGGAAACAGTGCCTGACTTTATTTTATTATTATTATTATTATTATTATTATTTTGCCTCCAAAATCACTGCAGATGGTGACTGCAGCGATGAAATTAAAAGACGCTTACTCTTTGGAAGAAAAGTTATGACCAACCTAGACAGCATATTCAAAAGCAGAGACATTACTTTGCCAACAAAGGTCTGTCTAGTCAAGGCTATGGTTTTTCCAGTAGTCATGTATGTATATGAGAGTTGGACTATAAATAAAGTTGAGCACTGAAGAATTGATGCTTTTGAAGTGTGGTGTTGGAGAAGACTCTTGAGAGTCCCTTGGATTAGGAGAAGATCCAACCAGTCCATCCTAAAGGAAATCAGTCCTGAGTGTTCTTTGGAAGGATTGATGTTGAATCTGAAACTCCAATACTTTGGCCACCTGGTGTGAAGAGGTGACTCATTTGAAAAGACCTTGATGCTGGGAAAGATTGAAGACAGGAGGAGAAGGGGACGAAGAGGATGAGATAGTTGGATGGCATCACTGACTCAATAGAGATGAGTTTGCCATTGTAGGAGATGTAACAGATATGGGTTTAATCCCAGGGTCAGGAAGATCCCCTGGAGAAGGGCATCGCAACTCACTCTAGTATTCTTGCCTGAAGAATCCCCATACTTCTTTCTGTATAATGGGAGGAAAATGAGAACAATTTTCAATCTGAAAAAAATCTGTGAAAAGGACTCAAGACTCCTCTGAAATGAAATGTGTTATATTTTTATTGCACTTAGCATTGGGTGTACAGCTGCTTTTGTTAGAACACTTAGACAGGTACTAATTAACAGACACTAACAGCTTCAAGGGAAAAGAATCATGTAAATACTTATTTAGAAAATATTTAAAGTAGTCATTACAGAGATTCTCCAAATTATCACATATTTTATGGCAATCTATTTTCTGAAATGAATCAAAGGACTAAGCCATTTTGTTAAATGCCATTTAGTAACGCCTCCGTACAACTGGCTACACCATTATGTGGCTCCAGATACAGATTTAACACAGTAATTTCTTCTCTTTTCTGAAAATTATACCATTGAAGAAAATACTAGTCACTCACATAAATTAACTATACTGACTGACTGACTGAGTTTACACAGGAAGAATTCAGATAATTTAGGTTGGCAAAGCAGAGTGACCTAAATGTATTGTTGAGGAGGTCACTTTGGGTTTGATATCTCAGGAAATGTTCTACCTTAACTGAAAAATCCAGTGATCTTGATAATGATAACTAAATTTTTTGGTTTATTGATCTTATCTTGCTCCATGATTTTAAACATCATGTGTGTGCTGAAAATTTATTCCTCATTAGTCCTGACTGGACTAGTTTATCCAAATTGTGAATAACGCATCTGAATTGTGCTCATGCGTACAGTTATGTGTGACTCTTTGCTACCCTGTGGACTATAGCCCACCAGATTCCTCTGTTCATGGCATTTTCCAGGCAAGAACACTGGACTGGGTTGCCATTTACAACTCCAAGGATCTCCTGACCCAGGGATTAAATCCACATTTCTTGTGTCTCCTGAATTGGCAGGCAAATTCTTCACCTCTGTGGCATCTGAGAAGTCTTGGTTTGTTCAAATATATCCCTTCAGCTTTATCAGGATGACCTATATCATGTAATCTGAAACAGCGGAGTTTATTTCATCTCTTCTAATGCCAACTGACTTCTTGACTTGGGAAGTCATCTTTGATGTTTCTCTTTCCCTCTCTCTTCATTTCCAGTTGATTAACTGCAAGTTCTAAAGGCTTTGGCTTTAACTTTTTCGTGACCCATCTCAGAAGCTGCTTATACCACTGTAGTGGGATAGGTGACCCCTATTCATCAACAGCATTTGTGTAAAATAGGGTTGATTTCCCTGTCATATTGCTGTTGAATCCCAGTCACCGATAATACTGCTGCTGCTGCTGCTAAGTTGCTTCAGTCATGTCCGACTCTGTGCGACCCCATAGGTGGCAGCCCACCAGGCTCCCCCATCCCTGGGGTTCTCCAGGCAAGAACACTGGAGATGGTTGCCATTTCCTTCTCCAATGCATGAAAGTGAAAAGTGAAAGTGAAGTCGCTCAGTCGTTTCCGACTCTTAGTGACCCCATGGACTGCAGCCTACCAGGCTCCTCCACCCATAGGATTTTCTAGGCAAGAGTACTGGAGTGGGTGCCATTGTCTTCTCCACCAATAATACGAGTGCTAATACTAGTGCTGCCCTAATGTGACTTGGAAGACCCTCTGCCAGTTTGATTTCCGTGTAGATTAGATTGCTGTGAGCTAGTCAAGAATACAATGAACAGTGAGAACTCTGTTTCTACTACTGCTTCTGTCTCCATGATTTTCATAATTTTTCACTTCACTAACTCACATCCCTATAACAGTGGCTTATTGCTATTTTAGCAGATACAATGTGTGTTCTTTCCTGTCATCTGCATTTGATGATTCATTACTTATTTTGTTATTGTTGTTGCCTTAGTATTTTACGTACTCAGGATTTCAAACCCAAACTTTCCTAAATTGTGTACATTTACTCTTACTGGATTTAATCTCATTAGATTTTAATAGAATTGTAATGGAACTTAATAGATATTTAGTGGAATCTGTTATAGAATACATTTTCTTTCAAAAATTTCTCCCAAAGATTTCTGACTTGCTATTTAGTAACTGAATTGAATTTTCCTTTATTATCATCCTGGGGATTACTCTGACTTTCATCTTGTGATGCATTCTCAATTTATTGTGTTCTTATCTCCATTATGCTTATAATTTTTGTTATTAAATTCCCAGGTTTTGTTATTTTATTAATTCTTGAAAAATAGTGCATCAGAAGTAAAATTGTAAGAGATTGTCATGAAGTTTTGTTTGAAAACTATTTTTTTTAGAAATTTGAAGCCTTGCTCCATGGTGTTCTAGGTTAAAATTAATGCCATTGAAAAGCTCCATATTTTTATATAAGAAATGTTTTGTTTGTTTGATCTCTTTCTGAAAGCTAGTAGCATCTTCCTTTTGTCTTCAGTGCTTTGAAATTTCATAATGATATATGTTGTTTCATCTACATATGATTCCTTGATAGACTCTTTGAATCTAGGAGCTCATGTCTTTTATTTTTGTGAAAATTTCTTGACTTACATTATTGATGATTTCTTCCTCTACTTTCCTTTTACCCACTTTCTAGAATATATATTTTAATGCTGTTGTTATCTCTCATAGTTTATTGATTTGAGATTAATATCAAGATTTGATTTGATATATTAATATCAATATTTGAGATTAATATTAAAATGTCATTAAACATCATCTCCCCCAAACTTTTTTTTTACTCTTACTTCAGTAAGTTTATGTGTTGCAGGGGATGAACAGAAGTTCAATGTCTATATTCCATCCATCTTCTTGATTTGGGCACATTGAATTTCTTAATTGATTTTCTGTAATCTTTATGTAAATGTCACTAGTGTTTCATTCAAAATGCTTAATATTATTTTTGATGTTGTTGAGTTTATATCTATTGTCTTGATATGATTTTTTTCTATTTTTGTCTCTGACTTTTTCCTCCCTTTTCTGCCCACTTTTGAATTAATTAAATAATTTTTAGTGTTTCTTTTATTGCCCAGTTTGATTTTTAGCTCTTCTTCTTTGTATTATTTTGTTAATGGACTCTTGGAGTTGTGATGCATATTTAACAAACTTTTATGAGTTAATATTGTAACACTTCTTGTAAAAGGTAAAAAACCTACAACATTATAATTGCTAACACTCTCTCCTATCTTCTTGTTATAGTAAATTTTACTTTAGATCTATTATAAGACAAAAAGTGCTACTATTTTTGTATAAACCATAAATTAACTTCCAAAAGAATTGAATAAATGAAATAAAATATAATCTTTCACTTTTACCCACATATTTACCATTAAATTGCTTTTTTAAGATTTATATTTATCACTGGTATCATTATCTTGTGTGTTGTTAGTTATTTCAATTGTGTCCTATTCTTTTTGACCCCATGGACTATAGCCCTGCCAGGTTCCTCTGTCCATGGAATTCTCTAGGCAAGAATACTGAAGTGGGTTGCATTCCTTTCTCAAGGGGATCTTCCCAACCCAGGTCTCCCACATTGCAGGCAGATTCTTTACCTTAGGTTAACATTTTTTTCTTGTAGCACTTTGAACACAATGTTTCCTGGCCCTCTGGACTCCCATTGCTTTTCATACAAAATTGTTCTTATATTTGTTCCCTTGTAAGCAATAGGTACCCCCAACCAATTTTAATATTTAAATTTTTTCTGTTGCTTTACATAATTTTGACTGTGAAGTTCCCAGTTGTGTTTATTGTTTTGTTTTGTTATCATATTTAATCTGCTTAGAGTTCTCTGACCTTCCTGTACCATTGGATTGAAGAAATTACTTCTGTCACATTGTATCTCTTTTCTCTCTCTAACTAGCAGTGTCCTGGAAGAAAATGTCAATACTGAGTGTGGTTCTCACTCAGTGCACTTCTGTTCTTTCAAGGGTAATACCTTCTCTAGGTTGTCCTGCTTATACATAAAGAGATATATTATATAAAAAAACATGACTCACATGATTATGGAAGATGAGAACTCCCAAGATTTTCAGTGAGGAAGCTGGAGATCTGTGAAAGCCTAAGGCATAATTTCAGTTGACATTTTAAGGTCTTACTCCTGAGAATCAAGAGAGGCAATGGTGTAAACTGTGGTCTGAAAGTCAGCAGGCTCAAGGCCCAAGAATATTAGATGTTTCACTTTGAGTCTGAAGGTAGAAAAAGACTGATGTCCCAGCTCAAGGCAGTCAAGCAAGATGAATCCTTTTTACTGATTATTTTTATTCAATTCAGAATTTCAGGTGATTGGATAAACTAACTCACATTGGTCAGGCAAGATGCTTTACATGATCTATATATTCAAATGTTAATGTCATACAGAAACACCCTCAAAAATGTACCCACGATCATGTTTGACCAAATGTGTGTGGTCTCAGTGGCCCAGTCAAGTTAACACATAAAATTAACCATCACTCTCCCTATGTGGAATGTGAAGTCAAACGGGCCTTAGGAGGAATCACAACGAACAAAGCTAATGGAGGTGATGGAATTCCAGTTGAGCTATTTCAAATTCTCAAAGATGATGCTGTGAAAGTGTTGCACTCAGTATGCCAGCAAATTTGGAAACTCAGCAGTGTCACAGGACTGGAAAAGTCAGTTTTCATTCCAGTCTTAATAAAAGGCAATGTCAAAAAATGTTCAATTACTGAACAACTGTACTCATCTCACATGCTAGCAAAGTAATGTTCAAAATTCTCCAAGCCAAGCTTCAACAGTCTGTGAAGAGTTCACAGTCTGTGAACAGATGTTCAAGTTGGATTTAGAAAAGGCAAAAGAACCAGAGATCAAGTTGCCAACATCCTTGGATCATAGAAAAAGCAATAGAGTTCCAGAAAAAAAAATCCACTTCTGCTTTATTAATTATGCCAAAGCATTTTACTGTGTGGATCACAACAAACTATGGAAAATTCTCAAAGAGATGGGAATACCAGACCACCTTACCTGCCTCCTGAGAAATCTATATGCGGTCAAGAAGCAAAAGGTAGAACTGGACATGAAACAATAGATTGGTTCCAAATTGGAAAGGAGTACATCAAGGTTGCAAATTGTCACCCTGCTTATTTAACTTACATGCAGAGTACATCATGTGAAATGCTGGGCTGGATGAAACACAAGCTTGCCAGGAGAAATATCAGTAACCACAGATATGCAGATGATACCACTTTAATGGCATAAAGTGAAGAGGAACTAAAGAGCCTCTTGATGAAAGTGAAAGAGGAGAGTGAAATAGTTGGTTTAAAATTCAACATTCAAAAAACTAAGATCATGGCATCTGGTCCCATCACTTCATGGTAAATAGATGGGGAAAGAGTGACAGATTTATTTTCTTGGGCTCCAAAATCACTGCAGATGATGACTGCAGCCATGAAATTAAAAGACCCTTGCTCCTTAGAAGAAAAGCTATGACCAGCCTAGAAAGCATATTAATAAGCAGAGACATCACTTTGCTGACAAAAGTCCTTCTAGTCAGAGCTATGGTTTTTCTGGTAATCATGTATGGATGTGAGAGTTGGACCATAAAGAAAGCTGAGCACCAAAGAATTAATGCTTTTGAACTGTGGTGTTGGAGTAAACCATTTAGAATCCCTTGGACTGCAAGAAGATCAACCCAGTCAATCCTAATGAAAATCAACCCTGAATATTCACTTTAAGGACTGATGTTGAAGTTGAAGCTTCAGTACTTTGGCCACCTGATGTGAAGAACTGACTCATTTGAAAAAACCCTGATGCTGGGAAAGATTGAAGGCGGGAGGAGAAGAGGATGACAGAGGATGAGATGGTTGGATAGCATCAGTGACTCTATGGAGGTGAGTTTGAGTAAGTTCTGGGAGTTGGTGATGGACATCAAACCCTGTGTGCTGCGGTTCACAGGGTTGCAAAGCATTGGACATGACTGAGCGACTGAACTGAATTCCCTATGTAGGGCTTCTCAGGTGGCACTGAGTGGTTAAGAATCCATTTGCCAGTGGAGCCGACTCAAGAAATACGGTTTGATCCCTGGATCAGGAAAATCCCCTGAAGTAGAAAATGGCAACTTGATCCATTCTTGCCTGGAGAATTACACAAACAGAGGAGCCTTGTGGGCCACAGTCCATGGGGCTGCAGAGAGTTGGACAGGACTGAAAACCTCACAGTTACAGTCAGGCTCTAAGTAGATTAGAGTTCAGTGAAAGAATAATTTCTCAGTTATCTACTTCTTATTTTTGCTGCTTTCTCTCAGATATAAACTTGTCAGTCTTAAAAGACTCAGTATATTTTTGTGTGGACAAATCATGAGTGGAATTCTGCAGGGCAAGTCTATACAAGTGATGATGACTTTCCTCAAAATATAGCTGTATTTAGGCAAAGCCTCATCTGGTGGTTCAGATGGTGAAGAATGCCTGCAATGTGGGAGACCTGGATTCTGTCCCTGGGTAGAGAGGATCTGCTGGAGGAGGGATATGTTTACCCTCTCCAAGATTCTTGCCTGGAGAATGCCATGGCCAGAGGAGCCTAGCAGGCTACATACAGTCCATGGGGTCGAGAAGAGTTGGACACGACTGAGGAATTTTAAGTTTTAGGCAAAGTCTTAAAAAGAGGGGTCCAGGCATTATACTATTTATTTATATTTTATGTTTATTTATATTGTATCATAAAGGTAGAAATAATACTCACTTAAAAATTAAAGAGAAATGAGAGGGTTTGTGGTTTGCAGGTATACCTCAGTCAGGGCTGTGGCACCACATCTCTGTCAGTCTCTTGTTGTTTATCTCACTCACTGTATCAGCATTGTTCTCAGGATAGCTTTTTTTATAGACTCATGATGACCAAGGGCTTCCCTTGTGGCTCAGCAGGTAAAGAATCTGCCTGCAATGCGAGAGACCTGAGTTTGATCCCTAGGTTGGGAAGATCACTTGGAGAAGGGAAAGGCTACCCACTCCAGTATTCTGGCCTGGAGAATTCCATGGACCGTATAATCCATCGCATTGCAAAGAGTGGACATGACTGAGTGACTTTCACTTTCATGATGCTAAAGAAATTTGTCTTCATATCTACTCTCCGAAAGAGCAAAAATTGTGTCATGATTCTCCTATAAAGTCTTTATAACTGTGCCAATTAAGTTTTCCCTTAGCTAACTTTTTAACTATGATAATACACATAGCAAATTGATTTTGAAAGTGAAAGTGAAGTCGCTAAGTCATTTCCGACTCTTTGTGACCTCATGGACTGTAGCCTATCAGGCTTCTCTGTCCATGGAATTTTCCAGGCAAGAATACCAGAGTTGGTTTCCATTTCCTTCTCCAGGGGATCTCCCCAACCCAGGGATCGAACCCTGGTCACCTGCATTGTGAGCAGACGCTTTACTCTCTAAGCCACCAGGGAAGCCTCAGAATTGATTTTAGTACTTGATATATTATTCACAAATGTTTATCAGCTGGTATTGAAACAGTTAATTTCTGTGGAGGCTGATAAGAAGTCTGGGGTCTGCAAGGAGGAGAAAGGTGTCTGGGGCTCTCAAGAAGGAGACAGGGGTATGAAATTCTCAAGGAGGAAAGCACAAACGTCTTTTTTTTTTTTTTCCTCTACATTCCTTAGTCTTAGTCACATAAAACATTTTTTAATTTAAGCCCAGAACTGATGATTACACAAAAAACAACTCAATTTAAAGTCTATACTAAAGATTATATAACAATATATCCTGCTTGAGGATAGTTTCTTATTCCTGAAAGCCTTCTGACTAATCTTGATATCTTAGAATGTATATTATGGAATTGGGTCTGGTAAGATCTTTCTATTGTGAAATTCTAATCCTGTTACCTTAAAATGTAAATTGTGGGAGTGGGTTTGGTAAAATTTTTACAACCTTGAGACATTATTTTGATTTATTGTAATAACTAATTTAAAAGTAGCTTAGGCTAGCAAGGGGGGCACTCTCTGTCCCCCTTCCGATGTCTGTGTCAGAAGCTTTCTCTGTCCCTTTTTTCACTTTAATAAAACTCTGCTACACAAAAGCTCTTGAGTGATCAAGCCTGGTCCCTGATCCCAAAGCTAATTTTCTTCAGGGACCATGAATCCGACATCATTCACTGTAAACTATCAGTACCCTGTTTCTTCTCCTTCTAAATCCTTCTGTATTTCAGATGACACATGTTATACTATGTTCCCACAGTAGAGTAAAAGGTGATTTTGATTAGTCCTGTCTGATACCTGACATTTCAGGGTGAGGAAAATTTACCTCTTTTCTTTCTACCAGAGTGATTTGTGGAAACATAACGAATTGGTGGTAACAATGGTGGTAGCGATGATGGTAATCAGTCTCATTTGTTGAGTGAATGACTACTTACCAAGTGCTTTCCTTCATGTGATCTTATGCAACCCCTAGAGCACTTACAATTAAATGATTCTCCCTTGGTTGTATGGAAGACACTTTGGGACCTATTTATGCAAATGCCGGGATTGTAGCTCTCAGATCACATGTAGACAGTTGCTTATTCTCCATGTCTGTACAAACAGCTTTGCTTGAGACTCCAGAGAACATTAGAAGCCCAAAAGCTGTCTGTGATGGTCTCAGAATCACCTCACTCTCTGGCTGCTCTGCATTAGATTTTGTCTAAAGAATGATGTGGACTTTCCTGCTTTCTTTATGAAGGTTCAGTCCTATAAATCTTCCAAATTTAAGGTAAGTTGCAGCTCAGACATTTGGCCTTCATTTGAAGCTAATGTGAGCTCATTTTTGGATATATGAATAAGAAAAAATAACTATATTTATCTCAGATTAAAGCATATTCATAGATACTATCTTACATGATCTTCACAATTCCATCAGATAGGAGAGAGTAAGTGGATTAAATATTTCTTAACTGCATAGTATGTGCCAGACACCAGACATTAAAAGATAGATACAATATAATAACTCTGTAACACTCATATAGTTTTCATGCCAAATGTGTGACTTATGAATTATTGATCAAGGCTTTAGAAATGAGGAATTTAAGGCTCAGAGAGGTTAAGTGATTTTCCCAATAGTGTGTACCTAAAAACAACAGGAACCAGATCTCAGTTTGAGTCTTCTGCTCCCAAGTCCTGTGGCTTTCCCACGATCACAATTGCTGCCTCAGACACTCATGATACATGTTAGAAATAAATTTCTTTGGCTTTCTCTGTTTGTTGGCATTTTAAAATAGACTCAGAGAATAATTTATTTTCTCCTTTTTAATGTGTGTGTGTGTTGTGTTTATATGGAAAGTCTTTCTCCATTTATATGTGCTTCTATTTGCAGATTCATAGTCTAGATGGCCACGGCTGCAAGTATTCACTGGTGGGCTGTTATGATGATATTTGTTCTTTCTCACTAATATCATAAAAGGGTGTAAGGCTTGATAGTTTTAAGTGACAGAAAAATATTTTTATAGGTATAAAATGCACCCATGTCTTTGTAATTAAGCTTGCCTGAAAGAAGACCAAATGCATCAACTTATTTACGCCTCTTATTGTGCAGCCTCTTTTCATGTTATTTTATTAACATAAAGAGTGCTTTTAATTATGCAGAACTACAAGCTGCATTATTGATATTCTGTGAACATTAACTACATCCAACTCTAACAAAGCAAAAACAAAATGCTGTCTCTTACTTTTTAAGACTGTTAGAAAGACAGTAACTGTGTTATAAAATAAAGGAAGTTGGAGACATTATCCTCCTTGAGTTGTGACTATGTGAGGATATGGATCTAATCATTTTCATTTTTGGATTTTTCCAGCTTCATATATTTTGGTCAAATATTCCTTAACTGTAGTAGCATATTTACAAAAAATAATTCTAGAGATTTGTCATTTGACTCTATTTAATGCTATTTATTTAATTAAAAATTATTGCAGTATAGTTTATAATGTTTTATTAATTTCAGGTCTACAGCAGAGTGAATCAGTTGTACATAAATGTACATATCCACTCTTTCCTAGATTATTTTCCTATGTAGGTCATTAGTCAATAGCATTTTTCACAGAATTAGAACAAAAAAAAATTGCAATTTGTATGGAAACACAAAATACCCTGAATAGCCAAAGCAATCTTGAAAAAGAAAAACAGAGCTGGAGGATCAGGCTTCCTGATTTCAGACTATATGATAAAGCTACAGTAATCAAAACAGCTTGGTTCTGGCATAAAAGCAGGTATATCAATCAGTGGAGCAGGATAAAAAAGAAAACTCACACATCTACAATCAACTAATCTACAACAAATGGGGGAAGAATGTTCAGTGATCTCTTCAATTAGGTGATCTCTTCAATAAGTGTTGCTGGGAAAACAGGACAGTTACATGTAAAAGAATGAAATTAGAACACTGTCTAATGCCATTCACAGAAATAAGCTCAAAATAGATTAAATAAACTCAAAATGGATTAAAGACCTAAATATAAGGCTACTGTTAAGTCACTTCAGTCGTGTCCAACTCTGTGCAAGCCCATAGATGGCAGCCCACCAGGCTCCCTCGTCCCTGGGATTCTCCAGCCAAGAACACTGGAGTGGGTTGCCATTTCCTTCTCCAGTATATGAAAGTGAAAAGTGAAAGTGAAGTCGCTCAGTCGTGTCCGACTCTTAGTGACCCCATGGACTGCAGATAAGGCTGGATACTATAAAATTCTTAGAGGAAAACATACACTGAACACTCTCTGATGTAAATCATGGCAATAACTTTTTGATCCAACTCTTAAAAGTAATGAAAATAAAATGGCTTTCTTTCTTTCTTCCTTCCTTCCTTCCTTCCTTTTCTTTCTTCTTTCTTTCTTTCTTTTTTCTTTCTTCTTTCTTTCTTTCTTTCTTTTTCTTTCTTTCTTTCTTTCTTTCTTTCTTTCTTTCTTTTCTTTCTTTCTTTTTCTTTCTTTCTTTTCTTTCTTTCTTTCTTTCTTTCTTTCTTTCTTTCTTTCTTTTTCTTTCTTTCTCTCTCATATTCTATGTTGTCCATAGCAGATTTACAAGAATATCTCAAAAGGGTTGACTTCCATTTGGCATTTGTACAGGACTCTGGAATCTGTCAGTTAGGTTAAATTCTTAATGGATTTAAAGAAAGCAGCTAGTTTCTAGGATCAGGTACACTAAATGATTTTTCATTCAGATTTGTATGCTTTATGTTGCTTTACCCAGATAAGGTGATGGCACCCCACTCCAGTACTCTTGCCTTGAAAATCCCATGGATGGAGGGGCCTGGTAGGCTGCAGTCCATGGGGTCGCGAAGAGTCAGACATGACTGAGCGACTTCACTTTCACTTTTCACTTTCATGCATTGGGGAAGGAAATGGCAACCCACTCCAGTGTTCTTCACTGGAGAATCCCAGGGACGGGGGAGCCTGGTGGGCTGCCATCTATGGAGTGGCACAGAGTCGGACACGACTGAAGCGACTTAGCAGCAGCAGCAGCATGTTGCTTTACCAGTTAAGCTTGGTTTTTAAGAGTGAGAGCACTAGAGAGAGAGTGAGGATAATTGCCCCATTGCAGTGACTTATTCCAATCCCAAAGAAAGGCAATGCCAAAGAATGCTCAAACTACCGCACAATTGCACTCATCTCACATGCTAGTAGCATCCCATGGATGGAGGAGCCTGGTGGGCCACAGTCCATGGGGTCTCTAAGAGTTGAACATGACTGAGGGACTTTCACTTTCACTTTTCACTTTCATGCATTAGAGAAGGAAATGGCAACCCAATCCAGCGTTCTTGCCTGGAGAATCCCAGGGACTGGGGAGCCTGGTGGGCTGCCATCTATGGGGTCGCACAGAGTTGGACATGACTGAAGCAACTTAGCAGCAGCAGCAGCACATGCTAGTAAAATAATGCTCAAAATTCTCCAAGCCAGGCTTCAGCAATACATGAACCATGAACTTCCTGATATTCAAGCTGGTTTTAGAAAAGGCAGAGCAACCAGAGATCAAATTGCAAACATCACCTGGATCATGGCAAACGCAAGAGAGTTTCAGAAAAACATCTATTTCTGCTTTATTGATTATACCAAAGCCTTTGACTGTGTGGATCACAATAAACTATGGAAAATTCTGAGAGAGATGGGAACACCAGACCACCTGACCTAACTCTTGAGAAACCTGTATACAGGTCAGGAAACAACAGATAGAACTGGACATGGAACAACAGCTTGTTCCAAATAGGAAAAGGAGTACATCAAGGCTGTATATTGTCACCCTGCTTATTTAACTTCTATGCAGAGTATATCATGAGAAACACTGGACTGCAAGAAACACAAGCTGGAATCACGATTGCCGGGAGAAATATCAATACCTCAGATATGCAGATGACACCACTCTTATGGCAGAAAGTGAAGAGGAACTAAAAAGCCTCTTGATGAAAGTGAAAGAAGAGAGCAAAAGTGTTGGCTTAAAGCTCAACATTCAGAAAACAAAGATCATGGCATCTGGTCCCATCACTTCATGGGAAATAGATGGGAAACAGTAGAAACAGTGTCAGACTTTAATTTTGGGGGCTCCAAAATCACTGCAGATGGTAACTGCAGCCATGAAATTAAAAGATGCTTACTCCTTGGAAGAAAAGTTATGACCAACCTAGATAGCATATTCAAAAGCAGAGACATTACTTCACCAACAAATGTCCATCTATGGTTTTTCCAGTGGTCATGTATGGATGTGAGAGGTGGACTATAAAAAAAGCTGAGCACTGAAGAATTGATGCTTTTGAACTGTGGTGTTGGAGAAGACTCTTGAGAGTCCCTTGGACTACAAGGAGATCCAACCATTCCATTTTAAAGGAGATCATTCCATTTTAAAGGAGATCAGTCCTGGGTGTTCATTGGAGGGACTGATGTCGAAGCTGAAACTCCAATCCTTTGGCCACCTGATGTGAAGAACTGACTCCTTTGAAAAGACCTTGATGCTGGGCAAGATTGAGGGCAGGAGGAGAAGGGGACAACAGAGGATGAGGTGGTTGGATGGCATCACCAACTCAATGGACATGGGTTTAGGTGGACTCTGGGAGTTGGTGTTGGACAGGGAGGCCTGACGTGCTGTGGCTAATGGGGTCGTGGAGTCAGATATGACTGAGCAACTGAACTGAAATGAACTGATGTAAAATTAAAAATAGTTTGGTTAAAATGACTTCCAGTGTTCTATAGCTCTGGGAGTGAAAGATACATATGCCATTATACCATCTTCGTATTTTTGGAGGCTTGGTTCTGAACTTTGCTACAAGTGTATTTATGAGCTTTTTTTTTTTTAATGGCATTGCTCTTTAAAAAGCTGTGGTACTTAGCTGATCTGTTGTTTTATCTATTCTCTCCTTCATGAATGTGTAATAGGAATTTCTCTCTGATTAAAAGAGTGGCCAATTATGATCTGTGTGTTCATACTACAGTTGGGTAGACGGATGTTATAGACAGACATAAAAACAATTGCAGGTGTTGTGATGAGAAGGAAAGAATTTCAAAATGACTATTAAAATACATTAAATAAACTATAGGAAAAGATATGCACGATGTTTTAAGAAATGGAATATTCTGGAGATTTATGGAAAAAGTCCAAATTAAAATCCTGGAAATGAAAATTGCAACATTAGGAAAAAAAACACATTTCCCCCAAGGATATTAAAAGGAGATTGAATGCTGCAGATAAAAATAAATTAAAAAATTGAAGTTGCATCAGTAGACATTCAACTGATGTGTAGAAAAGAAAATAATTTTTTAAAAAAATCAATGAACAGTCTCAATGACCTAATGCAGCCACATCAAGCCATTTAACATGTGTGCAACTGAAGTTGCAGAAGAAGAAGGAAGAGACAATGGGAAAGAAAAATACATGTATATACAGAAAAATACCAGTTGAAGATTTTCAAAAATTAAAGTTTCAAACAATATATACAAGATATCCTACAAACTCTAGACAAGATAAATACAAAGAAAATCACACTTTTGCCCATTATTGTGAAAGTGTTGAAAACCAGTAATATTCAGTCAGCTCTAAGGAAGAATGAGAAGAAAAGAGAAGAGATTGCTTTCTCCCTTACTGTAATCTCTCAGTAAAGAGTTTGCTTTACTGAGATTGCTTTGTCCAACTCAGATATTATTTTACCAATATTATTAAAAAAAAAACCCAAAAACCTGTTAATAATGACAATAATAATATGCACAATAATATACATATGTATATACATGAACATGATCAGAATAAAGCAAAGAGACTTAATTCACAGCTTTTGATGGAATTATTAGGGAAGCAGACTTTCTTTTTCTCTCCTGGATTTGACATTATGTAACACATTTAATTCTGTGTTATACTTTTCTTTTTAAAAGAATCTTTAATAGTGTGATAAAAGAGCACGAGCTATGATATTTTCCTCCGTCCATGGGATTTTCCAGGCAAGAGTACTGCAGTAGGTTGCCTTTGCCTTCTCCTGATTTTAAATATACCCCAGTTTTAATCCCACTGGAGAAGGAAATGGCAACCCACACTGGTATTCTTGCCTGGAGAGTTCCATGGACAGAAGAGCTGGTGGGCTACAGTCCATGATGCCACAAAGAGTCAGACACGACTGAGTGACTAAGACTTTCATTTTCAGTTTTAATCTCAGTTCTGTGATTTTAAGTGGGATAACCTTGGACATGGTTTTACCCTCTCTAAGCTCAGTTCCCTCAACTGCAAATGGGGAAACAGTGCCAATTTATAAGTTTGGTGTGAAGAGGGAAACTAGGTTCTTTATTCAAAATGCTAGATATGGTTGTTCAAAAACTCTTATACTTTTCCCTCCCCTCAACACATAGCCAATTATGTACTTTTGACTACTCATCTACTCACAGTGGCATATTGAGACCACATAACCTGGCTCTACTGTGTCTGTAAACTTATGTGGCATCATTCCTCTCACTCCTGTCTATTTAGCTAGTGTTTTAGCTTTGTTCTACTACAGACTTCCATCAATCATTTTTGATGAGGACTTTGCAGATACTATTGGTTTTACCAGGAATATCCAAATCACTAATTACATTCTAAGTTCAGAAGAGCAGAGATTGAGTTTTTCATGTCTCTGATTCTTAAAGCTTCCTATAACTTTGACACATACCTTGCACCCAAGAAATATTTCTCTGAACGTGTGAATAAATGAATGAATACTACCAGTTAGGCACAGGACATGTGAAGGGACCAGGTTTAAAAGTCAGTCCAAAAGGCCCAATTTAAAGTCTGAGATTTGCAAATTCTAGCTGCATGAGGCCTTTGCTAAGTCATCGCAGCATATTTCTTTGTATGTCATTTCTTGGTATTTTCTTTCTGCCTGGATTGTTAGAATTAAATGACAGTGGTGGTTGTTGGTTGTGGTTTGGTAGCTAAATGTTTGATTCCCATGGGCTGTAGCCCTCCAGGCTCCTCTGTCCACGTGATTTCCCGGTAAGAATACTGGAATGGGTTGCCGTTTCCTTCTCCAGGGGATATTCCTGATCCAGGGATTGAACCTATGTCTCCTGTGTTGCATGCAGATTCTTTACCACTGAGCCACGAGTAAAGCTCCTAAATGACAGTGGCTATATGGAGATAGTTTATAAAATTTAAAATTTTGCACATATTTTACAATTATTTCTTTTATTAAGAACCAATAAAATAAAATTTTATTTGATTATTTAAAATGATTACCTAAAACAAGTAGTGTCCTTTAAGTAATTTAACATCTTTTGTTTTAATTCTTATAATATGCCTCATATGTGTAGCAAGTTTTACCTATGGACTCTGCTTCTGAGACAGTGGTTAAGTGGGTTAGGAATAGACTTGGAAGGAGGATAATTTTTGATATTGCCATGAAATACTTTTAATGAAATGAATAAAGGTTTGGAAGGGAAAAAAAAAAAAAGAAGAATGTTCATAGATGAGAAAACCTTTTTGCTTTCCTGGCAGAGACTTTTAAGTGAACACTTGTTTACAAATGCATCTCCCTCTCCCCTCTCTCTCTCTCTCTCTCTCTCTCTCTCTCTCACACACACACACACACACACACACATATACTGTCACATGTATTGCTTTATTTTACTCTTAGATAAAAATCCCTTGGGCTATATATATCTATTTCCATTTTTCTAAGTCTTGAAGCCTCCTTTCTTTCATCCTTAAAGTAAGAGAAACAGCATCAATGTTAAGGCACATTTGTGTGTATTAAATTAAATAATATACAAAAGTGCTCAGCTCTCAGTTCAGTTGCTCAGTTGTGTCTGACTCTTTGTGACCCCATGATTGCAGCACGCCAGGCCTCCCTGTCCATCACCAACTCCCGGAGTTCACTCAAACTCACTTCCATTGACTCGGTGATGCCATCCAGCCATCTCATCCTCTATCGTTCCCTTCTCTTCCTGCCCCCAATTCCTCCCAGCATCAGAGTCTTTTCCAATGAGTCAATTCTTTGCATAAGGTGGCCAAAGTACTGGAGCTTCAGGTTTAGCATCATTCCTTCCAAAGAACACCCAGGGCTGATCTCCTTCAGAATGGACTGGTTGGAACTCCTTGCAGTCCAAGGGACCCTCAAGAGTCTTCTCCAACACCACAGTTCAAAAGCATTAATTCTTCAGCGCTCAGCTTTCTTCACAGTCCAACTCTCAGTGGTCATCCATACATGACCACTGGGAAAACCATAGCCTTGACTAGACGGACCTTTGTTGGCAAAGTAATGTCTCTGCTTTTGAATATGCTATCTAGGTTGGTTATAACTTTCCTTCCAAGGAGTAAGCGTCTTTTAATTTCATGGTTGCAATCACCATCTCCAGTGATTTTGGAGCCCCCCCAAAACAAAGTCTGACACCGTTTCCACTGTTTCCCCATCTATTTCCCATGAAATGATGGGACCAGATACCATAAGTGCTAGCACATGATTAAAACTAGTAGCTTTTTTTTTTTTAGTATTTCAGAACAAACTAAATATTTTAAAGTTGTCAATATACTCATTAAGTGGGGGTATTCTTCTTCATCAGGGCTAAATGCAATCTTTCATTCTTTTTTTTTTTTTCAATCTTTCATTCTTAGTTGTCTTTGTTTTTCTCACTGGGAGCAAGAAAGAAAACTTAAGGCAAAACTATTCCAAAGTCCCCTGTATGTAAGAAAACCAGACTTCAAAATTACTTCATGGGATTCCACAGATCTGAAATAAAAGTGGAGGTGAACAGAAGAAGCTTTAAAAGAGTGAGAAACAGAAAGCAATGGAAAAACAACAGTAGTGTCAGACCATGGAAATTGGAGGGGAAAAAAGACAGAATTTTTGATTGAGCACATTGAATAATTTCAGTTTTGTTTTTTGTCCTGAGGCTGCAGATAGTTTTTCCTAAAGGAATAATGCATACATTATTTTGTTCAAATAGTTAAGAACCATTTGGGTGACAGAAGCATAGATGATTAGTTGAAGTAGAGACTTCATACTTTCCCAAGTGGGCTTTAGGTGTGAAAAGATTTAATTAGAAGTAATCTGGTTATGGAAATGATTCAATAGGACTTTTTCTTTTTCTTTCTTCTTCTTCTTTTTTTTTTTTTACATTAAAACAGCCCATTGAAAGAAAAATGTCATGGGCTTTTTAAAAAAATTGCTTATTTATTTATTTATTTATTTATTTTTTTAAGGCAAAAGCAATCACATATATAATGGAAAATAAAAAACAATAGCATATAACAGGAGCTTTCACTTTACTAGCTAACAAAAAATACCAACTAAGATGACATTTAACTGCTCTTTCACATATTACAACGACAACATTTTAACAAATGTTAGTACCTAATATTGGTGAAGAACAGGGGAAAATAAGCATTCTGAAACACTGCTACTGAAAGCATACTGGGGTCCACTGGAATAAGTGTCCATAAGAATCCAGATGAAGTGAAGTGGAATACCTATCTAGACATATTTTATTTTTCCTTACGGAATTTATCTTAAGGAAATAAGTAGCATCATAACCAGACAATAGAACAATAAGAAAATATCTAATGAATGGAGAAATGTTTATAATACAGTTCCATGTTTAAAACATGGCACAGGAACTCATTGTATGTGGTATGTTTCTGTTCATGCATTCTTTGTCAATATCACTATGAACGTAGTCAGAGATGAACGAAATTATTAGGGCCTATATTGAATGCTCGGAGAAGGCAATGGCAACCCAATCCAGTACTCTCGCCTGGAAAATCCCATGGATGGAGGAGCCTGGTAGTCTGCAGTCCATGGGTCGCTAAGAGTCAGACTTCACTTTCACCTTTCACTTTCATGATTGGAGAAGGAAATTGCAACCCACTCCAATATCTTGCCTGGAGAATCCCAGTGACAGGGGAGCCTGGTGGGCTGCCGTCTATGGGGTCGCACAGAGTTGGACATAACTGAAGCGACTTAGCAGCAGCAGTAGCATATTGAATACTGGGATTTACCCATGATTTTTTCTTCATTTTGTTTACTCCCTTACGCTGCTAAATCCTCCACTATGAAAATAAGTAGCATCCATAATCATAAAAACTGTAATTTTTATAGTGAGAGTATTTTTTTTTCTTTTTAACCTAGTTTTTACACCCTATTCTTAAATTGACTTTTACTGTTTTTGTTTTAACATGTTTCATGTAGCTCATTTCTGCAGATATGGAATAACTATTTTACATGTGGAATCAAAAAGGTTGTTGGTGACTTGGATGGACTGAGAGCATCTTAAATAAGGGTTTTTTTTTTTTTTCCCCCGTAAACTAAGAACCAAAGTCTATTTTTCAGTCATTTAAGTAAGAAAGTGATTGTTCACTGGAAGAAATAATATATCAATTCCTTCAGAAGTTGTTGGGTCTTAGAGCCTTTCATCAGGACCATGGAAAGAAGCATAACAAAGTGGAACAAGAGCCTGCAGTGTGTCAATGAAATGCCAAGGGATGCAAAATGACAACATAATGGAATGTGGCATGTCTCTGCAGTGACATGTCAAGCCTGCACTACTCAAAGGCTGGTTTGCCTAAAACCTTGGCAAAAGCCTGGTTCCAGTTAGCTTGCATGTAAGGGACCTACAACAATGAAAAAAATGCTTATTAACAAAATGCTTTCACTATGGGAAAATCTTCCAGGGACGTATATTACTAGTGTAAAAGAATGGTTTGAATTGTAATTCTGTAAATGAAGCAGATTTCCCTAAGGACTACATTCTAATAAGCATGTTTCAAAGTAAAAGAAGATTGTCATTATTTCTATCTTTTCAATGCCTATATTCAACCATTCTATCAGTCTGATAACTATGTTTGTTTCCTATCTGTTTTACTTTAAGGGCAAGGAATCCTGGAAGATTTGATTTTCTGTTATTTATCTTGCATCTCATTATTTATAAATCAAACACTATTATGCCAATTTCAGTATTTTCAGGTTTTTCTTTGATTGCTTTTGCTTTAACATTAAAAACCCCCAAAACTCTATATGAGAGATTGATGCTATGGTCTTCTTTTCAGTTGTATATTCAAATTAGGGATTCTTTTACTCTTTATAAGAAAATGCCAAGATTCCATTGAATGATGAATCAATGCACATTTTTCCATTTTCCGAGTTTGTTTCTTTGTTTTTCAAAATATAACACTTTGTTGAAACCACCAAAGTTAGTGACTTTTTCACTCACTTAAATTTTCTACAGATATTTCATAATATGGTCTCTGATTATTAAAGGAAATACTGCACATTTTCAAAAGTTCTTATGAGAATTCTCCATGTTTAAGTTTTTGGAAACATCTTTTTCACTCCTGATTCTTTTAATGTGGTCTTAAAATATATATGTAACAGACCACAAAGAACATGCTTCTTAAGTGTACCTACATTAAATACTCAGAAGTGAGCAGGTAATGCTATGCAGATGTTGTCATGGTAAATACTCATGATAACATACTTGAAAATGGCCAGAACTAAAGTTTAGATCTAGCCCAGTCAGACTTAAATTACTGGCTGTTATTTTTCAAAACGTTTTCCTTTATTTTAGTCTTAATGAATAAATGTTTTCAGATCTGATACAATAATGTATAAGTTCTGTTGAAACAAGTATTTTTTTTCTACTCCACACCCACCACAAATAGTATGAAGAGAGAGCTAAAAGCCTGTGTTTCCCCAGGGATCTGTCTTCACTATATTGACAAGGCTTGTGTTATTTTCCCCACAGTTTCATATTGGTCTGCTAGGGAAATCTCATAAAAGTGGTCTGAAACTGTTTCCTTAAAGAGAAAGTCTTTTATCTTTAAATGATTTTGCATCCAATTATTTATTGGGAAAATAGGGTGGGATACTAACTGAATGCAGAGTTACGTTTAAGTTATGACAAATCTTCACTTGTTCAGAAAAAAAATATATATATATATAAATCACTGGACAAGAAAGCCACTGAGGTTCTATTATTCTGAAGATGAAGTCTCTAGACTTGTATTTGTGGTTCATGCTTCATGACAACATCAGGTGAAAGACAATGAAAAAAACTCATGATGTCTATCATTTAAAAATTGATACTTTGCTAGCTTAAAGCTCATATTTAGAGATATCAGCTAAAAGGTTCCTTGAAGATCTTTAATGCAAATGATACTAATCTCAGAAGAATAAAATCAGAAGTGCTGGCATCCAAATCTAAGATATCTGCTGAATTGATGGTCTCAAAACTCTTGGATTCACTTCTTATCTTTTCATCACACAGAAGATAGACAATTAGCCTTATTCAGACTTCATGTAAACTTAGTTTCCTTGATCAAACCTCTTAATTTTCAAGTAACTCAGTTGTTTTGACTCTTAAATGGGATCATATTGCAGGAGGAAAGGGACAGGCCAAGCTGACTCCATCTTAAGAAAGAAGGAAACTCCGGCTTGCTCTTTCAGTGAACTTTGGACTATGTGCCTGGTAGCCACGGGGATAACACACCTACAGCTAAACTAGCCTCCCAGATTGATAAACACCAGATTCCATACCAAGATTTCCTGTTGCCAAAAAGAATGTAATAATCCTCTACATAGTCAATCACCTTTGTAATCTTTATGGCACCCATTGATGTAGGCTACAGTGTATAACCAGCTAACCCTTCTGACTATGAATCATGGCTGTAACCTGATGGTATCTCCCTCTAACACTTTGCAGGCTAGGTTTAAGGAATTTGGGGACGTGGACTTGAGCACTTAAGGTGTATACACATATACATATATGTGGATGTACGCTTAAGGTATATAAGGTTTTCACAAAAGTCGGTCAGTGTCCCTGGCTGAAGAGGAAAGAAACTCTGCCTCGGATCTGCCGGTGTAATAAACTGCACTCCACTGTCCACACTGTCCTTCTGAGTGAGTTTGTTTCCCAGAGTGTTTGGCTATAACAATATATCTTAATATTTTCAAGACATACAGAAGATTACTCATTTACTACCTTGAATTGTTCCCAGTTTTATATCACTTATGAAATATAATGGGATAGGATAGAATGGGATAGAATAGAATAAAATACAATAAAAATTCTTCTCAGTACCTGATATAGTGCCCAGCACAAGGCAGGTACTTAGCAAATGTTTGCTATTGTTGACAGTGTTCTATAGCTTACTCTTACCTTGATTTCAAAGAGCAGTGTTGGAACTGACACACATTAACCTGCTTTATCTAAAATGAAATGCTTTCCTTTGCCTTTAGTGATAGCATGCTGTTAACAGCATGCTCTGTTACCTAATATAAAATGTGAAGTTTAATCACCAAAAGTAGCTTCTTCAGAATATACCTAGAGGAATGACCTGATTAATGGGGCTTATTCCCAAAACAGAAGCTATGCCTTCAACAAATTCTAAAATGCAGAACATGAGCTTACATGAGCAACAAGCATCAGACTACAAGTTCCCATTCTGTTTTTCATTTTGTTCAATCACCTATGAAAAGAGCCTTAATCTGTGATTGTTTATGACAAAACATATTATAGTATGTTTATGTCCTTCACCTACAGCACATGTAGCAGTCAGTCACTTTGTCCTGAGTAATCAGTGCTTGTGAAAAACAGCTGAAATACTTCCTTTCACATGAATGCAAAAGTCCTTCCAAAGAATCCCCTCTGGGAATATGCACAATAATATCACAACGTGGGCTAGCTTGAAGTCACAAATGCTGACAGTTCCTGCCTTTGGGGATAAAGAGACAGTAAAGACTTCCTGACAAATGCTTGACTTACTTCCTCCTTATCTGTTCACAAAACAAGTGTTACACATGGGATTACAAAGTCAATGGTGATTTCTTTGCTTAAATACTCTAGGTATTAGGCTGAGTCCCAGATGGAAGAACCAATCATCTCCCAATGCTTGATAACCTGTCAGGCCCAAAGCAGCTCAGCTGGTAGTTAAAAGTAATACACAGCAAGAGGGCATTGTTTTTTTTAGACAAAATACAATTGATGTATTTAGAAAAATACAAGTAGACAAGATTGTTGAATTGACACAGGAGGAAGACATTTCTACAGATAATTCAGTTACTGATTATTTTAGAATGTATTGTAGACAGTGGCTTTGTTTGGTTTGGTTTTCTATTAAAAACAAAACAAAACAAAACAATAGCAACAGCAAAAACAAATATGGTAAAGTAGAATGCAGGACTCAACAGGCCCCTCTCATTAACCAGCCTGGAAGCACAGACATCCAAGGTAGCCAAATTATTTCTCCTGGTCCATTGCTGGTAAAAATGCATGTTTGACTTCAGAAACATTCCTAAAGATGTGAAAGTCTATAGTGACAGAAATCCAGCAAATAATATCATGCTTTCTTTCCAATGGCCTGCAGTTTCACATGTCCCTAAGCATTGCAGGGATAAAGATTTCTTTTTAATAAAACTCATTCATTCTGTAAAATTTATGTTGTACAAATTTCCCTGAGAAAAATTAGATGGAAGTATGGTAACTTACACTTCTTCCCCAAGTGTATTTGGAAATGCATCAGATTTAGAAAGCAAGGAAATACTTACCATATGTTTGTGGGGGAGGGGGAGAGGGATAAAATGAAATTGGATGTTTTTCATATGTGAATATAGCTTTGCTTGAGTTCATGTAAAAAAATATGGAAGAGCCAGTATATTTGTACACTTCATTTAAAATATCTTTTTGTTTTACATAAACCTGCCCTGAAACTTGCAGTGAGCAGTTGCATAAATTTTCACTTTTTATAATACAAAACCAACGTGCATAAAAAGTCTTTTATGGCAATGAATACCTTAGAAAGAGTGCAGTTGGTTCTGGCCTTCCAATACACATTAGTCATTAGAAACAAACAAATAATAGTTTCAGAGTTTTTCTTTTTTGAGACAGGTGCAGTGCAAAACCAAAAGCACTCTAGGCAAGAGATTGTTAAAGTCACAATATTGCTACATTTCTCTGATTTCTGCTCATGTGGGGTCTCCTGCAGAGGTGAAATCTTGATGATATGAATGCCCTCATAGCTAATTTACAGAACCCTGGAGTGGAACTCCCTAATTCAAGAACCCTAAGGAAACGCTGGCTTCCCTGGTGAAAAAGCCATAAAATGACTGTTTATTTAAATGAGTTAATCTCCAGCTCTTTAAAAGTATCTATGGGATTCTCATTGTGAAGCTTATGCCTTCTTCAAAGTATTAGCTCTTTCACAAAACAAAAATCCTCTCATTTTGAGTAGGTGCCTAATAGTTCCAGAGCATTACACTTTTAATTACCTTTATTTAAATAACAAGCAATTTTATTAAATAGTTAAAGACCCAGCTTCTCAAATGATTTCCCATTTCTAAACCTTTGTTATTCAAAGGAATTGGCTTGAGACATGTAACTTGGATGAAAATATTTCAGTCTGTAAACTCCTTACTAATGTTTAAGCACACTGTCCATTTGATGCCTAGCCTGACACTCAGATAAGACATTATCTGACTTCATTACCACTAAGCTCACCTATTTTATCCGATGAGTTGAGCTTCAGTAATTCAGACAATGATTAGATGAAAAGCAAAATAGCCCCCAGCAATTAAGAAGCATATTTAAAAGCACTTTAGACCAAATGTACTTCTTGTAAGATTTTTTTTCTTCATTCTCTTTAGAGCATTTTCCAGACTAGGTCTTATAATTGAAGGAAAATTTAATCCTGCATTAACCATATAATCATTTTGCAAACTAGTTTCTGGAACTCCTCTTTATTGAAGTGAATTAGTCAAGAATTTGTGGATTAATGATTTCAGACCCTATTTAAAGTCTTGCAGACTCAGCGTACCTTACAAAGTCTCTATTTTCATACTTATTAGATAGTAATCCTTGGCAATAGTAAGATACTAATAGATCTTAGATACTAATTAGATAGTAAAATACTAATTCTTGGCATTTCTCACCTTTCTTCTAAAAGCTCAAAATGTTTTAAGAACTCTAGCAAAGGAGAGTGAAAACAGTATTATAAAGTAAGAGAATTTAGTCCTACTCCTATTCAACAGTCATATACTATACATAGAAATCCAGAGACATTCAGCAGGCTTCTTGGAATGGCTACCCACTCCAGTATTCTGGCCTGGAGAATTCCATGGACAGAGGAGCCTGGCAGGTTACAGTCCATGAGGTTGCAAAGAGTCAGACACGACTGAGCGACTTTCACTTTCACTTTTCACTTTGACCATGAAATAAATCTAGTATTGGACTTCCCTGGTGGCTCAGATGGTAAAGCGTCTGTCTACAATGTAGGAGACCTGAGTTCAATCCCTGGGTTGGGAAGATTCCCTGGAGAAGGAAATGGCAACCCATCCCAGTACTCTTGCTTAGAAAATCCCATGGACTGAGGAGCTTGGTGCAGGCTACCCTTCATGGGGTCGCTAAGAGTCGGACACGACTGAGCGACTTCACTTTCACTTTCAAGTTGTCCTACAGCACCAGGGATAAAGGTACAAACATTAGATGCTTTATTTAAGATAGTGTCTATTTAATGAATAATGGCAATACAGTATTTTGTTCTTAAAATATTTTCTATGTTTTATTAGAAAATTAATAAAAATAATAGATTTGGTAACTTCTGCATAATTATTTGCTTTTTATAATGCTCTTTTGCATGCTTTATCTTATTACAAATTTTTAATACATTTTTAGCGTATTAGAGTTAGTTGATATTTTTAAATATTTAGTGATAGAAATCTGAAGAAAATTACTCTTTAAAAAAATAGAATCTACTAGCCCATGAAACAACAAACAAAAATTCATACTCAAACATTTGAATGCAAGGGTTCAGAACGGTATCTTCTCTCTTTCTCTTAATTCTATTCCTTTCCATGTATCTTCATTCTCAGTAATACTCTCTTCAAGTGGTAGCAAAAAATGGCCAATGGCAAACTAAAGTCACAGTTTTCCACAAACTAAAGTCACATTTTTCCTTTTGCTCACGATCTCAGAAAAAATGTTTTCTTTCTGATTAACGACAGAAAACATCCTAAGCATACATTAATTCGTCTAGCCTGCTCAAATTTCTATTCTTGAACCAATTGCTGGTGCTAATCCTTGATTGGCCAGGCCAAGGCAAGTGTCTACCTTGACAGATTCAAATCAACTTCTCTCAAATCACCTGAATTAATAAGTCTACTGAGCAATAGGCAATGACAGGGGTGGGACACAAGTTGGGAAGGGGACAGATGTGGATTTCATAAAAAGGGTTCCAGGGCTGATATGCAAACATCTGGTATTTTACAATTCCCTTTTTACAGATGAGGAACCTGAGAGGCAAAGTGATTAGGTGCCCTGACTTGTGTTTTCAAACTCTGTAAAATCATATCCAATAATTTAACATTGTGAGTTACATTACTGAAAGATCACTCAAGTGCCTCATTTTACCAGTAAGAAAACTTTGGCCTCCTAAGAGGTAAAGTGTGAAAACTACAGAACCAAAATAAGACCATAGGTTTCTTAGTGTCCAACTGTGTGCTTTCTCTGTCATTCCAGGTCACTAATCATATTCTCTCTCTCTTTTTTTTTGCTTTTTGAGAATTGATAATTTAAAATTATGTATGAGGTGACTCCATGTTTTCCAAACTGTATTATTAGATAGCAATATTCTCTACCATTATTGTGATATATATAATTCAGTGCTTTATATTGTTTACAGAACCCCCAAAATACGAGACTGTTTTTTCCTAAGCTGAAATTTTGAGTGTGAACTTTGTTTTTTTTTCCCCCCATGAACACTAATTGAAGGGTGATATCTTTCAGTGCTGAATTACAAGTGATAGTCTTCACTGTTCTTTTGAGATCTTCTAGAATAGAGGTGAATTACAATGGAAGAAAAACTAAAGCTTATTTTTTTCCCCAGCAGAAATCATCTATTAATATCTATCAACACTGCAAGATTTTTAGAAGTCTTTCTTCTCTGGTCCAAGTAGCAACTCTGGAATCTTGCTATTCACCAGAAACCTGTTTATATCAAGACAGTGTGTAAACCAGGACAGCATCTTCTCCTGAGATTTAGAATATGAGTTTTCCTCTACTTATATTCAAACATACTTCTGCTCATAAAACCATTCTTTTTTACTGCTCTTCAGTCCCAAATCATAGACTTACTCATAGGAAAGACCCTGCAGTCTGACAAGCATTTCTTCTTTGGGAAGAGATTGGATGGAACCTAAACTCCATGCAGAGTTCAGAGCTTTACTGATTGAGAAAAAAGCTTCTGGTCATATTTGGGGAAATTATTTTGAATGTGTAGAATCCTAAGCACATCTCCTTGATAGTTAAGCCATGTTCCTGACAAATTAGAAAAGAAAAGGGGAGCTTTTAAGTCTGAAAACATGTTATTTTTGCAGCTGGAAGAGGAGAGCTTTTAGGAGAGGATCTGTCTTTGTGGGGAAAATTCCTTAGTATGTCTCTGGGAACAGATAAATAGGAGGAGATGGAAGAAATGAAGTGTGCAGACTTTTATACAGGGGAAGATTCATATTCCCTTTCTGTGATTGCCCAAGTTACTTAGAAAATCAGCATGACAGAATGCTTTGTGATGAAATGTATGTGTATGTGTGTACGTATAAAATAAGGTGGATGGACTGTGATTGAAAATAACATGTACAGAATCAGAGAAAAATGTTGAAGAAGTAAACTAGAAAATTGCAGAACTTTCTGGCAGGGTTGAGGGCTTCTTATAAGGTAGTAGAGCTGGGATTCTTAACAGGTGTAGTCAGCTCTCTGAGGAGAGTATTGGATCCTTCCTGCTTCATAATTTTCTGTCTAAAGAGTCTACTTCTTTGGCCTCTACACTTACTATTGGAGCATCTGCAACCCTCCACCCCACAAGGTACTAGCCTTATTAGAAAGAAAAAATCTGTAAATCTTCTGAATCTGTTGGAGTGTGTCTCACTGTAAATAACAAAACCTAAAACAATGATGTTTAGAGAATAAGTTACTTACTAGCTCAGGTAAGTCAGGTGGGTGAGATTTAGTGCTGGTTTGTCCAGGAGGTCAACAACCTTCTTGCTGGGTTCATCCTCATTCTCATTTCTTCAGAGACTTAAGATGGATGCAAAGTAGCAGGGGTTACATATTTCCTCATTCACAGCTATGATGGAGAGAGAAGAGCTTTCTTATTCACTCTGAAAAATAAGAAAAAAATTTCCCAAAGACCTCTTAAAAACCTAACAGAAGTGGTCACATAAGTTCAGTTTAGTCACTCAGTCATACCCGACTGTTTGTGATCCCATGGACTGCAGCACACCAGGCTTTCCTATCCATCAACTCCCGGAGCTTGCTCAAACTCAGGTCCATTGACTGATGATGCCATCCAGCCATCTCATCCTCTGTGGTCCCTTTCTCCTCCCACCTTCAATATTTCCTGGCATCAGGGTTTTTTCCAATGAGTCAGTTCTTCATATCAGGTAGCCAAAGTATCAGAGCTTCAGCTTCAGCATTAGTCCTTCCAATGCATATTCAGGACTGATTTTCTTAGGATGGACTGGTTGAATCTCCTTGCAGTCCAAGGGACTCTCAAGAGTCTTCTCTAACACCACAGTTCAAAAACATCAATTCTTTGGCGTTCAGCTTTCTTTTATAGTCCAACTCTCACATCCATACATGACTATGGGAAAAACCATAGCTTTGACTAGACGGACATTTGTTGACAAACTAATGTCTCTGCTTTTTAATATGCTATCTAGGTTTATAACTTTCCTTCCAAGGAGCAACTATCTTTTAATTTCATGGCAGCAGTCACCATCTGCAGTGATTCTGGAGTCCAAGAAAATAAAGTCTGTCACTGTTTCCCCATCTATTTGCCATGAAGTGATGGGACTGGATGCCATGATCTTAGCTTTTTGAATGTTGAGTTTTAACCCAGCTTTTTCACCTCCTCTTTCACTTTCATCAAGAGACTCTTTAGCTTCTCTTAGTTTTCTACCATAAGTGTGGTGCCATCTGCATGTGTGAGATGATTGATATTTCTCCCTGCAGTCTTGATTCCAGCTTTTTGTGCTTCATCCAGCTCGGCATTTCTTATGATGTACTCTCCATATAAGTTACATGTCTATTAGTAAAGCATGTCTCATATCTATAGTAAAGCAACTTCTAGCTGGAGAACTGGTACTACACTAAGACCAATTAAACCCACCTCTGGATCTGTGGTCAATCACGCCAGCTTACTTCCTGAAGACGGTATCAATCTAGCCACACTGTATTGACTACTGAATACAATGCTAAATCACAGAGAAAACTCTGACATCCATCATTTTCTACCTGAGAAACTTCCAAGTAAATACAGGACAGAATTTCAATTGTGAAGACAAAGATGAAAACTTGACCATAAATCTGATTGGTTTTCAATTCCAAATACTCTAACAAGTCCCACTCACAGTGAGTAGGACTGAAAAAGTTATTCTGAAATATTCTTTAAAAATACCATATGAATTAACAAGTTTTGAGTTCTATGAACATAGTTTTGGGGTGTCAGTTTTTTTTTTAATTTCTTTGAAACTTGATCAAATAAAGGGCTTGTTTTTTGGAATTGTTCACCTATGAACATGACAAAGTTTAAACGTGATACCTTGATGTAAAGAAGAAAAATTAGGAAAGATCTTTCATGTACCTTATTTTCTGCAGAAAAATGGCCTTTAATGTAAACAGAAATCAAGATGAACATTTTCCCTCACATTCTCTGAGATTGGCACTGCCTTTATAAAAGATGCAATAGGAAGGATTATGTGAATTATTCTGAATATTTTCACAGACCAAAGAGGAAATCTACTCAACCAAAGTGCTGGGTAATTGTTGAATCTCCAGCAGAGAATACTGTCTCTGTTGACCGTTGGCTGCACCCACATGTTATGGGTTTGTTTATCTTTAATTGCTCCACGGTTGTTCCAGAGTGTAAAAGTCGTGTTCCATTGAGCTGACACTTCTAGTTTTAATTTATGCATGAGTATGTACATTGTTTTTCTCCTGCAGTTCTCAAAGAATTTTATGAGCCATTACTGAGTGACTAAAATGGGTGCAGATTTTGCAAACCTCTGCCAGAAGATGTTTATTACTGTCATCATTCTTAGGAAAATCATGTTCCAGCAGGTTCAGGCAGTGTGCAAACGTGGCACATGTGTGAATTGGCCATTTCGCATCGCTCTTACAATATTGTCAGTAATAATAAAAACCAAGGGAAAAGACCTCGGGGAAGGGAATAGGCCACACATTAATTTGGTCATGAAGCTTTGATATGTGACCTTTGTTAGACCCAAAGATGCAAAGTACAGCTTGCTTTGTAAACTTCTCACCAAGAACTGGCGCCATAGCTTTATTTTAAAAGTTCTCACTTCTAAGGGAGATTCTTATTTCACAAAGTCCATGTCTAGAATGTAATATTCTTGGAAGCTTCTAAATGATTCTGTCTCAGTACTTGTTTTGTTAATTTTGAAATGCAACTTTTCATGTGCATCTAACACAATAGTCATAAGGAAAGCAACACTATCAAGGTAGAATTTCAAATAACGTCATAACTATATGAAATGTGCTACATATTACTTAATGTTCACCTTCCCACCTGGAATTTTGATTTTTATAGAAGTATGTTTTACCTTTTGGAGGATAGCTATTTTGGGACAATGTGGACCACACTTCAACATATGAATTTGAATACAAATTCAGTTGAATTTCTCTAGAATCTATATTTCTGGATTATTATACTGCATTGTTTCTATTCTTTCTTTCATCTAATGTTTAGTGCCATTTCCTTTTCTATTTCCCACAGTAATTCATATGGTGCAGCCATTTTTATATATATTCAGAAATATATCTCTCCATTTCTATATTATATATAATTTTATTATAATAACTTAAAACAAGGAATATATGTTTATTATTCCACAAAGTTTGAGCTTTATTTCAAATAGTATAAATGTAAAACTCCAAAATTCATGTTATTCATGTAAACATGTACCCTACACCAATGTCCTCTTAGTGCCAGCACATATAAAGTAACAGATATGATTTGTGTTGAGTTTCTAAGGATGCAATATAAACAGGATTTCTTCCCTCTTAAGTTCTGTAGATCAAGGGGTGAAAAAAGAGTGGTAGAATGAGCTGGAATATAACTTTAAAAAAGCTAAGTGAAGGGAAATCTGTAGAATGAGAGTCAAATGGACCTCCCCAAGCCTGAAGTTGAGCTGGAGAGCTTTATCTATCCAGTCAAGCAGCTTGGACCAAGAGATTCCCTGTCTGCAACAGTAGAACCTGCTCTTTGAGATATGAGAGGCAACTTCCTCTTGAAAAGGAAACAGTACAGAGATGGGCAAATTCTTGCCAAATTCAACACTCCATAAAGATCCAGAGAGAAACCTGTAGGACTTACAGATATGCCATCCTCATTGAAACCAAGGGTGTTGAACTGGTTTTTCTCCCTAAGATTTTCACTCAATCTTAGAGCATGCATGGTCATTGGATGGACTAATCATCTGGAAAATACAGCCAGTCTTAATCTTCTTATTATTTATTTTGTTTCTCATAAAGTTATTGTCATCATTTTTTAAAGCTTTAAATAAATTAGTTAAGCATTGAAGTTAACGTGAAATTTCAAGAACAGCAATTCAGAGAACATATTAGACTAGTAATCATTATTCATCTGAAATTCAAATTTAACTGAATGTCAAGTATTTTAACTTCGTAAAATTGGCAACTCTATTTTCATGGGATTATTTTTGAAAAAACATTACAATTCATTTCTAGGTATGGTTAAACTTTTCAATATATTTTATCTTCAGGATTCACTCTTCTTTCAAGCTGTTTAAAAGTCATGAATTTAGTGGTTAAGAGTAATTTCCTCATGCCAGGCTCCAGAGGTGACTCCTAATAATCTAACCCTATTGAGATAATGCTATGCCTCTTAACACAGTTTTTGTTTCAGGTACCTAAAGTTTACTCCAATCAGCATATATTATTTCTTTGTCCATAGGGAGTTTTTCTGGGATGGAAATAAGATCAACTTTAGTGTGTGCATGCTAAGTAGCTTCAGTCATGCCCAACTCTTTGCAATGCTATGGATTATAGCCTATCAGGCTCATCTGTCCATAGGATTCTCCAGGCAAGAGTACTGGAGTGGATTGCCATGCCCTCCTCCAGGGGATCTTCCCAACCCGGGGTCAGACCTGAGTCTCATGTCTCCTGCATTGGCAGATGGTTTCTTTACCACTAGTGCCACCTGGGAAGCACCGATCAACTTCAGATGTCAAGTTAATTCAAGATTCAAGAAGAATTATTCTCTGGGCATCTAGAAAAGAATACTTTTTTTTTTTTTAGATTTCTCTGAGAGCTACATACAGCCAACTTTTATGTCTTTCTCAAAGAGGTAGTATAAAGATAGGAAAACTGGAACTGTCAGTCATTTTGACATTATGAAGGAAATCAGTGTTGGATTAACTCTAGCACTGTGAGATACAGGGAACCAAAATATAACAGTATCTTTGATGATAGAGATGAGCATCTAAATCAAGCCTGCACTTCCTTTGGAACTTCCGGTTATGTTAATCAGACATTCACCTATATTATTTATACTTTATTCAGACTCTGCTTTTGTTGTTGTTAGTATTATTAAAGACTTTTTAGAGAAATTCACAACAAAATTGAGAGGAACATAGAGATTTCCCATATGCCTCCTGCCCTGATGCGTGCACAGATCCCTCCATTATCAATGTCACTCACAAGGATGGTACATTTGCTACAATTGATGAGCTTACACTGACACATCGTAATCACCCAAAGCCCATAATTTACTTTAGGGTTCACTCTTGATGTTATGCATACTATAGGTTTCAATGATTAAAATACAAAATTCAACTGAGTAAAATTTAAAGACCTTATTAGCTTTATTTAACAATTCATGAATGAGGCAAGCATCCATCCTATCTAGAAAATAGAAAGGAGCTCTAAACAGCTGCACAAAATGAAAGATTTTATCGACAGAGGAAGTCATAACAAAGAAGCTGTTTTAAGAGAGGCTGACATTGCAATTAGGTTAGGCATTAAGCTTCTTTTAGGTGACATGGGCTTAGCACATGTGACTCTATTTTGGGTCTGTTGTCTCTGTTTTAACAGAATGAATATGCAATGATATGTATCCATCATTATAGTATCATACAGAGTATTTTCCTTGTCCTAAAATCCTCTGTAGTCTGCCTATTCATCCCTTCCCTGACTCCAGACCTTGGAAACCACTGACTTTTTTAAGGTCTCCATATTTTTGTCTTGTCCAGAACACCATACATTTGGAATTACACAGTATGTAGCTTTTTCAGTTTGCCTTCCACCACTTAGTAATATGCACTTCTCTGCATATTAACTGTATATTCTCTGCATATTAACTGTACTACAGTTTTTTTATCCATTCACTTACTAAAGGACATTTTATTTCCTTCCAAGTTTGGGCATTTATTAATAAAGCTAGTATAAACATCTGTTTGCAGGTTTTGTGGGGACAGACATTTTCAGTTCCTTGATGTAAACACTGAACATGATTGCTGAATCATATGGTAAGAGTATGTTTAGTTTTCTAAGGAACTGCTAATCTATCTTCTATAGTAGCTGTATCATTTTGCATTCTCATCAGCAATGAATGAGACATGTGTAAGAGAGAAAGTGACAGATTTGGCAATGAGGTTTGATGAAGAGTAGAAAAATATTGAAAGGAAAAAATAGCACCTTTAAAGGCAAAGAAGTAAGAGACTGTCCTGTATTAGGAACAGTTCAGAATGACTAAAGTTTAGAATGCCTCTCAATAAATGAGAAGTTATTAAACTGGAATTAGTTAATAATGTCATGAGGTATTTTGAGAACTTGAGCAGTTATTTAATTTTGGTAGAATTCATTAGGAAGTTTAAGCAATAGGATAATAAAGTACGATCTAGGTCCTCTGGCCTAAATGAAAATAAGTAGGAAAGGAGCAATGCTACTGGAAAAATAAGAAAAAAAACAGTTAAGAGACTATGATTATCTTTAATTTAATGAAACAAATGAGATCATAAATTAAGGAGTTAAAAGTGAAAACATGAGGTTTTTTTGAAAGCTGCTAATTTTTTTTTAAGATTTTAAAAATTGTGGAGATTCTTTAAAAAATTGAAAATAGAACTGCCATATGACCCAGCAATCCCACTGCTGGGCATACACACTGAGGAAACCAGAATTGAAAGCCTATTGTTAGAGCTATCCTGACAGCATTGACTTATTTGAAGAATTCATAAGGTAGAGAAACAAACAAGAAAATAAAAATGGACCAAAACACAGGGGGAGGGGTGTGAGCTGGATTCTGACTTTAACTCTGCTGCTAATAGTGAATCTAAAGAAAAAATATTCTCACGATAAGAAACAAAATGTAAAAACTATCTTCTCATCTGACTAGCTCTTTCACTAGATTCTGGGCAAATTAACCTCTTTTCTAAGTTTCTATCTCATTTTAAAGATTGGAAAAAGGACAAAAGAGAGAATCTTGGGAAGTTGGAGGAGTGTTAATTTTTAAAAGCCAGTCTCAACATCACCGTTTATTGAAGCAAATGTAGAAACAAACCCCAATGTTCATTGCAGCACTGTTTATAATAGCCAGGACATGGAAACAACCTAGATGTCCATCAGCAGATGAATGGATAAGAAAGCTGTGGTACATATACACAAAGGAGTATTACTCAGCCATTAAAAAGAATACATTTGAATCAGTTCTAATGAGATGGATGAAACTGGAGCCGATTATACAGAGTGAAGTAAGCCAGAAAGAAAAACACCAATACAGTATACTAACACATATATATGGAATTTAGAAACATGGTATTTAAAAAAAAAAAAAAAGAAAGAAACATGGTATTGATAACCCTGTATGCAAGACAGCAAAAGAGACACAGATGAATAGAACAGACTTTTGGACTCTGAGGGAGAGGGAGAGGGTGGGATGATTTGGGAGAATGGCACTGAAACATGTATGATATCATGTAAGAAACGAATCGAGAGCCGATTATACAGAGTGAAGTAAGCCAGAAAGAAAAACACCAATACAGTATACTAACACATATATATGGAATTTAGAAACATGGTATTTAAAAAAAAAAAAAAAGAAAGAAACATGGTATTGATAACCCTGTATGCAAGACAGCAAAAGAGACACAGATGAATAGAACAGACTTTTGGACTCTGAGGGAGAGGGAGAGGGTGGGATGATTTGGGAGAATGGCACTGAAACATGTATGATATCATGTAAGAAACGAATCGCCAGTCTGTGTTCGATACAGGATACAGGATGCTTGGGACTGGTGCACGGGGATCATCCAGAGAGTTGATATGGGGTGGGAGGTGGGGGGGTGGTTCAGGATTGGGAACACATGTATACCCGTGGCAGATTCATGTCAATGTATGGCAAAACCAATACAATAATGTAAGGTAAAATAAAGTAAAAATTAAAATAAAAAAAATCAAAACAAAGCCAAGTGAGCAGTTGGCAAGTGAAGCAGATTTCACATAAACTGAATCAACAAATATGAAGAAGGATCTATTATTTGCGCCCAGAACAATACNTATCCTATAATTTTGCTTTTTCATACTGTTCATAGGGTTCTCAAGGCAAGAATACTGAAGTGGCTTGCCATTCCCTTCTCCAGTTAAAACTGAAAGCTGGTTCTTTGAGGAGAATTGACAAATCTTTTTCAAGACTCATCAAGAAAAAAAGAGAGAAGAATCAAATCAACAAAATTAGAAATGAAAAAGGAGAGGTTACAATAGACAATGCAGAAATACAAAGGATTATAAGAGACTATTATGAAAAACTATATGGCAATAAAATGGATAATCTGGAAGAAATGGACAGATTCTTAGAAAAGTTCAATCTTCCAAGACTGAACCAAGAGGAAATAGAAATTATGAACAACCCAATCACAAGCATTTAAATCGAAGCTGTGATCAAATATCTCCCATAAAACAAAAGCCCAGGACCAGATGGTTTCACAGGAGAATTCTATCAAACATGTAGAGAAGAGCTAATACCTATCGTTCTAAAATTCTTTCCAAAAATTGCAGAGGAAGGAACATTTCCAAACTCATTCTGCAAGGCCATCACCCTGATACCAAAACCAGACAAAGACAACAAAAATAAAGAAAACTACAGGCCAATAACACTGATGAACATAGATGCAAATATCCTCAACAAAATTTTAGGAAACAGAATTCAGCAACACATCAAAAAGCTCATACACCATGATCAAGTTTGGTTTATTCCAGGAATACAAGTATTCTTCAGTATATGCAAATCAATCAATGTGATACACTGTATTAACAAATTGAAAGAAAAAAATCATATGATAACTCAATAGATGCAGAAAAAGCCTTTGACAAAATCCAGCACCCATTTGTGACCCATTTGTGATTAAAATTCTTCAAAAAATGGGCATAGAAGGAACCTACCTCAACATAGTAAAAGCATATATGGTAAGCCTAGAGCAAACATTACTCTCAATGGTGAAAAACTGAAAGCATTCCCCCTAACATCAGGAACAAGACAAGGGTATCCACTTTCACCACTATTATTCAACATAGGTTTGGAAGTCCTAGCTATAGCAATCAGAGAAGAAAAAGAAATAAAAGGAATCCATATTGGAAAAGAAGAAGTAAAGCTCTCACTGTTTGCAGATGACATGATACTGTACATAGAAAACCCTAAAGATAGTATCAGAAAATTACTAGAGCTAATCAGTGAATTTAGCAAAGTTGCAGGATACAAAATCAATATACAGAAATCACTTGCATTTCTATATACTAACAATGAATAATCAGAAAGAGAAATTGTGGAATCAATCCCATTCACCATTGCAACAAAAAGAATTAAATATCTAGGAATAAACTTACCTAAGGAGACAAAAGACAGAAAATTATAAGACACTAATGACAGAAATCAAAAATGACATAAACAGATGGAGAGATATTCCATGTTGCTGGGTAGGAAGAATCAATATTGTGAAAATGACTATACTACCAAATGCAGTCTACATTTAATGTGATATCTAGCAAATTACCAATGACATTTTTCACAGAACTAGAACAAAAAGTTTCACAACCCATATGGAAACACAAAAGACACCAAATAGCCAAAGCAGTCTTGAGAAAGAAGAATGGAGCTGGAGGAATCAACCTTCCTGACTTTAGATTATACTACAAAGCTACAGTCATCAGAACAGTATGGTACTGGCACAAAAACAGAAATACAGACCAATGGAATAAGATAGAAAGCCCAGAAATAGTCCATGTACCTATGGGTACCTTATTTTTGACAAAGGAGGCAAAAATATACAATGGGGAAAGACAGCCTCTTCAGTAAATGGTGCTGGGAGAACTGGACAGCTACATGTAAAAGAATGAAATTAGGACACTTTCTAACACCATACACAAAGATACTCAAAATGGATTAAAGACCTAAATGTAAGACCAGAAACCATAAAACTCATTAACATACTCAATGACATAAATCAAAGCAAGATCCTCTATGACCCATCTCCTAGAGTAATGGAAATAAAAACAAAAGTAAACAAGTGGGACCTGATTAAACTTAAAAGCTTTTATGCAGCAAAGGAAACTATAAGCAAGGTGAAAAGACAATTCTCAGAATGGGAGAAAACAATAGCAAATGAAACAACTGATAAAGGATTAATTTCCAAAATATACAAGCAGCTCGTACAACTCAATGCCAGAAAAACAAACAACCCAATCGAAAAGTCTTTTGGAAAAGACCTAAACAGCCATTTCTCCAAAAAAGACATACAGATGGCTAACAAACACATGAAAAGATGCTCAACACCACTCATTTTTAGGGAAATGCAAATCAAAACTACAATAAGTTATCACCTCACACACGTCAGAATGGCCATCTCAAAAAGTCTAAAAACAATAAATTCTGGAGAGGGTGTGGAGAAAAGGGACCCCTCTTGCACTGTTTGTGGGAATATAAATTGATACAGCCACTATGGAAGACAGTATGGAGATTTCTTAAAAACCTAGGAATAAAACCACCATATGACCCAGCAGTCCCACTCCTAGGCATATACCCTGAGGAAACCAAAATTGAAAAAGACACATGTATACCATTGTTCATTGCAGCACTATTTACAATAGTTAGAACATGGAAGCAATCTAGATGTCCATCGATGGATGAAAGGATAAAGACACTGTGGTACATATACACAATGGAATATTACTCAGCCATAAAAAGGAATGCATTTGAGTCATTTCTGATGAGGTGGATGAACCTAGAACCTATCATACAGAGTGAAGTGAGTCAGAAAGAGAAAGATAAATATTGTATTCTAACACATATATACGGGATCTATAAGAATGGTACTGAAGAACTTATTTACAGGGCAGCATGGTGAAACAGACTTGGAGAATAGACTTATGGACATGGGGAGAAGGGAGGAGAGGGTGAGATGTATGGAAAGAGTAACATGGAAAATTACATTACCATATGTAAAATACCAATGGGAATTTGCTGTATGGCTCAGGGAACTCAAACTGGGGCTCTCTGTCAACCTAGAGGAGTGGAATGGGGAGGGAGATGGGAGGGAGGTTCAAAAGAGAGGGGATATATGTAATCTATGGCTGATTCATGTTGAATTTTGACAGAAAACAACAAAATTCTGTAAAGCAATTACCCTTCAAGTAAAAGATAAATTAAAAAAGAAAGACTACAAAGGTATGTATTAGAGCAATGTTTATAATAGCAAAGGGCTTCCCTGGTGGCTCAAATGGTAAAGAATCTGCCAGCAACATGGGAAACTCAGGTTCAATCCTTGGGTCAGGAAGATCCCCTAGAGAAGGGAATGGCAACCAACTCCAGTATTCTTGCCTGTAGAATTCCATGGACAGAGGAGCCTGGCAGGCCACAGTCCAAGGGGTCGCAAAAGAGATGGACACAACTGAATGACTAATACTATAATAACAGAAGATTGGAAACCACCTAGATGTTCATTAATAAATTACAGTTAATTCAAACAGTGAATCAAGCATGTCTACATGCAGTGATATTAACTACCTCTAAAATAATGTTAAATGAAAAATGTTGGGTGTAGAAGAATATGTAAAGTTTGTTATTTGTGTATATTGTATAAATGCTTAGAATACCTTTGGAGAATAACAAGAAATTGGTAGTAGTTATTGCTTCTGGGGAAGGGTATGGAATGGCTGGGGTTATGATGGGAGGGAAACTTTTCACTTTTTGAGTTTTTTTTTTTTTTTCAAAAACATATTTATGTCTTTTTAGTGTTTGAGTTTTCACCATATGCATGTATTACTTACTCAAAAATTAATCACTTTACAATGAATAAAAGTTAAAAGAGCACTAAAAATGTAGATATAGGGGGATAATAGCTCAAAATATCCCTCTCTCAACAAGCTTTGGGTGAATGTAAAGCTTCAGCATAATGACGCTGAATATAGGGAAAACATAGGAAGAGAATGTTAAGCTATCATAGATGACTCAAGACAGTTAAACAAAGATATCTGAGAGCATGCATAAGTTAGGAAGAAAGAAAATCCAGAAAGTTTTACAGATACAAAGCAAGAAATATTCAGCAAGATTCATGAATAGAAAGAAAGCTTAAAAAACTATACTATGTCATTAGAAGGCCTAAAAAGTATGGTGAAAAAAAGTGAAAGTGCTAGTCCCTCAGCTGTGTTCCACTCTTTACGACCTCATGGACTGTAGCTCACCAGGCTCCTCTGCACATGGAGTTCTTCAGGCAAGAATACTAGAGTGGGTTGCCATTTCCTTCTTCAGGGGATCTTCCCAACCCAGGGATCCAACCTGGGTCTCCTGTGGTTCCTGCACTGCAGGTAGATTCTTTACTGTCTGAGCCACCAGGATCTGAAAACACCACATGATTCTAGGGACACTGAGGTGGAATAACAGGACTTATTAATAAAAAGGTCAGCTTTCCACTCTATTTAGAATAGACATAACTTGCTTAGGAGCTCTGGTCTAATTTATTGATCCAGGCTGTTTCTATAACCAACAGGCAGTTCTTGGGTGATTTGTGATCAGGTATCCCATAAACAAATCTGTGACTTGTTTTTTACCCTAGGAATCCACCCAACCCATGTGCATGCATGCACGCGCACACACACACACACACACACACACACACTCACTCACAGTCAGCAAGTAGTGCTGTACTTTTTTTTTTTTGGTGTTTTTGCTTCTGCTTTCTTGACCCCAGTTGCCATGCTGATAAATCATCTGACATTAGTGCCTTTAACTTTTGTTATTTCTGATCTTTATTTGTGTCTAACCTTTTTGTGCTCTCTTACTATACCTACCCTGTCTGACCCAGGAGCAAATCAAAACAAGTGGAACTTAAAGAGAAAATTGTAGTCAGTCAGAACCAAGTTGGTCAGTTTGAGAACAGAGAGCAGACAGGATATAAAACAAATTGCTTAAATCTTCTGAAAAAGAAAATCAAGTGTTCCTAAAAACATAATGCCTTCCCTCACATGAACACTCAGAGCCACGAAATGATCTACTTACACAAAACCAATAAATAAGATTCCCTTGTGCTAAGCTGCTAAGAAGCTTTCTAGGTAAAGTGCTGTTTGAAAGGGCAAAAAGTACAGGTTAAGCCTCAGGCCAGTGGGAAATGCCCAGGAAATCCTCTGTGGGCTACCACAAATTCTTTAAAAGAGCTGGCATTATTTCATTTGGCATCATGAGAACACAGACTAGTATATTTTGCTGTACATATTCCAAAAAAACAATTTAGAGTATTATTGTATCCTGTCTGAATTTTACATGTCCATTACTATATAATTTCTGCAACTGTTTGCTTTTCAGTTGCATCAGGAACGCTGCTGCTGCTGCTAAGTTGCTTCAGTAGTGTCCAACTCTGTGCGACCCCGTAGATGGCAGCCCACCAGGCTCCCCCGTCCCTGGGATTCTCCAGGCAAGAACAGTGCAGTGGGTTGCCATTTCCTTCTCCAATGCATGAAAGTGAAGTCATTCAGTCGTGCCCGACTCTTAGCGACCCCATGGACTGCAGCCTACCAGGCTCCTCTGTCCATGGGATTTGCCAGGCAAGAGTACTGGACTGGGTTGCCACTGCCTTCTCTAATCAGAAACGCTACCCTAGTAGAAAGGTGAAGCAGTCAGTAGGAGCCTTGACATTGTCTCTCCTGACATCTAGTGGATGGAGACCAGATACCACAATAACTACTATTTTCAAAGAATCAGTTTTGGGTAAAGTGAATCTTTCTCTCTCACACACTTTCTAAAGATGATCTAAGAGCTTTTGATCACAAAAGGCTTTTTTTTCTCCTTAGGATGGACTGGTATGACATAGATTCTCCTTTTGTAGGCGTCTAAGTCCATGGGGTCGCAAAGAGTTGGACATGACTGAAATGACTAAACCACCACGAAGACACCAAGGCCAAGTAGTCAAAAGCATGAGATCTGTATTAATTTTCTTTGGTTTCTGTAACAAATTATCACAAACAGTGGCTTAAAATATTGCACATATATAATCTTATACTTCTGGACGTCAGAAGTCCTAAATCAAGATGTCAGCAGAGGCTTAATTCCTTCTTCAGTGACATGGCAGCATCTGCTTGTCTTGAATAAAAGTCCAGCTTACAGTGATCAATTAAATTATAAGGACATTCTGGAGGCGGCAGGCATACCCCAAAACTTGCATTTCTACTCAGTACTTTATGAGGTATATAGGACATTATCCTGAGGTTCAGGAAATCTGGCTCCTATTTGAGATCTTAACAGGGCATTTAGATGGAATATGAAATGGCCAAATTAACATGTCAAAGATACCCAGAGAATTACCACCTACCTCCCAATTTCTCCCCTAATTATTTCTTGACATGTGAATTTGAAGAAAAAGATAATAAAAGCAGGGAGTGGTATGCTATTTTACTAAATAAATGGAGGTGACAATATGAAAATAATTTTGAAAAAAGATGACATTTGATAACTTAATGCAAATAAGAAATACACAAGAGCCTATCCTGCAAGCATATCTTGGTAAGCCAAAAGAAACAGCCTGAATGCTTGAGGGACTAGGGGCACAAAGTTCTGCTGAGGGAGAGGCCAGTAACACACATGACTGGATCAGTTTCATTTAGGTCCAGATGGCTAGCCTAGTATGAGAAACAGGGGTTTTGAAGATCTCCGGAAATATTATGACAAAAACAAAAACATTATTGTTTTTGAAACAGTGACTCTGGGGAAGAATGTCATGTGAGGAGACAAACACTCACCTCTTGAGGAAGCCCCTTTCACAAGACTACAGCTATGTAACCCTCCACTTTTGTACCTTTCCAGTGAAGCACCACTGGGAATTAAAAAGAAGGTGGTTGTCTTCCACCAAAGGAGAAAGAAATGTGGACTAGGTTCATCCACGGCCACCAGAGTGGCCACATAGAGACAGCCAGAGTTCATGGCAAAAGTGGAGCGTGACAATCAGGAAGACCAAGTTACTGGTCCTATTGTAAGAAAAGTCTGACAGGAGGCTTTCACTCAACAGAGTTTTTAGAAAAGTTATGACCAACACAAAAGTTGTCACCTTTCTGAAGTGAGGTCATCATGAAGGTGAGGAGAAAGGCATTTCAGTCTGTCCTTGGCATACCAGTTAGTTAAAATGTGGGACATAGGCCTGGAAAGCTATGTTCCTTCCCCAAAGCCTGATACTCACCAACACACAAGGGTTACTGCTTTCAAAGCATCAAGAGATCTTTAGCTACACCAAAGGGGCTCCATGAAGTTCAATTTAAATGAGAGAGCTGTGGTTTCAAAGTGTCCAACTTTTTTATAGGCCAACAGTCAGGTCCATTAGTGTTTAAGACAACAATCAACATTGAACAGACAGTATGGATTCAGTCTGCACTGTTACTCATCATGACATTCATTATTCAACAAACTGCTAACAACTCTATATACAGCCAAGGAGCACAGCCAGGCATCTAAGCAGTAAAGATGAATAAAGTGCCCTCAAAGAGGGAAGGACAGAAACCCACAAACACAGTAAAAAGTGCTAAGAGCCATAAAATCAGTATGAATGATGTACTACACAACGTCAGACAAAGAAGAGATTATTTCTAAATGCCTGTGGAAAGAGAGGAGGAAATGCTTAACTCAGGAGGAGGTTGTTTGGAGCTGGAATATGAAAGGTGGGAGTACTCTATGTGAATAGGGTTTATTAATGCTCTTTTGTTATTTTACTTGCTTACTTCAGTGCATGTAGTTCTCACACCTGGGTCACTGTGCCATGCACCATGCCTAGGGCCTTCAATTCTCCTCTTAATCTGTTCCCACCTGCTAACTATTACTGCCAGTGTCCTTGCTCTCACCCCACCCCCCCACACACACGCCTTTCCTATCTTTTTCTTGATGCTTAAAATCACCTGTTGCAATACGAACTCTGCCACATTAGAATGATACATGATGCAAGCTGCTTATATGAACACTCAGCAATTCCCTCTGACACGATCCTGGTCTTCTTGCATCATACAAATTTTCTATAACTGAAGGTAAGTTGATCATAAAAGAGACCAAGTTTAATGATGCAACAACAATCTACCACTCCACTCATTCCCCCACCAAAAACAGGAAAAGTCTTTGCTCCATTCTAGATTTAGAAGCCTATAAATTGAGTAAGCATAAAAATATCCTTCTGCAGATTGAGATGCCCAAGTCAAGAGTTTAAGAGCAGCAGTCCAGCCAAGTACCAAATACATATGATAACTGGTTCACTGGTGGCTCAGGTGGTAAAGAATCTGCCTGGAATGCAGCAGACCCGGGTTTGATCCCTGGGTTGGGAAGATCCCCTGGAGAAGGGAATGGCTAACCATTCCAGTATTCTGGCCTGGAGAATTCCATGAACTGTATAGTCCATGGGGTCGCAAAGAGTCAGACACAACTGAGGGACTGTCACTTTCTTTCAAATCTCATGCCACACTAGAAGAGGTCTGGTCTGTTTATTTTACACTGATTTCTTTCCTATTTATAGCCTTGCATGCTGTGCATGCTTAGGCATATCCAACTCTTTGCGACCCCATGAACTATAGCCACCAGGCTCCCCTGTCCGTGGGCTTTCCCAGGCAAGAGTACTGGAGTGGGTTGCCATTTCCTCAGGGATTTTCCCAACCCAGGGATCGAACCCACATCTCTGGAGTCTCTTGCATTGGCAGGCGGGATTTTTTACAACTGCACCACCTGGGAAGCCCTATTTATAGCCTGTTACTGCTACTAAGTAACTTCAGTCGAGTCCAACTCTGTGTGACCCCATAGACGGCAGCCCACCAGGCTACGGCAGCCCACCAGGCTCCGCCAGCCCCAGGATTCTCCAGGCCAGAACACTGGAGTGGGTTGCCATTTCCTTCTCCAATGCATGAAAGTGAAAGGTGAAAGTGAAGTCACTTAGTCGTGTCTGACCCTCAGCGACCTCATGGACTGCAGCCTTCCAGGCTCCTCTGTCCATGGGATTTTTCCAGGCAGGAGTACTGGATTTATAGCCTACTTGCTTCTGAAGAATTTTATATAATGTAGAGTCAAATAAAATAAATAAATGTAAGGATTTATGTACCACAGATGGTGAAAATAAAGATATAAATACATATATTAAAACTCTAGAGATAGGGAAAAGAGAATTTACTAGGAACCAGGGGTGAAATAATGACCATAATTGAGCATCTAGTTTTCTTCTGAGTATTCTGAGACCAAGACCAGCCAAATCAAGTCAAAAAAAAATGTATAGCTCCTAGTATCTCAACTCCACTTCTTTCATAGAAACAAGTTTTTGCCTGGTACTACATTCTAGATGGCAGTTTTATTAAGAGTTCTTAGTTAAAAGACAATGAGTATTGCAACAATTTTCAACAATTCTCTGAAAGATACAGAATTGCTTCATGTGACCATTCCTTAATACTATCTCTCAAAAGCAGGTCACAGGGACTATATCTAACTGTATTTACAGAGCCTGAGGGAATGTATGCTTAACATTTTAGTGGCTAGCTCTTAAATATCTTCAACTATTCTTTGACACAAGCTGACTAGGAGTCATTTCAAGATGGAGTTCTCTGATGAGGGCCTTAAACACAATATTGGAATAGAGTTGGGGATGATGGTATGCTTTATCTAACAGAAAGGTGAGGGCCAGGGTGATGAAAATTAAGGAACATGATATACATTTTTATCACTTGATGATGCTGGTTGGAAGGGGCAACTTGTGTGCATGTATGTACATTTTTTGCTTTTACAGCAAGACTAGTGATTTGGTCAAAATGTTAATACAAGCTGGAACCTCCCAAGTCAAGACTGTGTGTGCCCCAGGACTCTGTTCTCCAGAACTGTTCTATTTTTGTTAGTACAATTCTGTTTATTAACACTTATCATATATAAGTAGTCTTAGTTGTCCAATAAAGATTCAAATGGATAACTATTAATCAGTATCTCCAGAAAGCGAGAGATATGCACATCCAATGCATTGCTGCTGCTGCTGCTAAGTTGCTTCAGTCGTGTCTGACTCTGTGCGACCCCATAGACGGCAGCCCACCAGGCTCCCCTGTCCCTAGGATTCTCCAGGCAAGAACACTGGAGTGGGTTGCCATTGCCTTCTCCAATTCAGGAAAGTGAAAGTGAAAGTGAAGTCGCTCAGTCGTGTCCGACCCTCAGCGACCCCATGGCCTGCAGCCCACCAGGCTCCTCCATCCATGGGATTTTCCAGGCAAGAGTACTGGAGTGGGGTGCCATTGCCTTCTCCATCCAATGCATTACCACACAGTAAAAGTACTATCATTGAGTCTTTGGGTCAACATGCTCTGCCTTAGTAATATACATTCAGCTTGACTTCCAGAAAGGACTAGATTATAGGGCTTCCTGTTGAGCAGTATTTCCTGTCAATGAGGGTAGAGTACAGAGCATAAATAGCTTTGGTATAATGATGGTACAGCAGTAGTAGGTCTAATTGTGTTTTCTGTGAATGAAATTTCACAACGATTCTGTTGACTCATATCTCCAGCAACTGTTTGAAGCCTCTTTCCTACAGCCTACCTTGCCTTTCAATATTCCAAACAGAAGATAAAATTGGATTCATTCCTCACACCACAAACCAGGATAAATTCTAAATAGATTGGAGATTGCAATGTAAAACTTGAAATTATTTATTTAAAATGAATTCTTTCTCACCCCCTTAGCGTGTTATAACTTTAGCTTCTTTTTCTAATAAAAAAAAAGTAACGTTAGGTTGCTTGTAAGATGGTTAAGCATACTTTATTAAAAAGTTGCAATTAATAATTACAAAGTTAATCAGGAAGAACAAACAAGTAAGAATATTAAAAAAAAACCTGAAAAATAAGAGCTCCTGAGAGGAGCCACTAGACTCATCTGATAATAAAATATACTATAAAGCCTCTATAAATAAAATAGAATGATAAGACAGACCAATAACAGAATATAAAATCCAGAAAGAGACCCAATTTCATATGCAAATTTAGTTTAAAATAAAAGTGGCAAATCTTCAAATCAGAGAGGAAAACATGGGCTTTGTTGTTCAGTTGTCAAGTTATGTCTGACTCTTTGTGACCTCATGGACACTCTTTGTGTCCATGCAGCACGCCAGACTCCTGTCCTCCACTATCTCCCAGAATTTACTCAAATCATGTCCACTGAGTCAGTGATGCCATCCAACAATTTCATCCTTTATTGCTCCCTTCTCATTTTACCTTCAATTTTTCCCAGCATCAGGGTCTTTTCCAATGAGTCTGCTCTTCGCATCAGCTGACCAAAGTACTGGAGCTTCAGCTTCAGCATCAGTCCTTCCAATGAATATTCAGGGTTGATTTCCTTTAAGATTTATTAGTTTAATCTCCCTGTAGTCAAAGGGACTCTCAAGAGTCTTCTCCAGGACCACAATTTGAAAGCATCGGTTCTTCGGTGCTCAGCCTTCTCTGTAGTCTAACTCTCACATCTGTACATGACTACAGGGCTTACTAATAAATTATATTGGGATAACTAGAGAGCCGTAAGGAAAAAAGATAAAATTGGATCTATTCTTCTTGCCATAAACAAGATAAATTCCAACTGAATCAGAAATTTAAATGAAGCAAGCAAGCAAACATTTATCAGTACAGAAAATATTGCTGATTTCCTCTATAACCCAAGAATGAGGAAATCTCTCCTATGACCCAAAATCCAAAAGCAAAAAGGGAAGATAAATTTAATGACAAAGGAACATTTAAAACTTGCATCAAAAAAAAAAAACAAAACACATAAGCAAAGCAAAAAGATATAGGATAGAAGACATTAACATCCTGTCTAGAAGCTTGAGAATGGAACAACTTGTTCTACTAGACACTAAGGCATCTATCTAAGACTACTAGGATCATTGAAAAGCAGCTACACTCCAATTTAAAAAAAGAAACAAGGACAGAAAAAGATTACTGGGATCTTGTCAGATTGAATGGTCTCAATCTACAAAGATGGGATAATTATAGTCAGTGAAAATATTAGCTGCAGTAGACTGAAATCCATCAAATATATTTAAATCCAGGGGTTCATGATTAGGTTAAAGGAAAAACAACTGGTCATTGTTGAAGGATGCTAGTAAGCCAACTCATTATTTTGAAAAATGGTAAACAAAGGGAAGAATTCATGTATTTTATCCAGCTTTTTCCATAAAACTGGACCTCAGCATAACCAAAGAGTAGACAGAAGGGATTTGTATTCTCTGTAAAAATATTCCAGCTAATAAATGAAGAATGAATGTTAGGACATCATGATTTTGCAACCCTCAGTGAGTTAATATATGTAGGTATTGATCATAAGTGGTGGGTGGCTAATACTCAAAAAGAGAGACCCAGACCTTAGGTGCTTTCTGATAAAAAAAAAAAAAATCAACAAAATCACACAGTGGGAAACTCTTCAGAACAAAGGATTCAGCTTCTTCAACAAATAAGTAACAATAAATTAAGAAATAAAGAGGAAACCTAAAAATTAAGTCAATGAAGACACTTAGGAAATAATTGCACTGTATGGTCCTCTTTTAAATCCTGAGGCAAACAAGCAATGCAAGAAAAGGGTACTTACGAGACAACTGGATATATGAACACTGATATTTGATTATATTAAGAAACTATAACACCGTAGGTACAATAACAGTATTGTGATTTTAAGTGTCCTTATCTTTTAGAGACATATAATGAGATGTCACTGATGAACTTTCTTTAGTCAAATTTAACTCATCAAAATATTATTTGCCTTGAAATTATATAAGCAGAGAGAAATGGGTGAGTGTAGAAATGAAACAAGATTGCCCATGAGTTGATAATTGTTGAAGCAGGCAATGAGGGCTTATTATATTAGTAGTGGTGTGCTGAAACTGGCTAAGACCTACTCAGGAGAGCCTATTTTTTAATTTTCAGGAATTCTGACACCACACTGGTATCTTGAAACTGGCCATGGTGGAAGTATTTCCATCATGAAAATCAGCACATGCCACACATCAGCTCCCTCTCCCAAGAGTTGGATGTTAAAATGCTTATGAGCACACCACTGCTATTCTACTTTTGTATGTGCTTTTTAAATTCAATAAATATATTTACTGAGGACTTCCTATGTTCCAGACCCTGGGTTAGATGCTGAACATACAGCAGTGAACAAAAAGACACCATCCCTGCTTGTATTAATTTCCTAGAGCTTCTGAATAAACTACCATCAACTGGGTAGCTTGAAACAATAGAGATTTATTTCACAGTTCCAAGAGCTAGAAATCCAAAATCAAGATGTTGGCAGGGCCATGTTCCTTCTGAAACCTGTAGTGGAATCCTTTCTTGCCTCTTCCTAGCTTCTGATGGTGGTTGCCTGGCAACCTGGTGTTCCTTGGTTTGCTTCCATCCTCACACAGATTCTTGGTGCCTGTGTCTTCACATGGCCATTTTCTCATAAGGACACCAGTCATATTGGATTAGGGGCCCAGGGGCCCATCCTACTCTAGTATTGGGCTTCCCTAGTGGCTCAGAGGTTAAAGCGTCTGTCTCCAGTGCCAGAGACCCGGGTTTGATCCCTTGGTCAGGAAGATCCCCTGGAGAAGGAAATGGCAGCCCACTCTAGTATTCTTGCCTGGAGAATCCCATGGACAGAAGAGCCTGGTAGGCTACAGTCCATGGGGTCGCAAAGAGTTGGACACGACTGAGTGACTTCACTTTCACTCACTACTCTAGTATTAGTATTCATTTTTAAACTTTTAAAAGATTTCTAAATTGTGGTTTAAAAAAATAACAAAATTTGCCATCTTACCTGCTTTTAAGTATATTGTTCAGTAGTGTTAAGTATATTCACCTTATTGTGTAACAGATCTCTAGAACTTTTCATCTTGTAAAACTGAAACTCCATACCCATTTTCCCTTCCCCTCAGCCCTTGGAAACCATCATTTTAACTTATTTCTCTATGAGTTTGACTACTTTTCCTTTCTCATGAATGAAATCATATAGTATTTATCTTTTTTATGACTGGCTTGTTTCACTTGGCATAATATCCTCAGGGTTCATCCATGTTGTAGCATGTGACAGGATTTCCTTCTTTTTAAAGGCTGAATAATATTCCATTGCATCTATTACCATATATGGTTTATCCATTTATCCATCCATGGACATTGGGTTGCTTCCACCTCTTGGCTACTGTCAATAATGCTGTAATGAACATAGACATGTGTCAGGGAGTGTTTACAGGAGGATTCCTACATGCTGTTTCTCACAAGTTCTTTGTTTCTTTTTAAGCACGCTGTTCCCAGGAACCAAGGTCATTGTGTGAGACAGGCTTGAATCTTCTTTAGTAAACATTCTCTTTATGACAAAACTGCTTAGTCTCGATCCCCTTTCTTGAGATATGGATGGTCTTCTGACCTTGTGACCATTATTAATCCCTTGTTCCCTTGGTAACAGTTGCTATACGCTTGGTTTTCTGATCTTTATCATTGTCGTAAGAAACTTCTTGTACCACAGCCTATATATACACACAGAAAAATCATTAAAGCACCTTTGCTCCATCAGAGCTTGGGTCCCTGTTTCTTTCTTTCTTTCTTTCTTTCTTTCTCTCTCTCTCTCTTCTCAGCTGATTCCTTGGAGCATAGAGACCCGTCTTGCTCACTCTCCTGCCTGGGCTTGTAAGACTCTCTCGAGAAGGCACCCTGTGCCTTCACCCCCCTCGAGAGGGCGCCCGGTGCCTTCGTGAGAGATGCAAGTCCTGTGTCAAGGACTTTATTGGTTTTCTGCATAAACCAGGGAGTATCAGCCTCTTTCTCTCTTTCACTTTCTTATCGTCACCTCCAGACCGCCAGGTCCCGGTCCATTAAAGGACCCCAACAGAGATGTAAATATCTGTTTGAAATCCTGCTCTGAATTTTTTTTCCTTTTGCACATGCATTAATATTTCAATAATAAAACTTAAAATATATGTAAAAAAGTAGGAAAATGGCTGTAACTTGGGGAATAAAATACACAAAAAGCATAATCAAATTGTTACCAATGGGATTTTCATAAATATTATTTAAATCTAATGTTTAAATAGTCAATCTTCTCAACAATTAAGTATCCATCTTATCTAGAAATAGAAGCAACTAGAACTAAATGAGATTTTTTAGGTGAACATTGCTTTTTGCAAAATAAATGTAATTGATGTACATGTATCAAATTGCAATTCTTCACTTTAGCACATTTTTTCCTCTCATATTCATTTCCAAGCACGTTTGTATTCTCTATTATGTATAAAGTAACACTTGAATTGGACTCCTAATGTTCCTTTTGATTGATCATAATTAAAATGCATACACTTAGCCCCAGTATTTGTGTTGTCTCAGTTCTTATGAGGATGTAAATTCAGACACTTTCCCATATCTAGGTAATTGTGATTATTAGACTTGAAGTGGCCCTTTTAGTCTTTGCATTTTGTCTGGCTTTATGTCAGTATAAATCAGCATAAAATTGGTATTTAGTGATAGGTTTAAAATATGGCTCTTCTTTTCATTTAATACATTACAATGGAGGAAAACAAAAAATGAAACCACCACTAGTGGATGAATGGGAAATCAGAAGGAAGAGAAACCTGTGCTCTATGTTTCAATTGTTGAGGACCAGATGTGTGCTCCAGAACTGTGAATTTTTGGTTCCACAGTCTTTTCCAAGGCTGCCCTTTGTTTAAATGACTTGGCCCCACATTTGTTCATTTTCCACAGTTTGTAAGTAATAGTATAATTTTAGAAATGGCACTGGTTTGTTATTCTTGGTCTTGCATCACTTTAAGGTCTCTGTATGCCGATCACATGTAGGTCCAGAGTTCACAGATTTGGTATTAGAATTCACACCTCCAGCAAAGTTATTTTTCATAGATCAGACTACATGTTAGGCCCATATTCCATGGGAAATCTATTAGGATTTGGAGCTACCAAATGGATGCAGAGATCTAAAAGCTTAATGACCTACATAGGTAAATACAATCCAGCAGGAGCACATGCAGAACAATCACGTCAATATATCCTCTGTATCAATAACATGGCCAGGGACCCAGAAACAACCCGGAGAATGCTGCAGGCACTGAGTCAGCCACAAGGAGAATCAAGCAAGCTGATGGGGAATGTGTCAGGTACCCCTCAGTCTTTGCCTGTTGGTTCACCCTAACTCACTGAGGAGTACTGCCCTCCACTGCATAGACATGGCAGAACTAAAATTAAAACAAGGCAGAGACAACAGCAGCTTGATGCTAAGGAAGAGACTTGGGTCCCTTGTGAGTTTGGCCTGGAGCATGCCAGCGTATAAATTTTTCTGGGTACTGTATGGTGGAAACTAGCTCTAATTCTTCTCCCAGGCGACAGACTTACCACCTGTGCTCATCTCTAATTATCTTTGATCAGGCTTATGCAGTAGGACGTTCTGTTTCAGCAACTGTGATTAGGCCCAGGGCATAGCTAAGTCTATAATTACCAGCTGGTTAAATCAGAGCGCTTCTGGAATTTAGTAGCCATTTGTGTAAACTGCCTCAACAGTTTTAGACTGTAAACTTGTCCTTTTACACTTCTATGAGAACTCAGAGATGAACAAGTAATAGTTAAGGAAAAGCAACTTTGTCAGTGAATGTAAAAAAGGCGCAAAATGAAGACAGATCTAGCCACAGGCAGAAAAAATGAGAGCCAACCATAGACAGAAGTATGCACTTGCTCAGTAACCTTTCATGAGGAAAAAGGACATGCCTTCAGGAGTACTTCTGATTTTGGAATACCAAAACTTTAAAATGTGTTCCCTCAATTAACCACTGAGAATATTAGGTGAGGGCTAGAAATCATTTAACTTCTGTGAATATCAAGTTTCTCATTAAAAAAAAAAACTTTCTAATCACTCCACATGGCTGTAGTGAAAAGCACATGAAATAACAGAAAGAACATTTATCAACACCATTGGTAGTCATGGCATTTAATAAATGCTTGGTAATAATAATCATAATTCCTGTTATTGAGGTAAGTAGGTGTCTGGGCCCTCTAGGAGTAAAGGGTGATTCCTTTGCCTACAGGCTCTGTCATCCCCATCCAACTGCCAATTAGAAGTATGTGGCATCCGTATATCTTCTTTGGAGAAATGTCTGTTTAGTTCTTTGGCCCATTTTTTTGATTGGGTCATTTATTTTTCTGGAATTGAGCTGCAGGAGTTGCTTATATATTTTTGAAATTAATTCTTTGTCAGTTGCTTCATTTGCTATTATTTCCTCCCATTCTGAAGGCTGTCTTTTCACCTTGCTTATAGTTTCCTTCATTGTGCAAAAGCTTTTAAGTTTAATTAGGTCCCATTAGTGTGGAGATTCCTAAAAAAACTGGAAAAAGAACTACCATATGACCCAGCAATCCCACTGCTGGGCATACACACAGAGGAAACCAGAATTGAAAGAGACACGTGTACTCCAATGTTCATCACAGCACTGTTTACAATAGCCAGGACATGGAAGCAACCTAGATGTCCATCAGCAGATGAATGGATAAGAAAGCTGTGGTACATATACACAATAGAATATTACTCAGCCATTAAAAAGAATGCACTTGAATCAGTTCTAATGAGGTGGATGAAACTGGAGCCTATTATATAGAGCAAAGTAAGTCAGAAAGAAAAACACCAGAAGATGGTGGAGGAATAGGACAGGGAGACCACTTTCTCCCTGACAAATTCATTGAAAGAACATTTGAATGCTGAGCAAATTCCACAAAACAACTTCTGAATGCTGGCAGAGGACATCAGGCACCTAGAAAAGCAGCCCATTGTCTTTGAAAGGAGATGAAGAAGTCTTGAGGCTACTGTAAGAATAAGACTGAAAACCGAGGCAGGAGGCTTAAGTCCAAATCCTGAGAACACCAGAGAACTCCTGAATCCAGGGAACAGTAATCGATAGGAACTCATCAAATGCCTCCATACCTACACTGAAACCAAGCACCACCCAAGGGCCTACAAGTTCCAGAGCAAGACATACCACACAAATTCTCCAGCAACATAGGAACATAGCCCTGAGCTTCAATATACAAGCTGCCCAAAGTCACACCAAACCCACTGACATCTCAAAACTCATTACTGGACACTTCATTGAACTCCAGAGAGAAGAAATCCAGCTCCACCCACCAGAACACCAGCACAAGCTATCCTAATCAGGAAACCTTGACAAGCCACCCATCCAACCCCACCCACAGCGAGAAACCTCCACAATAAAGAGAACTCCACAAACTGCCAGAATACAGAAAGACCACCCCAAACACAGCATTATAAACAAGATGAAAAGGCAGAGAAATACCCAGCAGGTAAAGGAACAGGATAAATGCCCACCAAATCAAACCAAAGAGGAAAAGATAGGGAATCTACCTGATAAAGAATTCCGAATAATGATAGTGAAAATGATCCAAAACCTTGAAAACAAATTGGAGTTACAGATAAATATCCTGGAGACAAGGATTGAGAAGATGCAAGAAAGGTTTAACAAGGACCTAGAAGAAATAAAAAAGAGTAGGGGTTCAGGATTGGGAACTTATGTACACCCGTGGTGGATTCATGTCAATGTATGGCAAAACCAATACAGTATTGTAAAGTAAAATAAAGTAAAAATAATAATAAAAAAAAGTTCTCATCACAAGCAAAAATATTTTTAACTATATTTGGTGATGAATGTTAATTAAACTCATTGTGGTAATCATTTTACAATACATACAAATATTGAATCATCGTGTTGTACACCTGAAACTAATATAATCTAATGTCAACTGAATTTCGATAAAAATAAAAGTAAAAAAATATCTGATTAAGAATGGGAGACAGTTTAAAAAGTCAACATCAGGAATGAAAGAATGACCATCACTACAGATCCTATAGACATTAGAAAGATAATAGGAAACTATAATTAATAAATTATATTAATATATATTAATATCTTAATAAATCGTCCAATCTTGATGAGATGTACAAACGTATTAAAAAACACATTATTATTATTTTTTAAACTGAGATGAAAAAGAAAACCTGAAACTCTGAATCAATACAAAGCAATCAACTTTGTAGTTAAAGTCCTTCCCCTAAGCAATAGTCTAAGCCTAGATGGCTTAGGAGCTGATTTCAACCAACCACAATTATACAAACTCTTTTAGAAAATAAAAGCAGGAATAATCCTACTTTATTCTATGAGATAATTATATACTGATGCCAAAACTGGCAAAGATACTAAAAGAAAACTAGAGACAACTTCTCTCATGAACACAAACATAAAAATCTTTAACGATATACTAGCAAACTGAATTTAGAAATACATAAGGAGGATAATTACGTTGACTGAGTGGTGTATAACCCAGGAATTAAACAGTTGATTTAATATTTGAAAAATAATAAAAGTAGTTGAAAATATTAACAGAATAAAAAAACAAAATCCATATGATCATTCCAGTTTAAGTGGGAAAGCATACATTATTAAAAATCCAGCATTCATTTAAATTAAAAACTATCAGTGCACTAGACTTGGAGAAGAATTTTTTCAAGCTATTAAATGCACACGTGAAAAATTCATGGTGAACATCATGTATGATAGTGAAAATCTGAATAAAATTTCACCTAAGACTGGAAGCAAGGCAAGGTCACTGTTTCCTCCACTTCTATTCCACATCTTATTGGAGGTTCTAATGCTGTATAAGGAGGGAAAAATAAACCAAAGATATAAAGATTGGAAAATAATTAATAAAATTTTCCTTAGGAACATCTGACATGAACATGTACAAAGGACATTGTAAAGAATCAGCAACAGCAAAACTGCATAAAAAATAATTTAGCAAAGTCACAGGATACAAAGTTAAGCAAAAGTCATGAGTTTTCTATGTTAGTAAAGAACAGTTAGAAAATAAAATTTCAAATGAAACATACAATTTTTAATGGCATACAAAAAAGAGAAATACTTGGGGATAAATTTAACAAAATATGTTCAAGATGCTCACAGTGAGTAGTTCAAATATAGTTGGGACTATGAAAAGACCCTAGTTACGAATGATTTATCATTGTTAAAGTGTAAATTCTCTCCAAATTAGTCTATAGATTTCAATACAGTCCCAATACAATTCCATCAGGCTTTTCTTTAACACTGGAAACCTGATTCTAAAATTTGTATGACATGCAAAGAATTTTATAACAGCCAAAACTGTTTTCAAAAAGAGGATTACATTATCTGATTTCGATACTTACTAAAAAGCTACAGTAATCAAGACATTGTAGTGTTCATGCAAGGAGAAACATACAGATCAATGAAACAAAACAGAGAGCCCAGAAATAGACAAACTTGCTAGTGAAACTATTTTAAAAGCTGCAAATAGATATTGCAGCTGTTTAATAGGGAAAGAATAATGCTTTCAACAAATAGATATCCCTATGTGGGGGGCACAGGGGGAATACCTATAGCTCTTACCACATAACACACAAAAATGAATTTAAAAAATTAAAATTTTAAACTTTAAAATTTCCAGAAGAAAACATAAACATATAGAAAAACTGTTTAAACATTATTTAAGCAAATGCTTCTAAGTAGAATGCAAACAAAAAATATGATTAGCAAAATGCTTCTGTTCTATGAAAATCACCTTAAAAAAAAGGAAAAGGTAATTCATGACCATTTGAAAATATTTGTGTTACATATATCTGACAAAGGGCTTATGTGCAGAACCTATAAATTATTCTTACAACTCAGAAATTTAGAAACCCAGTTTTTAAAACAAAATAGATGAAAGGTTTGGACTGATATTTTACTAAAGAAGATACATGAATGGCCAGCAAATGAAAAAAAAAAAAAAAAAAAGCTCAGTGCTTCTAGGCCCGCAGGGAAATGGGAGGTAAAACCATGCAATATCACTATTTACTGACTGCTGCTGCTGCTGGTGTTATATTGCTTCAGTCATGTCCGACTCTGTGCGACCCCATAGATGGCAGCCCACCAGGCTCCCCCGTCCCTGGGACTCTCCAGGCAAGAACACTGGAGCGGGTTGCCATTTCCTTCTCCAATGCATGAAAGTGAAAAGTAAAAGTGAAGTAGCTCAGTCGTGTCTGACTTTTAGCCACCACATGGACTGCAGCCCACCAGGCTCCTCTGTCTGTGGGATTTTCCAGGCAACAGTACTGACTAGATGGTTAAAATTCCATTCCGTTCAGTTTAGTAGCTCAGTCGTGTCTGACTCTTTGTGACCCCATGGACTGCAGCACGCCAGGCCTCTCTGTCCATCAGCAACTCCCAGAGTTTACTCAAACTCATTTCCATTGAGTCGGCGATGCCATCCAAACATCCCATCCTCTGTCGTCTCTTTCTTCTCCCACCTCAATGTTTCCCAGCATCAGAGTCCTTTCCAATGAGTCAGTTCTTCACATTGGGTGGCCAAAGTATTGGAGTTTCAGCTTCAGCATTAGTCCTTCCAATGAAAGAATGATTTCCTTCAGGATGGACTGGTTGGATCTCCTTGCAGTCCAAGGGACTCTCAAGAGTCTTCTCCAATACTACAGTTCAAAAGCATCAATTCTTTGGTGCTCAGCTTTCTTTATAGTCCAACTCTCACACCATACATGACCACTGGAAAAACCAGAGCTTTGACTAGATGGACCTTTTTTGGCAAAGTGAGGTCTTTGCTTTTTAATATGCTGTCTAGATTGGTCATAACCTTTCTTCCGAGGAGTAAGCATCTTTCAGTTTTATGGCTGCAATCACCATCTGCAGTGATTTTGGAGCCCAAAAAAATAAAGTCTGTCACTGTTTCCATTGTTTCCCCATCTATTTCCCTTGAAGTGATGAGACTGGATGCCATGATCTTCGTTTTCTGAATGTTGAGCTTTAAGCCAACTTTTTCACTCTCCTCTTTCACTTTCAATAAGAGGCTTTTTAGTTCCTCTTGACTTCCTGCCATAAGGGTGGTGTCATCTGCATATGTGAGGTGATTGATATTTCTCCCAGCAATCTTGATTCTGGCTTTTGCTTCATCCAGCCCAGCATTTCTCATGATGTACTCTGCATATAAGTTACATAAGCAGGGTGACAATATACAGCATTGATGTACTCCTTTTCCTATTTGGCACCAGTCTGTTCCATGTCTACTTCTAACTGTTGCTTCCTGATCTGCATACAGATTTCTCAGGAGGCAGGTCAGGTGGTCTGATATTCCCATCTCTTTGAGAATTTTCCACAGTTTGTTGTGATCTACACAGTCAAATGCTTTCGCATAGTCAATAAAGCAGAAGTAGAGGCTTTTTCTGGAACTCTCTTGCTTTTTTGATGATCCAACAGATGTTGGCAATTTGATCTCTGGTTCCTCTGCCTTTTCTAAAACCAGCTTGAACATCTGGAAGTTCATGATTCACCTGAAGCCTTGATTGGAGAATTTTGAGCATTACTTTACTAACATGTGAGATGAATGCAATTGTGCAGTAGTTTGAGCATTATTTGGCATTGCCTTTCTTTGGGATTGGAATGAAAACTGACCTTTTCCAGTTCTGTGGCCATGTTTTTCCAGTCCATGGTCAATTTGGACAACAAATTCCAAATTTGTTGGCATATTGTGTGTAGCACTTTCACAGCATTATCTTTCGGATTTGAAATAGCTCAACTGGAATTCCATCACCTCCACTAGCTTTGTTCATAGTGATGCTTCCTAAGGCCACTTGACTTCACATTCCAGGATGTCTGGCTCTAGGTGAATGATCACGTCATCATGGTTATATGGATCATGAAGATTTTTTTTTGTATAGTTATTCTATGTATTCTTGCCACCTCTTAATATCTTCTACTTCTGCTAGGTCCATACCATTTGTGTCCTTTATTGAATCCATCTTTGCATGAAATGTTCCCTTGTTGTCTCTAATTTTCTTGAAGTGATCTCTAGTCTTTCTCATTCTATTGTCTTCCTCTATTTACTGCACTGATCACTGAGGAAGGCTTTCTTATCTCTCCTTGCTACTCTTTGGAACTTTGCATTTAAATTGGTATATCTTTTTTTTTTTTTTCTCCTTTGCCTTTCACTTTTCTTCTTTTCTCAACTATTTGTAAGGCCTCCTCAGACAACCTTTTTGCCTTTTTGCATTTCTCTTTCTTTGGAATGGTCTTGATCGCTGCCTTCTGTACAATGTCATGAACCTCCATCCTTAGTTCTTCAGGCACTCTATCAGATCTAATCCCTTGAATCTATTTGTCACTACCACTGTATAATCATAAGGGATTTAATTTAGGTCATACCTGAATGGTCTAGTGGTTTTCCTTACTTTCTTTAATTTAAGTCTGACTTTGGCAATGAAGAGTTCATGATCTGAGCCATAGTCAGCTCCCAGTCTTGTTTTTGTTGACTGTATAGAGCTTTTCCAACTTTGGCTGTAAGGAATATAATCAATCTGATTTTGGTGTTGACCATCTGGTGATGTCCATGTGTAGAGTCTTCTCTTGTGTTGTTGGAAGAGGGTGTGAGCTATGACCAGTGCGTTCTCTTGGCAAAACTCTATCAGTCTTTTCCCTGCTTCATTCTGTACTCCAAGGCCAAATTTTCCTGTTACTCTAGTTGTTTCTTGACATCCTACTTTTGCATTCCAGTACCCTATAATGGAAAGGATGTCTTTCTTGGTGTTAGTTCTAGATGATCTTGTAGAACTAGTATTAATAATGCTAAAAATAGTAGGTGTTAACAAGAATATGGAGAAACTCACATGTTACTGTAGGAGTAGGAGTATGAAATTAAACAACCATTTTGGTAACCAAGTTGGCAATTTCTTACCATACAACTAAGCAATTCTCCTTAGTATTTACCTAAGAGTTATGAAATGACTTGCACACGAAAGCTCATGGTAACTTTATTCTAAATAGGCAGAAGACTATAAATTGTTCAAGTAAATAAATAAACACAGTGTAGTATATCAATAAAATGAAATATTTTTCAGCAATTAAAAAAAAAGACTGTAGTATATTAACTGCATGGATAAATATAAAAGAGACTATGGTAAACTAAAGAAGTTATACAGTGATTTTACATACACAAATTCTAGATCAAACAAAATTCATCTATAGTGATATAAAGCATGAGAGATGTATAGATAAAATAGTAGGAGATTCACTGACAGCAAAAGAACACAGGGAAGTTTTGAGGAGGAGGGAATTTTCTACATATTAATTGATTATGTAATTAAATTATACATAGTAATTAATACTATGTATTAATTAATTGTGATAGTGATTACACTAAGTCTAAGCAAAGCTTATCTGTTAGTCTAAATAAATTACACAAAAATTGTTACCCCCACCCAAAGTAACCTAATTAAGCAAGAATACACTATTTAATTTTATACAAAAATGAAAAAAGAACTGTGTGATTTGGGGCTAATCCTTTCTCTATAGGTCCTCATTTTGTCTGTGTTAAAAAAATAAGAGTTGAAATAGAAAAATTAAAAAAAAATTATTATATTTTTTTAACTGAAGGATAATTGCTTTACAGTATTGCATTGGTTTCTACCAAACATCAACATGAGACAGAAGGTAGGTTTGCCCATGTCCCCTCCCACTTGAACTTCCCTCCCATCTCCCTCCTCATCCCACCCCTCTAGATTGTTACAGAGTCACAGTTTGAGTTCCTGGAGTCATACAGCAAATTCCATTGGCTATCTATTTTACTAGAAATTTTTAAGACTTATATTGTACATGTTTAAGAACAATCTTAAATTTCTACCATTTTTCCCCAGAGGAGGAAGCTTGATACAGAAGACAGTTGATGGTCTCGGATCAAGGCAAAGCATGATAAATATAGGGATTCTTACACTCATTAGTTAGCTGAGGAAGAATTCAACCTCCCATGATTACAATTTCTTCATCTACAAAATTGTGGTGGGGGGAATCTATATTTTATAGAATGACTGTGAAAAATCAAAGGATTAAAAAATACATGAAGATCTTGACTCTCACTAGCAGCTGAATAGCTATAAATTCCCATTGCCTTTCACCAGAGAAAATTTAAAGATTAAAAACTAAAAATAAAGTTAAATAGAATTATTCCAGAGATCAATATGTACTCTTATCAACTGAATCTCTCAGGGAGGACATGTGAATCTGTAAAAGTTCCTAACTTCTACTAACAACCTTTGCAGATGTTCTGAACTTTGGATCTGTCATACTACTGAGAGTGAGAAGACAAGCATTAAGGAATGGCACAATGGTGGGAATAAGATAACCACCCTAGCAGAGCCTTCAGTCTGTACTGGTTTCTCATTCTGAGAATCCTTAGACAGCTGAACCACATGAATCTTGTTTGTTATTTGTTTTCTTTTGACTCTTTCTCTCTGACTCAACTGAAAGATTCCCAAGTGAACTATAAAAATTATTTAGTGCCCTGCTTTGGATATTGCAAATGTACAGTTGAATCTGGGGAGTTCAGGAAATTCACATTTTTAAAAATCCCCCTTTGATTTTGCTTTGGTTACTTTTCTTCTTAAAAAAAAAAAAAAATCCCCTAGGTACCTGAAACCCTGAAGCCATAGGTAGAATGATTTAGTGTCTTGAGAACGCACATTACTCAGCCTTGAGGGACGCACAATATGACATTTTCTCAAACATTCAACAATATTTTCTTCATGGGTAAATACTTACAGCTTTACCAGATCACAAGGGAACAAAGAGTTTAATGCAACTTCAATGACATACCAAACCAGATCGAAAAATGTAGATACCTCTAAACTCAACTACCACCTACAGACATAGAACATTTCACAACCTATGTATCAACAAACCACTGCTAATGGGGTAATTTAAACAACTCCTGTAGGGCCAATTTAAAAGAGTAAACATAAGAAAAACGTTTATTAATGCTTCCCTTCATCACAAAAGCAATTTCCCACTGTCATCTGAGCTTTTTACGATGGCTCACTACTAGCGCAAGTCATTTCAGTTTACCTCTGACTGTGCACCAAGCAGAAAAGAAAACAAATCAAATAATTAAAATGGTCAAAATTTCACCATCTCAAAATGGCTTTAAAACATTTACAAGAGTTCATTTTTTTGAAGAGAACAAAGTGTGAAGGAGAAATTGAGCAATGGTTTTCTTCTCTTCTGTAAAGGATTCACGGCATTCTAAATATTTTCTTTTCTCAGAATGTTAAAGGGTCTGCTCACATGGCTACTGAACCAGCTGTTTCCTATTTTTATTTTTCCAACTCTAGATCTTGCCCCTAGCAATAATCCCGTATCATAGTGCTTTTAGGACCAGAATACTTTCTGGCTGACTAAAACATGTATAATGATTGTTCATGCCAGAAGTGAAGACTATCCCCATTCAGTCATGAAAAAACTTTAGCAGATATAGGGTTAATTTTCTTTCCTCTGAACCAGTAGCTTCCACACCTGTCAGCCATCAAGGTCAGGCTTGCCAGGAACCTAGGAGTGAATGGGCATGGGCGCAGCTGTAGCAAATTAGTGTATCACGAGGAGGTCCAGAATAAAAGATGAGAACTCTTGCGTATATCTCTATGGGGTTTGACTGATCCAAAAACAATGTTACTATAGGGAATCAAGTGTGGTAGGTGCCCCAGAGACTTCTACCATCGCCTTCCCTTACCAATATAAAATACATAAAATTGTATGTCTGAATATGCTTGTGTAGATATCTATGTATTCTTCATAAGGCTCTTTGGGATTATAGTGAAGCAGAACATTTATTTATAATTTTTAGATCATAAGAAATGATTTAGAAAAGGATATAATGATGAAAATGATCTTTCAACTACATCCTTCACCAGGTATGAAAAACACATAATTATTGATGAAACAATATTTAATGATTTTCATCAATGCCCTTTCTCAAGAGTACGTGGATGTCACAATGCAGCAATAATACATGTGGATGATTTAGGGAAAGTAACTGAAAATGAACAATTAAAAAAAATGATTCTTGGCTCAATTATGATGGTATCTTGATATCTTCTGATACCAGTTTCTTTGCTATTTTTAACAGTAAATTCTGACTTGGGTTTTTTTTTTTTTTGCTAAGTGTGAAAAATACCCAGTGTTATGTCATAATCGAGTCTCTTGTATTCTTACATAAGATGTTCTAGACCTTTGAGTCCTGCCCATTTTCAGCTTTGTATGTAACATAAAAGGAATGGAATTGTAGGTAGGGTAGAAACATTATATAGTGGAAAAAACACAAAAGGTGAAGGGAACATGGAAAAATGCTTATATAGTACTTTATATTCCTGAACCTGTTCAGTTTCTCTAATGGAATGTGCAGTCAGTATTTCAAGCAATAATAGAATAGAAATATTGCAGAATGCATGTCCTCTGTTCTGTGTAGGAACTAAGAAGAACAGTGGGGGCACAGAGATACATCTTAATGATTCCACAAAGTCAGCACATATCCTCAGTAAAGGAGCAAAAAAAAATTAATACATCTAATTGCTAGTGGTAGTTAGGCCCATTGACTATGGTCTGATTACAGTCTACCACTGAATCCTACATTAGTAGAAAACAATGAAATCTTAAACTAAAATGACATCTTGGCTAAGCAAAAGTTCCAGAATCCTTCAGGGTCATCATTTAATATTTCACATTCTATAAGCATCATTAATAGGTAGCAAAGCAAAGCAAAATCGCTCAGTTGTGTCTGACTCTTTGTGACCCCATGGACTGTAGCCTACCAGGCTCCTCCATCCATGGGACTCTCCAGGCAAGAAACTGGAGTGGGGTAAAACATAGTAAGATCAATTTTGAAAGATATTATCTCCCAGGGCTCTCCATTTAGATGTGAAGTGTTTGAAAGGGAAGAAGGCAACTGATGAGATAAGCATGAGATTTTCCCCAGCACCATCAGTCACAGCAGATTTTTTAAGTGTTTAAATTGCTGTTAGAAAATTTAGGGAATTTGCAGACATAACTGATCTAGAGACTTAACCATGCATCTTAAGAAAAGGAGTTAGTTTAAATACAGTGGCTATTATTGAACTTCATAGGAGCTATTTCTTAAGGACCTGCAGAATCTGAAAAGTTCTAGGTTGCAAAGAAGATGGCTAACTGGTCCTAATGGACTCAGCAAGACCAAATTGACCTGCAGAATAGAGTCTACACTCACTTTCTTCACTTTCCTTTGATGCTGATCCATGATTGCCCCTCAACTCTGCCCTCAACTTACTTGAAGGATGGAGGAAGTGCTTATGAACAGTAAGATACCTTGCTTTTTCACCAGAACTGCCAACATGAGTCCTAGCACATGTATATTGCAGTATTTTGTGATGTGTGTATCTGTAGTCTCCTTGAGATGTTCACCAGGGGAGCAACCTATTTTCACATATGCTTGTGGGAAGGAAATGAGTTGGAAAAAAAAATTTTTTTTCATTATTACAAGTTGAGTTCAATAGAAACCGCTGACCCTGTCGTATCCACACTATAGGATCAGATGTGTTCTTTTTTTTTTTTTTTTTTTTAGGATCAGATGTGTTCTTTACGTACCATCTCATGGATTCTTCCATTCTACTTATATTCTATGTAGAAGAACAAAAGTTTCAAAACTTCAAAATTTGTTTTTAACATGTAGAAAGAATTAGAGTTCACAAACTCATTTTCTTTTATTTAAGCCTAGATTTCAAAACCACTGGGTTTTTTTGGACACCAGAGTACTAATTTACCACAAACATTTGACATCTTTGTCCCAGATTATATCAGAGTTTATCTTGAATCACGGAAATATTTTTGATTTACTGATGGGAAGTCAAGAAAGATATAATTTAAAGTAAATACAAGACACATGATTTGATCTTTTAAAAATATGTATCCATTTTCTATCTCACAACTAATGGAAAATGATTTAAGGATTCTGTGATATCTCATAAAACCAAAGAAGAAACTGCCTCTGAACCTAGAACTGCCTGGTACCAAGGCTCAACATACTGTGGAAAAACTCTTCCGTATTTTCTGTGTTTCTCTCCATGTCTCTTCATGGCTTTATCTTCTCATCTCTTTTATCAATTTTTATTTTTGTGGACCAACTTCTCTGCAGAATGGAAGATATGAGAGCCTTGTTAGCTCTCCAGTTTTTACATTCCCTTTTCAAGAATCCAGCTTTAACTGGGACTGCAATACTATTGCCCTTTTCCAATTTACTAAATTAAATACTTTAATTCATTTAGTTTGGATCATGAGCCCATTTCTCATTCAACTTTTGGCCAAGGGAACAAAATGTTATAGCATAAGCATTCTTCATGTGCATTAGGGTTGGGAGTGACATTTTATTTTCCCCATTCCTCTTTCTCTTTTTAAGGGAAAAAAGTGTAAGGAAAAAAATCAGTTAATGTCCACTTGCTTTCCTAATTTTGAATAGACTTATTATTTCTATTTACTCATGAAATAAATATGATGCTTCCTTGTGTTGTTCCTCTAAAATATACATGAAGTGTTTGTTTCAACCTAAAATTTACCTTTTTAAATATTAAGATTAAAACTTCTTTATACTCATTCTATTTCTGTAGTTTCTCAAGATAATGTCTCCAGACATTTTAACAAATTATTTATGATTAAAATAAAAACAAAGAAAGAGAACCACCTGGTACCAATAATCTTTTCCAGATTAAAAATCAGGGTCTTCAGGATTTAATTTTTATTCCTTTTTGTTATCCATGACTTTGACTTTTTTTTTAAATCAATGACCTACCCAGAATATTTTTCTCAATACACATTATTTTAACTAATCAGTTACCTTGCATCAGTCTGATATCACTTTGAAGTTTATAATTTAAACTATATTAGGATTACTACAATATTTATTATAAAAATAAATAATTTCCTATATAAGTTGATATTGATATTTGTTTCTAATATCAAACTATCTTTGCCTTTCAGTTAAAAACTTTTTTATGGGCTATGTTTGTTTTTTAGCTACTGGTAAGATTCTTGTTCTCAATTACAGTCCAATTTTACTTTGGATTGTGCATTAAAAATGATCTTGGTTTTTTTTAATGTTATCTGGTTTTGGCAAATGTTGGTATCAATGTCCTGCTGATTTCATGAAAGATACTAGAAGCATTGTTGTTCAGTCACTCAGTAATGTCTGACATTTTGAGACCCCATGGACTGTAGCACACTAGGGTTCCCTGTCCTTTACCACCTCTCAGAGCTTGCTCAACTCATGTCCACTGAATCAGTGATGTCATACAAACATCTTGTACTCTGTCGACCCATTCTCCTCCTGTCTTAAATCTTTCCCAAGATAAGGGTCTTTACCAATGAGTCAGCTCTTCACATCAGGTGGCCGAAGTATTGGAGTGTCAGCTTCAGCATTAGTCCTTCCAGTGAATATTCACTATCGATTTCCTTTAGGATTGACTGGTTTGAACTCTTTGCAGTTCAAGGGATTCTCAAGTGTCTTCTCCAACACCACAGCTCAAAAGCATCATTTCTTCAGCACTCACCCTTCTTTATGGTTCAATTCTCACATCCATACATGACTACTGGAAACAACAACAACAAAACATAGCTTAGACTCTATAGACCTTTGTTGGCAAAGTAATGTCTCTGCTTTTTAACATGATGTCTAGGTTTGTTATACCTTTCCTGCCAAAGAGCTGGTGCCTTTTAACTTCACGGCCACAATCATCATCTGCAGCAGTTTTGAAGCTTGTGAAAATAAAGTCTGTCAATGTTTCCATTGTTTACTTATCTATTTGTCATAAAGTGATGGGACTGAATGCCATGATCTTAGTTTTTTGAATAATGAGTTTTAAACCACCTTTTTCACTCTTTTTTTTCAATTTATCAACAAGCTCTTTAGTTTCTCTTTGATTTCTGCCATAAAGGTGGTGTCATCTGCATTTCGGAGGTTATTGATATTTCTCCTAGCAATCTTGATTCTGGCTTGTGCTTCATTCAGCCTGGCATTTTGCACAATGTGCTCTGCATATAAGTTAAATAAGCAGGGTGGCAATATGCAGCCTTGACATATCTTTTCCCAATTAGGAACCAGTCTGTTGTTCCATGTCCAGTTCTAACTATTGCTTCTTGACCTGCATACAGGTTTCTTAGGAGGCAGGTGAGATTGACTGGTATTCCCATCTCTTTAAGAATTTTCCACACTTTGTTGTGATCCACACAGTTAAAAGTTTTGGAGTAATCAATGAAACAGAAGTAGATGTTTTTCTGGAACTCTCTTGCTTTTTCTGTGATCTAGCAGATGTTGGCAATTGATCTCTGGTTCTTTTACCTTTTTAAAATCCAGATTGAACACCTGGAAGGTCTTGATTTATGGACAGTTGAAGCATAGTTTGGAGAACTTTGAGCATTCTTTGCTAGTGTGTGAAATGAATGCAGTTGAGCAGTAGTCTGAACATTCTTTGGCACTGCATTTCTTTGGAATTGGAATGAAAACTTACCTTTTCCAGTCCTGTGGCCACTGCTGAGTTTTCCAAATTTGCTGGCATATTGAGTATAGCACTTTCACAGCATCATCTTCTAGGATTTGAAATAACTCAACTGGAATTCCATCACCTCCACTAGCTTTGTTCATAGTAATGCTTTCTAAGGCCCACTTGACTTCACATTCCAGGATGCCTGGCTCTAAGGTGAGTGATCACACCATCATGGTTATCTGGGTCATGAAAATCTTTTTTTGTATAATTTTTCTGTGTATTCTTGCCACCTCTTCTTAGTATTTTCTGCTCCTTTTAGGTCCATACACTTTCTGTCCTTTATTGTACTCATCTTTGCATGAAATGTTCCCTTGGTATCTCTAATTTTCTTGAAGAGGTATCTAGTCTCTCCTGTTCTCTTGTTTTCCCTATTTCTTTGCATTGATCACTAAGGTAGACTTTCTTATTTCTCCCTGTTGTTCTCTGCAACCCTGCATTCAGATAGGCATATCTTTCCTTTTCTCCTACATATTTTACTGCTCTTCTTTTCTCAGCTATTTATAAGGCCTCCTCAGACAACCATTTTGTCTTCTTGTATTTCTTTTTTGGGCGGGTGTTTTTGATCACTTGTTCTGACCAACTTAGACAGCATATTAAAAAGCAGAGACATTACTTTGCCAACAAAAGTCCATCTAGTCAAAGCTATGGTTTTTCCAGTAATCATCTATGGATGTGAGAATTGGACCATAAAGAAAGCTGAGCACCAAAGAATTGATGCTTCTGAACTGTGGTGTTGGAGAAGACTCTTGAGAGTTCCTTGAACTGCAAGGATTTCAAACCAGTCAAACCTTAAGGAAATCAGTCTTGAATGTTTATTGGAAAGAGTGATGCTGAAGTTGAAGCTCCAATGCTTTGGCCACCTGATATGAAGAACTGACTCATTGAAAAAGACTATGAGGCTGGAAAGATCAAAGACAGGAGGAGAAGGGGATGACAGAGAATGAGATGTTTGGATGCTATCACCGACTTGATGACCATGAATTTGAGCAAGCTCAGGGAGTTGGAGATGGACAGGGAAGCCCAGCAAATTGCTGTCCATGGGGTCACAAAGAGTCAGACATGACTGAGTGACTGAACTGAACTGAATTCCTGTACAGTATTATGAGCCTCCATGCGTAGTTATTCAGACACTCTGTCTATCAAATCTAATCCCTTGAATGCATTTATCACTTCCACTGTATAATCGTAAGCAATTTGATTTAAGTCGTACCTGAATGGCCTAGTGGTTTTCCCTACTTTCTTCAATTTAAGTCTGAATTTGGTAATAAGGAGTTCATGATCTGAGCCACAGTCAGCTTCTGGTCTTGTTTTTGCTGATTGCGTGATCACTTGCCCAAATAAGAAATGAAAGAAGGCAAAATGGTTGTCTGAAGAGGCCTTATAAATAGCTAGAAAAGAAGAGCAGTAAAATACATAGGAGAAAAGGAAAGATATGCCCATCTGAATGCAGGGTTCCAGAGAACAGCAAGGAGAAATAAGAAAGTCTACCTTAGTGCTCTCCATCTTTGGCTGCAAAGAATGTATCTGATTTTGGTACTGACCATCTGGTGATGTCCATGTGTAGAGTTGTCTCTTGTGCTGATGAAAGAAGGTATTTGCTATCACCACTATGTTCTCTTGGCAAATCTCTGTTAGCTTTTGCTCTCTGTCATTTTGTATTCCAAAGCCAAACTTGCCTGTTACTCCAGGTATCTCCTGACTTCCTACTTTTGCATTCCAGTCCTCTATGACGTAAAGGACATCTGTTTTTGATGTTAGTTCTAGAAGAACTTGTACGTCCTCATAAAACCACTCAACTTCAGCTCTTTTGGCATGGAGTGGTTGGGGCATAGGTTTAGATTACTATTATATTGAACGGTTTGCCTTGGAAATGAAAAGAGATCATTCTGTCTTTCTTGAGATTGTACCCAAGTATTGCATTTCAGCCTCTTTCACTGACTATGAGGGCTACTCCATTTCTTTTAAGTGATTCTTGTCTATAGTAGTAGATATAATGGTCATCTGATTAAATTTGCGCATTCTGGTCCATATTAGCTCAGTGATTCCTAAAATGTCAGTGTTCACTCTTGCCATCTCCTTTTTGACTACTTCCAATTTACCTAGATTCATGGACCTAACATTCCAAGTTCCTAAGCATTATTGTTCTTGACAACATCAGACTTTAATTTCACCACTAGACACACCCACAACTGGGCATTGTTTCCACTTTGGTTTAGCTTCTTCATTCCTTCTGGAGCCATTTCTCCGCTCTTCTCCAGTAGCATAAGGCATACCTACCAACCTCCCAGGTTCATCTTTCAGTGTTGCGTCTTTTTGCCTTTTCATTCTGTTCATGGGGTTCTCAAGGCAAGAATGCTGAAGTGGTTTGCCATTCCCTTCTTCAGTGGACCATGTTGTGTCAGAACTCTCCACACAACCCTTCCACCTTGGGTGGCCCTACACGGCATGACTCATGGTTTTGTTGAGTTAGACAATGCAATTACATGTAATTAGAAGAGTTACATTTCTTAATTCTCTGAAGTAACTTACACAGAATTTAGATAGAAAATTTAAACAGAATTAGCAATATTGGTTGATATCAGTTTTGAAGTATAGGCTTAAATGTTTCTTCAGCTGCATTTTTGGCAAGTTTCTGTTAGTTCACTTTCCCAAATTCTTCATTAATAATTTAATTGTTGGTTAAGTTTTGATATTTTCTTTATTTTGATGATTTTTTGTTAGAAAATTACATACTTACTTAGGTCCTTATATTTATTTATATGGAGTTGAATAATATTATTGTTTTAAAGTTTCTTCTTTTTTTAATTTTAAAATTTGATAAAAATCTTTTTAAAAAGCCTAAGAAAGTAATGTCTGTCAATGTAAAGGTAAAGCAGACATATCTTGGAGATATTGTGAGTTTAGTCTAAACCATCAAGATAAAGCAAATATCTCAATAAATAAGTGGCACAATTTTATTGGTTTCCCAGTGCATGTGCAGGTTATGTTTACACTATACATTAGTCTACTGTATGCAATAGAATTATTTATATTAAAAAATGCACATACCTTAATTTACAAAATACTTTATTGACAAAAAATGCTAACTATCATCTGAATCTTTCCGTTCCGTTCAGTCGCTCAGTCGTGTCCAACTCTTTGCGACCCCATGAATCACAGCACACCAGCCCTCCCTGTAGATCACCAACTCCCAGAGTTCACTCAGACTCATGTCCATCGAGTCCGTGATGCCATCCAGCCATCTCATCCTCATCGTCCACTTCTCCTCCTGCCCCCAATCCCTCCCAGCATCAGGGTCTTTTCCAATGAGTCAACTCTTCGCATGAGGTGGCCGAAGTACTGGAGCTTCAGTTTTAGCATCATTCCTTCCCAAGAAATCCCAGGGTTGATTTCCTTCAGAATGGACTGGTTGGATCTCCTTGCAGTCCAAGGGATCTCAAGAGTCTTCTCCAACACCACAGTTCAAAAGCATCAATTCTTCGGCGCTCAGCCTTCTTCACAGTCCAACTCTCACATCCATACATGACCACAGTAAAAACCATAGCCTTGACTAGACGGCCTTTAGTCGGCAAAGTAATGTCTCTGCTTTTGAATATATTATCTAGGTTGGTCATAACTTTTTTTCCAAGGAGTAAGCATCTTTTAATTTCATGGCGGCAGTCAACATCTGCAGTGATTTTGGAGCCCAAAAAAATAAAGTCTGACACTGTTTCTACTGTTTCCCCATCTATTTCCCATGAAGTGATGGGACCAGATGCCATGATCTTCGTTTTCTGAATGTTGAGCTTTAAGCCAACTTTTTCACTCTCCTCTTTCACTTTCAACAAGAGGCTTTTTAGCTCCTCCTCACTTTCTGCCATAAGGGTGGTGTCATCTGCATATCTGAGATTATTGATATTTCTCCCAGCAATCTTGACTCCAGCTTGTGTTTCTTCTAATCCAGCGTTTCTCATGATATACTCTGCATAGAAGTTAAATAAGCAGGGTGACAATATACAGCCTTGACGTACCCCTTTTCCTATTTGGAACCAGTCTGTTGTTCCATGTCCAGTTCTAACTGTTGCTTCCTGACCTGCATACAGATTTCTCAAGAGGCAGGTTAGGTGGTCTGGTATTCCCATCTCTTTCAGAATTTTCCACAGTTTATTGTGATCCACACAGTGAGCCTTAATCTTTTTGCCTCAATGTTGATGGTTGCTAACTGATCAGGATGATGGTTACACAAGTTGAGAGTGACTGTGACAATTTTTTAAAATAAGGCAGTAATGATGTTTGCCATATTGATTGACTTTTCTTTCATGAACAATTTCTCTGTAACACTCAGTGCTCTTTGATAGCATGTTACCCATAGTAGAAATTCTTTCAAAACTTGAGTCAGACACTACTACCTCCTCAGACACTACTGATGCTAGTTCAACATGGTTTGTATAATATTGTAAATTTTTCTTTATAATTTAACAATCTTTACACATCTTCACCAGGAGTAGCTTCCAAGAAACCATTTTCTTTACTCATCCATAGGAAATGACTCCTCATCCATCAAAGTTTTATCATGAGATTATAGAAATTCATTCATATGTTCAGACTCTACTACTGATTCTATTGTAATTTCTACCACATCAGAAATTACTTTCTCCCTGAAGTCTCAAACTTTTCAAAGTCAGTCATGAGGATTGGAGTCAACCTTTTCCAAACTCTTATTAATATTGATACTTCAGTCTCTTCCCATATATCATGAATGTTTTAATGGCTTCTGAAATGATGAACACTTTCTAGAAGCTTTTCAGTTTCTTTTGCCCAAATATGTCAGAGTACTCACTGTCTGTCATAATTCTAGTCTTATAAAAAGTATTTATTAAATAATAAAGTTTGAAAGCCCAAGTTACTCCCTGATATCTGGACTGAAGACTCCCTGATATCTGGACTGAAGAATGAGTGTTGTGTTAATAGGCATGAAAACAACATTAGTTCGTTGTACATCTCCATCAGAGCTCTTGAATCACCAGATGCCAATAAACAGTAATATTTCAAAAGAAATCTTTTTTTCTTGAACCGTAAGTCTCAACACTGGGATTGAAATACACACTAAAGCATGTTGTAAACAGATATGGTGTCATCCATGCTTTGTTGTTCCGTTTATACAGCATAGACAGAGTAGAATTAGCATACTTCTTAAGGATCCTAGGAATTTTCAAAATTGCAAATAAGCATTGGCTTCAGCTTAAAGTCACTAGCTGCTTCAACCCCTAACAAGAGAGTCATCCTAACCTTTGAAGATTTGAAACCAGACATTGACTTCTGTCCAGCTCTGAAGATCCAAGATGACATTTTCTTCCAATATAATGCTGTTTTGTCTACACTAAAAATATGTTACTTTTTGTAGCCCCTTAATTAATGATCTTAGCTAGGTTTTCTGGATAATTTGCTACAGCTTTTATGTTACACTTGTTGCTCCATCTTGTACTTTTATGTTATGAAATGACTGTTTTCCTTAAACCAAAGGAACCAACATTTGCAAGCTTTAAACTTTTCTTCTGCAACCTCTTCACCTCTCTCAACATTTATAGAATTGAAAAGATTTAGGATCTTGCTATAGATTAGGCTTTGGGTTAAAGGAATGTTGGGAGTGGATTGATCTTCATTACAGATTATTAAAGCTTTCATCATGTCCTCAGTAAGACTTTCACTTTCTTATCATGTGTGTCTGCACCGGAGTAGCACTTCAAATTTCCTTCGAGAACTTTGCATTCACAACTTGATGAATTCTTTGGCACAAAGAAACTTAGCTTTAGGATTATCTGGGCTTTTGACATTCCTCCCTCACTAAACTCAATCATTTCTAGGTTTTGATTTAAAATGAGAGATGAGTGACTTTTTCATTTGAATACATAGACAACACTGTAGGGTTATTAATTGGCTTAACTTCAATGTTTTTCTGTCTCAGGGACTACACAGGACCACAGAGGGAGAGAAAGACAGAGAAAGAGAAATGGATGGCAAACAGCCAGTTTGGGGAGCAGTCAGAACAGACACAACATTTATCAATTATTTGCCATCTTATCTATTAATAGGTATGGCTTTTGACTTCCATAAACAAATGCTGAGTGCTGAAGAATTGATGCTTTTGAACTGTGGTGTTGGCGAAGACTCTTGAGAGTCCCTTGGACTGCAAGGAGATCCAACCAGTCCATTCTGAAGGAGATCAACCTTGGGATTTCTTTGGAAGGAATGATGCTAAAACTGAAGCTCCAGTACTTTGGCCACCTCATGCGAAGACTTGACTCATTGGAAAAGACTCTGATGCTGGGAGGGAATGGGGGCCAGGGGAGAAGGGGATGACCGAGGATGAGATGGCTGGATGGCATCACGGACTTGATGGACGTGATTCTGAGTGAACTCCGGGAGTTGGTAATGGACAGGGAGGCCTGGTGTGCTGCGATTCATGGGGTCGCAAAGAGTCAGACATGACTGAGAGACTGAACTGAACTGAACTGAAACAATGCAGCAGTAAGGTAAAGATCACTAAACAAAGATAACCATAAAAATGCAATAACAGTGAAAAAAGTTTGAAGTATGGCGAAAATTATCAAAATGTGACACAGAGACAGGAAATCAGCAAAGGCTGTTGGGAAAATAGTGCTGATAGATGATAGGTGCAGGGCTGCCATGTAACTCATAAAAATGCAACATATCTGAAGTGCAATAAAATAAATTATGTCTGAAATATTAAGCACATAAGAAAATGCAACTTAACAATTTATGAAATAATAATCTGGCAAAGGATAAGCAATTTGGTCCAATAAAATCACATGAGTTTACTGCTGAAGCTTAGTTTTTTCCATTTACTAGTTGTCAAATCTTAGGCAATTTAACTTCTCTGAGCCTCACTTTAAAAAATACTGAGGAAAGAATGCCTAACTTTAAATATTTTGTTAGTACCATTGAAATAATCAATAAAATGCCTTGTGTGGTGATAGCAGTTAATGCTAAGTAAATTTTATTTTATTCCAGATAGAGTTTACTACTATATAGGTATCATGCTAGAAATCAGAGGAAAATTCAATGTTTTGAGTTTATATAAAACTAAATGAGGAAAGAAAAGTTATTACAATGATGAGTATTTCAATATTACATTATCCTAATAACAAAAAAATTGCATAAATGACACAGAAAACAATATTGAATTTCTCTTTCACAATATGTCTCTAAAAGGCTAGTTTAAATTATTAATCTTAGATTAAATAAGATGTTAATCAGCTTAAGTATTGATTGAATGCCTCCCTAAAGAAAATTATTTAATTATATTAAAATTAATTAAAATAAAAATTTGATTGATTACTGTTTTTTTTTTACTTCATTCCTTTCTCTACAGTTTGATCTTGAGTCAAATCACAGCCTTAGGATCCTAACTCTACCAAAGGAGATTTGTTTTTTTTAAACTGCTATTTCATAGAAACAAAGTCAAAGGTATGTCCAGAATTTAGAGTCTTGTTATTCTATTCTATTGCTTCTTTCATGGCTGATGTTATGAGTGCTAAAAAAGAAGAATCTAGATTTCCAATGCAAGGTCCAGTTTGTTTGTTTTTTTTTTTCAATGCCCCAAGTTAACCAAGGTATGGCAAGAACTACCCAGTTGAGGCAGTGCAATGGTCTGATGCAAGATCCAGGTTGCAGTAGGATGTGTGATTGTCAAGAACCAATAGGATTTCCTTTTTGAAAAGTTTAATTGATTTTTTAATTGGAGGAAAATTGCTCTAAATGTTGTATTGGTTTCTGCCATACATGACTATACACATATATAAATATATATCACCTCCCTCTTAAGCCTCCGTCCCCTCCCATCATCTCATCCCTCTAGGTCATCCCAGAGCCCCAGGCTGGGCTCCCTGTGTTACATAGCAAATTCTAGCCCGTTATATATTTGACACGTAGTAGTGTACCTATGTCAGTGCTACTTTGTCCATTCACCCCAATCTTTCCTTCTCCCACTGTGTCCACAAATCCATTCTTTATATCTGCATAGGATTGTTTTCAAACGGTAGTTCATCATATCTCGTTTAGGTGTTTTGCATTAGCTAACTACAAAGCTAATGTAAAAGGAAGTTGGACTGTCTTGTAATTTTTCTGTGACACGCTTTACAACTTTCACACATAAACATGTATACACACACACATACATTCATACACATTTTACCAAATGCACACCCATGTTTCTAAAATTACTGGGTCAGGATGGGTGCCAACATCATACAGTAACTTGGGCACTAGAATTGGTTGGTGCCTGATCCCCTGGTCAGGTTCTCCTCTGCCCCGTGGCAAACTGCCTAATTAGGGGGTGTGTAGGTATTTTTAACTTTGCTTACCCGATGGCCTCAGTAAGTGTTATTTCACTGCATTAGACACATTTCAATAATGTTCATAGCTGAGGATAGGAGTCTGGATTTCAGAAGCTTTGGTTCCAGAAGGACTTCAATTCATTAACCAGTTTTGCTTACACTTCCCCAGATAACTTTTTGTGCTGCATATCAAACATAGCCAACATATTGTGTGTGAGTAAAGAGAGAAGAGACATCACCAGACATACTGATATAAAATGCTGTTATTGGCTGAGTCAAAATGACTTGTTTATCATTAAATTTCCATTCTGATGACAGCCAAAACAAATAAAATGTGCTCTAACATGACCAGATGTCCCTAATGTCTAACATTTAAATAAAACTTTTCCTCATTGATGAATATAAAAATGTATTCATTTACAGACACACACACACATATTTCTTTAAATTAATCTTCTTATTGTACTAGAAGCTCCATGAGGACAAAGATTTGTGCATTGATGCATTCTGACATTTAAAACAGTGTTTGGTGTAATATGAACATGATGAATAATATCAAAAATAGTCAACATAATTCATAGATGTATTCTAGTGTAGCAGCCACATAAAATTTTGTTGGTGTATTAAGTCGCTCGCTCAGTCATGTCCGACTCTGTGATCCTGTGGACTGTAGACCACCAGACTCCTCCATCTATGGGATTCTCCAGGCAAGAATATTGGAGTGGGTTGCCATTTCCTTCTCCAGGCGATCTTCCTGACCCAGGGATCTAACCGACGTCTCCTGCATTGCAGGCAGATGCTTTAACCTCTGAGCCACCAAGGATATTCTATCTATGATAATTTTCCCAATACAATAGCACACTGGAGATATTTCAACAAAAGCAGTACAGCCTGCAGAGTTCAAGAAGTCTAATATTGGGCCCTTTACTGAAAAAGTTTGCTAATCCATTTCCTAGGGGCACAATCTTTAAATTTATATACATAAATATGAATTAAAAGACTACTGTTATTGAATACACTTTTGTAATTTCTGGCTAGTATAATAACACTAGAAACAAAAATAAATGGTGGAAAGATGCAGAGTAAGATAAAATTATGAGACAATATTGTGATTTTTAAAGATAAAAATTAATTATAAAATTAGAAGTTTCATGATAGTGACCAAATTACTTAAATCATTTGCAATATATTTTTTGAGTGCATACTGTTCACCAGATGTTGTAATGATACACATAATTTGTTTCAATAAAAACTTGAGAGGGAGATTGTGATTTACCTTTTTATTCTTTTCTTTAGCCTAGACTTATTGTAATGACTCTTCAACTTCCTCTAATTTTTTCCTTTCCCAAAGCATATACTCTACTACTAATCAGGTTATTTTCCTGTTTTTTGGTGGTTACTCATTTTTACTTGGCATAAAACCCATCATAAACTGTGTATTGCAAAGCCCTTCATCATATGGTTCATTACAAGACCCTCTTGAAGTAGGTATATAGTCAAGTGGTAAGAGTCATGAGCTCTGGAGTCACCTTGTTTGGATTCAAACTTGATTCTACCTCTAACTAACTGTATGAATTTGGCCAACTTAATTACCCCTTTTCTGCCCTTGTTCCTTCATCCATAGATTGGGAATAGGCATTGTAACTATATAGAATGCTATTAAAAAGTTAAGAATTTATATAATGTACAGGGAAAAATGTTTGGGTCATAGTGAATGTGATAAACTAGGCTGGGTTTACATGATAAATTCTCAGCCTTTTCAATTCATATTCTCCACCCCAGGTTTGCTTCTATAATCCTAAATGAGCCAGGCCTAGGAATGTGAGGCCTTTTCTTTACAGTGCTGTCTTTGACGTTCCCAATCCTCTTCTGATGTGGCCTGGCTATGTCCTACTTTCACTTTGGATCCCTGTAAAGAATTGTGAAGGATGTGATGTTTTACTCTATTTGTAGTTAAGCAAGTTAGTCTGCCACAGTTTCATGGGTATTGACTGAAAACAAAATTCTTAAGTTAGGGATAAAGAATGCTATTACTCATGGTAATAGCAGTTGCAGAGTTTCGGTTATGGTTTTGCTGGGTTCTCTAAGCCCAATTCCAACAGGGTGATGCAAAGAGGGTCAAGCAGCACTTGTACATGCAGTGGGTTACCTTACAGAAGGGCAATCCTGAATTTAGAGAAGCTGATTTCTATAATTGTCTGCCTTTTTTTCTCCAAAGAAGACACTGTATATTCCAACACTATAGGAAAACCGTCCTTTATTCTGGAGTGAAACACTAGTTATATCTTCCAAGGATATTCACAGTTCATATATCTGTGAAAAGATTGTTGAGGAAAAAGGCACTGAGTGTTTCTACTAGCAAGTGGTTTAGAAATGCAAGAATGACATGGCACAATAATATCCTTATAGTCTCAACTAGGATTCTTTTATTATATTCTTCCTCAAGACAGGGTTATCGGACCATGTAGACTATAAGCTCCTCAAAGACAGATCTCTGTACTTCTTACTTATTCCAATGTCCAGCACAGATCTTTGAACATAGTAGGCACTAACATTTTTTAATAAATTAGAGTCCAGTGTAAATGGTGTTATTTTTATTCATACTGTTACTATCATACAGAGTTGGACAATAAAATTTAAAAACACATCTCATTCGTATGAGCAACAACTTATAAATACTTTAGCATCATGCATACTTCATGAAAAATGTGTGCAAAGTATATATAGAAATCTAAAAAATTATTTTAGTGAAGCAAAGAAAGATTTTGGTATACAAATCTAGATGTATAAGGATAGAAGTATTACAGGCTTTCACTGCAATGAGAAAACTAGGATTTTATTTGCATCTTTGCAATTTAAGCTACATGCTCTCAGATAAAAAGTGGAAGTCTTCATGACTTTTTATGCATTTATTCAACAACAATTTACTGACGTCCTAGTAGGTTCTGGGTCCTTTTTCACTAGTAATTGTCTCTAATAATCAACCCCTTTTATTAAGAGTGGTCATTTACAGCAAACCTGTAATTGATAAAAATAAATCAATTGCTATTTCTAAGCTCAGTGACCATTTAGGCAGAATGCTAGTGTCTTCATAGTAATGTATTTATACATAATAAGGCATTTATATATAATAATGTATATATTATATGTAATGTGATATATATGCTATATGAATCATATCATATTCACATAATTAAATATAATTCTACTCTTATAAAGAAGGAGTGATTCACAGTACAAAATTTGGTATTAATGTTCATCCTCAAAGCTAACCAGGCAGATGTTTATAAAACTCAAAAATCATATAAGTTTGAATGATTTTAATAAAGGCTATAGCTGCACACAGCATTCTTTCCCACTGTGGATACAGCCTCCTAAAAAATGTGATTAATTAATTATTTTACACCACACAGCTAAATGATAATGTTCAGTATTGGTGTAATAATCAGACCCCTGGACAAGACAGTCTCATTATCACTTCCAATAAAATAGCACTTCAGTATTCTGCAAGATTGCCATTACTGTCAAGGATCGTTGGGTGGTGTTTACAAATAGTTAACTAGCCTTCTTCACAGCTGTTCAAAATTGAGGGCTCATGAACACTTATGCAAGCACAGTAAAATCTTATAAGCACAGATGAGCAGGAAGAACGGCAGTACACCAAATGCATAACAAATAAGAATTTTAATTCATCTCATCATGAAAACAATAAGAGATGAAGAAAGAGAGGACAGAGGCCTTGGGTGCCCAAAATTAGAGACTTAACTTGGATCAACAGTGCCTGTCAGACTTAATGAAAATTGTTTATAAACATAAATTTGACATATTTTAGAGCTGAATATAAGACACTGCTCAAGATTTTATTCTAGTTGTGTTGCTAATGTTCAAGGATATTCATAATTTAATCATTGCTTTGACAATGGGATATCTAGGCCACAAGGCATTTAGATACTTGTATAATTAGTTTCTGGAATATTGGAAATTGCAGAATACTGGACTACTTCAGTATAATTCCAGTACTGGAATATTTCACACACCATATTTTATAAACTATTTAATACTCTCCTAAGATATGATTACTCAATTTATTTTTGTGTGTGAAATATACAGACCAAAATCCTTAGGTAATCATACTTTTCTAGTAATCTATTATAAAAAGAACTGAGTGGCAAAATAGAAATTATTATTTTGTGATTTTAGAGCTAAATTCAACCTCCTCATGTTAGATAAAAGTGAGATAAAGTTAAGTCTTATCCAAAAACCTAAACATAGTAAGTGCTAGCTGAGGTTTTCTGCCCTTAGTCTAGAGTTATATCTATCTGTCATTACTTCTTCAGAGAAAGGTCATTCTGTAAGTTAGAATCCAAAACATAAAATTTGAGGAAATTAAACATATGAATCAATATGCCATAAACAAACCCAGCCTGGATATACAGTTTCCAAAAAGCAAGGGATCTTACTATTTCAGAACTCCTAGTTCCTTTTCATATTCATTTGATGACTGTGGCACATTCATGTTGAGGAAGATTTAGTAGATGAGGCAGAACACTAAGATTTTATCTAAATATCTTAGAAATAATGACAGAAAAGTCTTAATTTTGAAGAGTAATAAGCAAGCATATATGTATCCAAATATTAGCTTTATTTTGCAGATTTTTTTCTCAGTCACTAAACTTATTTCTTTAATTTCATGAAAGATAAATGGTAAGAATTAGCATACTTTTATAAGTAATTTTATTTAATTTTATTTGGTCAGAAAAAAATCAGTAGACTTTTCTTTGACCCTAAGCTAAGCTTCATAGTGCATGCAAACTAATTAATATTAATTTGTATTTTTAATAGTATATACAAATTGCAATGTTAATTCTAATGTCTTTAATACACTGAATTTATATAGTACTATCCAACTGTATCACTCTTTGGTACTTTACATAATGTCATTAATTTAATACCTTAAGAGCCTGAGTTTATAAAGAAAACACAATTGGCCTTCATCCTTCCCATAGAATGAAGTATAAATTTATATATAAAAAAACCTTGCAAATTTTTGTTCATGCATTTACCTCATATGTTATAGTTCCTGCTATTCTCCAACACAAAGAGTCTGTTATACATATGGGCAAAAGGATTTACTAAGTCCAAATAGTTAGATTATTCATTTGTTCAAGAAGCATGTATAACATAACAATTATAACAGTGGCTAGATTATGTAAGATAACTTATATATTAATTAAACAGATATTTAAATTTTCATTGTCATTAACACAGTATAATATTAAGTACAATACTTACTATAATGCAAGTTATTTAATAGACACGAAGGAGATATGTGAACATGATATAATTACTTCCTGAAACTACATTTATATTCAATGAAAACCTTAAGCACATTAGAATGATAAATAAATATAATAAAATATAGTTTAATTAATAGCTTAATTTTTTGTATGTTTCTCTAGTAATACAACCTTTTCCTCCCATCCTTCACCTTACCTTAGCTTCAGAGTTCCAAGTCTATATGATACTAATACTAGTCAGAAAAAACAAAACAAAAAAAAATGGATGTAATTATATTTAAATTTCAGAAAATGCAAACTTCAGAACAAGGATTATTATGCAACTGTATAATGAAAAATAGTTGGTTCTCCAAGAAGATATAACAATTCTAAACATATATATGGAGAAGGCAATGACAGCCCACTCCAGTACTCTTGCCTGGAAAATTCCATGGACCGAAGAGCCTGGTAGGCTGCAGCCCATGGGGTCGCAAAGAGTCAGACACAACTGAATGACTTCACTTTCACTTTTAACTTTAATGCATTGGAGAAGGAAATGGCAACCCACTCCAGTGTTCTTGCCTGGAGAATCCCAGGGACAGGGGAGCCTGGTGGGCTGCCGTCTATGGGGTCAAACAGAGTCGGACACAACTAAAGCAACTTAGCAGCAACAGCAAACATATATACACCTAACAAAAGAGCATCAAAATACATGTTTCATGGCAAAAACTGTTATGTGGCAAAAACTGATTAGAAACTCAAGAAAATATACAGATTCACTACTGTAATTAAAGATATTAAACACGGGGCTGGATGAAGCACAAGTGGAATCAAGATTGCCGGGAGAGATATCAATAACCTCAGATATGCAGATGACACCACCCTGATGGCAGAAAGTGAAGAGGAACTAAAAGCCTCTTGAAAGTGAAAGAGGAGAGTGAAAAAGTTGGCTTAAAGCTCAACATTCAGAAAATGAAGATCATGGCATCTGGTCCCATCACTTCATGGGAAATAGATGGGGAAACAGTGGAAACAGTGACAGACTTTATTTTCTTGGGCTCCAAATCATTGCAGATGGTGACTGCAGCCATGAAATAAAAATATGCTTGCTTCTTGGAAGAAAGGCTATGACCAACCTAGACAGCATATTCAAAAGCAGAGACATAACTTTGCCAACAAAGGCTCGTCTAGTCAAGCCTATGGTTTTTCCAGTAGTCATGTATGGATGTGAGAGTTGGACTATAAAGCAAGCTGAGCACCAAAGAATTGATGCTTGTGAGCTATCATGTTGGAGAAGATTCTTGAGAGTCCCTTGGGCTGCAAGGAGATCCAACCAGTCCATCCTAAAGGAGATCAGTCCTGAATATTCATTAAAAGGACTGATGTTGAAGCTGAAACTCCAATACTTTGGCCACCTGATGTGAAGAAGTGATTCATTTGAAAAGACCCTGATGCTGTGAAAGATTGAAGGCTGAAGGAGAAGGGGATGACAGAGGATGATTTGGTTGGATGGCATCACCGACTCAATGGACATGAGTTTGAATAAACTCCGGGAGCTGGTGATGGACAAGGAGGCCTGGCATGCTGCAGTCCATGGGGTCACAAAGAGTTGGACATGACTGAGTGACTGAACTGAACTGAACTGAATGCCTCTTTGTCAGTAATTGATAAGTAGGCAGAAAATCAGTAAATGTGCAGACAGAAAATCAACAAAGATATAGATGACCATATAGATGGCCGTATCATTAAACTTGATCCAATTGATGTTTACAGAATACTCTATCCAACAACAGCAAAATACATGCTCCCTTAACAACTGCATGTAAGATTTGCCAACATAGAGTACACTTTGGGCTGTAAAACATAACAGAGTTTAAAAGAATATGCATCATTCACAGTATACTTTCACAGAATAATATCAAACAAGAAATTAGTTGGAAAGTTCCCAAATATTTGTAAGTTAAACAGCACACTTCTCCATAATGTATGGGCCAAAGAAAACCTTAAGAAAAAAATTTTTTTAATACTTTGAAATAAGTGAAAGTTAAAATGCAACTTATTAAAATTTGTGGGATACAGAGAAACTTTCTGAAGGGAAATTAGCATTTTAAATGCATATATTAGAAACAGTTCAAGATCTGAGCTCAATAACTGAAACTTCTATCTTGGTACAAAAGAAAAATACATAACTTTTAAGCCTAAATCAAACAGAGAACAAGAAACAATAAAAATTAGACTGGAAATATATGAAATAAGGAACAGAAAAATAATAGAAAAAATCAATGACATCAAAAACTGATTATTTGCAAATATCGACAAAACTGATAAACCACAAGCATGGCTAACCAACAAAAACAAAAAGGAGAGAAATAAAAATTACCTACATAAGAAATGAAAAAAAAAAGTCTTCACTGCTAATCACACGGACATTAGGAGTATAATAAAGGAATCCTATTAACAACTTTATGTCCACAGATTGCTTACTTAGACAAAACAGACAAATCTTTTGAAGGATACAGCTATCAAACTCATACAAGGCAAATTAGATAATACAATAATCCCTATGTCTATTTAAAATATTCTGTCAATAATTAATAACCTTCCAAAAGAGAAAGCACCAGGCCCAGAAATTTTCATAGGTGAATTCTACTACACATTTAAGGGATAATTAATACCATATCTCCACACTTTCTTCAAGAAAATATAAGCTATAGATAGCGCTTCTTAACTTATTCTATGAGTCCAACATTACTCTGATAACAAAACCAAATGAAGAAATTGTAAGGAAAAAAAGCAGAGTAACACTCCCATAAACATAAATATAACTATTCTAAACAAAATATTAGCAAAAGAAGTCAATAAATAATGACATACCACACACAAGTATGATTTATTCCAGATAGGGAATGCTGGTTTAACATTCAAAAATAAGTCAATAGAAAAAAGAAAAAAATTATGTTTTCTAGGGTATATGTCATGAGAAGCTGTGACTAATATCCACTCAGGGTAAAACTCTCAGCAAACCAATGAAAAAGACTTCCCACAGCTTACTTTAAAATAATCTAAAAAAACCTACATCACATGCAATGTCAAAAAATTGGGCTTGTCAAGATCAAAAACATGTCAAAGATGTTTTCTCTCACTCCTCCTGTTCAACATGATGTTAGAAGCTAGTGACAGTTAGTGCAATAAAACAAGAAAAGGAAGTGAAAAGGATGTAGATTTGAAAGGAAAAATAAAAAAAAAAGAACCAGTTTGATTTTCAAATAACACGATTGCATATGCAGAAAATCCCAAAGAATTTGCTAATTACTTCCTGAAACTAATAAGTAAATACCATAAGATTGCAGGATATAAGGTCAATAGACCAAGGCAACTTCTTATATACCAGCAATGAACAATTATAATTGAATTAAAAGAAAAAGCAATATCAATAGTATCAAAGAGAGAAATCATGTGAGCACATAGTGAGATGAAACTTACTTTGCCAGTCAAATAATTTTTCAATTTTGGAAATTGGGGAAAAAAAGATAGATAAATGTCCCACATACAAGAACTCAAAATAATTTATGGAAATACTTACCCTCAAACAGTTAGAGGATAATTTCCTACTTTTTAAATATAGACTCTGGATAGTAACTTCTTTATAGAGTATATAATGTAGGCGGTGGGGAGAGGCAGTTACTTTATAGGAGAAACCTAACAAAAACAACCTCAGTCACTTTCAAGGTTAAAATCAAAGGTGAAAAGTCATATTGATTTGATGGTGATCATATGTATCCTTGAGATGATGTAATGAGAATAACACTTTACCTGTGTGGTCTTGTTCTGCAAATTCCATAACTTTAGTCTAATCATGAGAAAATAATCAGGGAATTATTAAGAAAAGTTTTACAATATACCCTAACAGTACTTCTTAAAACTGTCAAAGATTTTGAAAACAAGAAAAGTCTGAGAAACTGTCACAGTCAATAGAACCAAAGGATACACAACAACTAAATGTTATATGCTATCTTGGATGAGATTCTAAAACAGTAAAAGGACTTTAGGTGAAAACTATGGAGATTTGAATAAAATCTGGACTTCAGTAATAATATTAATATTGATTCACAAATTTTGATAAACTATAAAGTCATTGTTGTTCAGTTGCTCAGTTGTATCTGACTCTGTGACCAAATGGACTGCAGCACATCAGGCTTCCCTGTTCTTCACCATCTCCCAGAGATTGCTCAAAACTCATGTCCACTGAGTTGGTGATGCTGTCCAAACATCTCATCCTCTGTCGTCCCCTTCTCCTACTGCCCTCAATCTTTCCCAGCATCAGAGTCTTTTCCAGTGAGTCAGCTCTTTTCATTAGGTGATCAAAGTTTTGGAGCTTCATCTTCAGCATCAGTCCTTCCAATGAATATTCAGGGTTGATTTCCTTTAGGATTGACTGTTTGATCTTGTGGTCCAAGGGACTTTCAAGAGTCTTCAACACTACAGTTCAAAAGCATCAATTCTTAGGCGCTCAGCCTGCTTTAAGGTCCAAATTTCATATCCATGCATTCTATTGGAATAATCACAGCTTAGACTGTACGGACCTTTGTCGACAAAGTAACGTCTTTGCTTTTTAATATGCTGTCTAGTTTTGTCATAGGTTTTACTAAAAGTAACAAAGCTTATTTTAAAATAATTTGGTACTACAGTATATAGTATTAGATTTCTCATTTAATTATGTACTCTCTCTGTGATAAGATTATACTTCTTGAACTACTGATGGTAAGCTTTGTCATATGACTTACTTTTACCAATGAAATATGAGTGCAAGTATAATAGTTAAGGACCTACTGAGAAACACCCATGAGAGGACTGCCCTGACAAGTTCTTCTCTTGCATGAAAACAGCCATGCCCTGAATAGAGGCTCCTCTTTCACCCTGTATCCTAGAATGAATGTTTCATAGAATTCAATCATAAGTGACTTAATCTATATTCATCAGATAATAAGAATAAGAGACAAATCTTAGTTGTAGTAAGCCACTAAGATTTTTATCATATTAGAGTCTATTCCCTGGTGGCTCACCAGTAAAGAGTCTGCTTGCAATGTAGGAGAGCAGTTGATCCCTGGCTTGGGAAGATCCCCTGAAGCAGGAAATGACAACCCACTCCAGTTTCTTGCCTGGAGAATCCCATGGATGGAGGAGTCGGATGGCTACAGTCCATAGGGTCGTAAAAAGTCAGACATGACTGAAGGACTTCATTTAGCAAAGATGTCTAGTTAAGAAATGTGAACATATAAACAGTGTTCTGCTGAGACAGAAACATCAATATATATGCCACTACATATGGACTGGGTAGTTGGTAGAGAAGATATTTATTGCTAATTGGGTAGAGGGCCACGCGATATGCATGTGCACAGGTGGAAAACTATATAGCGCTGTCTCAGATAGTTTAGAAGATAGGTAATGTACTGAATGGGGTTTTTAGGTGAATAAATTGGAAAACAGAAAGCTACTCGTGTGCTATTGCTACATTTGATAAGATATTCTAAGAAAAATGAAGCCAAAAAAGAATTGGACAGTTTACTAACAGGGATGGAAAGTAATTTCTTTTTCCATTTCCCTTACTAAAATATAAAATTGGGAAGTTTTAGAGACTATGTGTGCTTAGTCACTCAGTCATGTCTGACTCTTTGAGACCCCATGGACTGTAGCCCACCAGGCTCATCTCTCCATGAAGATTCTCCAGGCAAGAATATCGGAGTGGATTGCCATGTCCTCCTCCAGGGGATCTTCCCAACTTAGGGATCAGACCCAGGTCTTCCTCATTGCAGCTGAGTTCTTTATGGACTGAGCCAATTAGGAAATTTTAGAGACAGAGGGCAATGAAAACTCAGTTTCATGGCAAAACTCCATTTGGAGGGAGCCACAATTTGCTGTTAAAATTAACAGTGATTAATGTGGCACCCAGTAAACCTCTCCAGCCAGGAAAATGTTTAGTGAAAATAAATTTAGAGTAAGACTTTCCCATGGAATCTTGTCAAGTGTAAAATTTTGACAGACAAATCTAGAGAGAAAGGCATCTTACAAGAGGAGAGGCAGGGAAGAATGTATCCATGGACACTGTTATAAAAGAGATAAAAGTCATTTTATGATTTTTGAGGGGTTTATACCAGAACCGTAGTCAAAATAGATTTGCTAGGGTTGCCCATGGGGTTACAAAGAGTCAGACACAACTGAGCAATTTTCACACACTAGGGTTGCCAGAGACTTCCCTGGTAGTTCAGACAGGAAAGCATCTGCCTACAATGTGGGAGACCTGGGTTCAATCCCTGGGTCGGGAAGCTCTCCTGGAGAAGGGTTGCCAGAGTTAGTAAACAAAAATACAGGATGACTACTTAAATTTGAATTTCAAATGAAAAACAAACTTCTTTTTTAGCAAAACTATGTCCCCTAAAGTATTGGGGACATACTTATACTAAAATATTTATGGTTTATCAAAATTAAAATCTAACGAAAGTCTTATATTTTATGTGGTGATCCCATTTGGGGATCTAGACTTCTGTGGGTAGAAAACAGATTGAAAAACCTTCTGAGTACCCAAGGAAGGCATATTCTTTAATATCTTCTTCAGACACAGCTAAGGAGGAAAATGAAAAAAGAATGTCCTTATAGAAGTCAAATCCAAGAGCCATCACAAATAAAGGACAGAGTAGATACTCCCAGGAAACAATACCTCTTCAACAATTATCCTGTTTCCCCCATTACCATGTGATCTGCAATAGAGGTTTTGTGAGAGGATTGCACTTTGAGCTTTTTGAGGCAGCTTTGGCCATGTGATGACGTTGGCATGTCTTGTGAGGGAGAGTAACTGATAAGCAGGAACTTAAATCATCATCACATGGTACTGCCAATGTCCATTTCCTCTGACACAAGTTCAGCAATGTTCTAGCAAGGAGTTTCTCTTTCAGCTGGGCTTCCATGATAAAGAAAACACCTGTGGTGGGCCAGCAGTTATTTGCATCTGGCATGTCACATGGTGCTTCCCAGGTGGTACAATAGTAAAGAACACTCCTGCCAGTGTAGGAGATGCGGAAGACCCGGGTTCAGTCTCTGGCTCAGGAGGATCCCCTGGAGGAGGAAATGGCAACTCACTTCAGTATTTTTGCCTCAAAAACTCCATGGACAGAGGAGCCTGGTGGGCTTCAGTCAATGGATCACTAAGAGTCAGACTTGATTGAGAATGCACACACAAGATGTAATATGAACAACAACAAAATCGATGTTTTTTGAGGAGGGGGTTGAGGGAGCAAGTCACTAGATTTTGATTTTATTATTAATCCAACGAATGCAGGTACTAACAGGTTCTGGGAAAACATTCACTCATTCTTTCTTTCTTTCTTATATGCATTTCAGTCCCAATGGAGGTGTGATTTGCCAGAGCTATCAGAGACCTTTACAAGGTAATCCAGCTTAAATGATTTGCCTGAGGTCATAGAATAAAGCAAAACTTGGCTCCAGTTTATTTGGCACTTAATATGGGTTTGGTGCTGCTCAAGACACTGAGAAAGATAAGAAAGAAAAACATTCCCTAACTACTATTCTGGAAAGAGACGTTTTATACATGTAAAACACATACACACACTCTACGTTGCTTGAGTGAAGCCCTTATAATGTGTGTGCTCAGTAGCTCGGTGGTGTCCAGCTCTTTATGACCTCCTAGACTGTAGCCTGCCAGCCCATCTGTCCCTGGAATTTTTGAGGCAAGAATACTAAAGCGTATTATTTCCTCCCCCAGGGATCTTCCAGACCCAGGAATTGAACCTATGTCTCCTGTGCCTCCTGCATTGGCAGGTCGATTCTTCACCACTGCATGACCCGGGAAGCCAAAACCCTCAGGATATGTCCCATTATTCCTTAGCCCCACTTCCCTCTCCCTCTAGCTGCTGTGTCATGCTTTCACCCAGTCAAGTATGCCTTGGATGCCTCTTCCTTCACACTTAAACAACACCAGTGAATTTTCTCTTTCCCAAGAGAAACTCCATCACCTGTTTTATAGTAACATATTTGTCATTTCTAACATAAAATAATGGGATATAATTTTATAAATGCAACTTGGGACTGATATCCTAAGGAATTTGCCAAGATGCATAAAAGTATCCAATAAAAGCAAAACAAAAAATAAACTTGTTCTAATCAAATCATTTTGGTTGTAAAGGATAAACATCCATTGAAAATGTCCAACAAAAAGAGGCAGGGGAAGTTTTTAAAAAGGATTTGAAAGAAATGAAATGTGGACACATAGAAACTAACACATCTTAAAGCAATTACAAGAGCCTTACATCTTTCTCATCCAGCAGGTCTCTTGATTCTTAGCATCTGTTTCACTCCTTTTGCCTATAGTTGAATTTTTCCTGCCCTACCATTTTGTTTATTCATAATTTCAGAGGTGACTTTAGTTTGCTCTGCCTGGTGCCTCAGATGGTAAAGAATCAGTCTGCATGTGAGGGTCCTGGCTTTGATTCCCGGGTTGGGAAGATCCCCTGGAAAAGGGAATGGCTACCCACTCTAGTATTCTTGCCTGGAGAATTCCATGGACAGAAGAGCCTAGTGGGCTACAATCCATGGGATCTCAGAGTTGGATATCCCTAAACAACTAACACTTTTCAAATTTTTAATTTTTTGTAATTCTGATTCTGGCCAAAATTTTTGTTTTGTTCAAAACTTGTTCAAGCCAGAGCCCTTTGCTTTCTGATCACAGTTTTCATGCCTCTTTTTTTCAGATAATTGAGGAAAATGGATTGACTATTGATTGAACCCCTTTGGATAAGATATTCATTCTAGTCTAATTACCAATAAACATTGAACTGGAATCACTTGATAAGTTGGATATCTCTTCTAAGAGCTGGGAAAGAAAAAAAAAAACATGTTAGAAAGAATTGAGTATTGCTGCCTAGGTGGTACAGATCATAAAAAACCTGCCTGCCAATGCAGGAGATATAAGAGACTCACATTCCATCCATAGGTCGAGACTATCCCCTGGAGGAGGGTACTGGCAAACCTTTCCAGTATCCTTGCCAGCTGAGTCTCATGGACAGAGAAGCCTGGAGGGCTATGATGTATAGTGTCAAAAAGAGTCTGAAAGGACTTAAGCTATAGCACTGCATATAACACAGACATTTTAAACGAACAAGTTGTACACAAAGCATGGTCTCCAAAAGCAACACACCCTAGAGTTTCTCTGCATATATAAATTATCCAGGGACCTTCCCAACTCAGGGATCAAACCCAGGCATTCAGGATTGCAGGCAGATTCTTTACTGTCTGAGCCACCAGGGAATTAAGAATTTGAAAGGATTAAAATTTTGTCCAAGAGAGCCAACTGATACAAATATACTATATTTTGGCATTGTTCTGCTTCATATATAATATATTAATTTTGTATTAATTTAAATAACATGTGATGTTGAGG
>SJXQ01009283.1:2412-20295 GCA_006408695.1 Aepyceros melampus | reverse complement strand
AGTCCCCGATTGGGGATGTCTTTGAGGATGCCCCAGAACACTGAATGGGAGCTTTAGGCAAGATGGTCCCTGGGGCTAGCACTTCCTCACGTATGGCCATTTCAAAAACAAAAGGAATGGCCAGAATCCCAGTTCACCCAACACAAGTAGCTTCATGCAAAAGCCCAGAACAAGACTCAAAATAATTGTTAAAACAATCTTGTACTACTTTCCACACTGAGGAATTTAATCCACCGTATTAAGTTCTCAATATACCACCCTCCCAGCAGTCAATTTAATTATTGTGGTATAGGCAAACACGTGTAACACTTTATTTCAGGACTTTATCTCTTGTCTGCAAGGTAATAAATTCCCGTAAAATTACCTTGTTTTGCTGCTAGTCAGACTCTCTGGTTTTACAGGGAAGACTTTTTTTGGTCTGACATACAGGCTCTTCCTTGTCACTTTCATTGCAGAGCACAATTTCTTCTTCTGAAATGCCCACACCACGCTGTCCTTTAATGTCTCAGGGAGAAGCATATGTGTCCATTCAGGTGCATACAGAAGCAGTGGGTTCTTGATTCCCAGAGTGCTGGCCTTCTGGGGTCTCACTGGGGATATAGATGTTGTTTTACCTTCTAGCTGGGAAACTCAGATGTGTGTGAGACCTGCCGGGATGGAGGAAAGCTGTTCTGCTGTGACACTTGTTCGAGGTCTTTTCACGAGGACTGTCACATCCCGCCCGTGGAAATTGAGAAGTGCGTGAGATGCTGCCCCTCCCTTCTGACTGGGGACCTTCCCTCTGGCCACACCCACTCTCCCTGCCTAGTTCTTACTATGTCTGGATGGGGAAAGAGCCGGCCCATGGGTACAGGCTCCAGCGGTATGATGCAGAGAGCCGCTTCAAGATGCGGGCAGTGGCAGGTGGATGCTTTTGCCACTCAGTCTCCTCCAGGACACTGAGGCTGGCAGCCAGGTCCTTTGTCCACATAGCTCCTGTCCTTTCCTAGAAGTTTTCCACCCTGGACTCCTGTTCTCTGGGGCAGAAATGCACTTGTTTATTGTTGTTGCTGTTGTTCAGCCACTCAGTCATATCCGACTCGTTGCAACCCAGGCTTCCCTGTCCTTCACCATCTCCCAGAATTTGTTCAAACTCATGTCCCTTGAGTCAGTGATGCCATCCAACCATCTCATCCTCTGTCGCCCCCTTCTCCTCCTGCCTTCAGTCTTTCCCAGCATCAGGATCTTTTCCAACGAGTTGGCTGTTCTGTGCTTATTCAGAAAACACAGGAAACATGGGCTGGTTCCTTCATTTTGTCACATTATTAGGGAAAAAGAAGGACCCCAGGGGTAAGGCCCAGTTTTGACACTCAGGCCGGGAGGACAGGATTCCTTGTGCTCCCAGAAGTGGGCACAGAAAGGAGAGCCCCCCACTCACTCTGACACCAGCTCCACACACTGTAGCGGGGGTCATTGACTCAGATGCCATGTGGTAGTCTTGGAGACTCTGGAGGTACCCCCTTCCTCCCAGAGCTGTGTCTACCAATGTTCCTGAAAGGAGGACGATGGCAGACACGGGGATGGCAGGTGTTTCTGGGGACCTTGTCCTCGCTCACTTATTCCCAGCCCCACAGGAACCCGTGGAGTTGCACCTTCTGCAGGATGAAGGAGTCTTCAGGAGACCAGCAGGGTCTCAGGGAATCTGAGGTCCTGGCGAGGCTGATACAGCCAGAGGAGCAGCTGGTGAGTCAGATGGGAACCCAAGCCTTCCCAAGTGTGAAAAGTCAAGCACAGGGTAGGGGGAAGGCAACCACAGGGTGAGCCATGACTCAGTCACACTCAAGTCACACCAGAACGTGTTTGCAGCCATTGCATGTCTGTGTCCAAGAGCCATCCCCATCTGGGGAAACTTCCAGAGACTGGTGTGAGTCATGCTTGGCCTGGGTATGTGTATGGGGCTCAGTGTCTCCAAGCTGCTTTTTGTTCACAGCTTCCTTCTTTTGCAGAAATGTGAGTTCATCCTCTTGAAGGTCTATTGCCATTCAGAGAGCACCTTTTTTGCGAAGATTCCCTATCATTATTATGTAAGTAACCACAACAAGGGCTTCCCAGGTGGTGCTAGTAGTAAAGAATCCACCTGCCAATGCAGGACACAGAGGAGATGTGGGTTTGAGGAGATCCCCTGGAGTAGGAAAGGGCAATCCACTCCAGTAGTCTTGCCTGGAAAATCCCAAGGACAGAGGAGCCTAGTGGACTACAGTCCATGGGGCCACAAAGAATCAGACACAACTGAGCACACATAGATACATACTGATCATAAGTAACCACGACCAACAGTAATCGCAGGCTGCCATTATGTTACCCTATCTGGAAACTGGTACCTGTGATATTCGAGGCTGGAATCCCTTGGGAGCAAGAGAATGAGCTACTGTTATCGTTACCTTGTTGTGTTTCTACCAGATTTGATGGGAATCCACAGCAGGCACACGTTGAACTCTGCCAGCAATGCTCCCAGTGACTTTTGCTTTTCCCTAGATTAAAGAGGCTTCTAAAAACCTCAAGGAACCCATGTGGTTGGACAAGATCAAGAAGAGGCTGAATAAGCAGGGCTACTCCTACGTGGGAGGGTTTATGCGGGACATGCGTCTCATCTTTCAGAACCACAGAGCATCTTACAAGGCAAGTGGCTCACTCTGCTTCCATTTCATTTTCTCTTCCTTTCTTAAAATTTTGTTTTATTTGTTTTCAGCTGCACTGGGTCTTCGTTGCTATGCAAGCGCTTTCTCTAGCTGAGGCAAGTGAGGGGCTACTTTCTAGTTGCAGCACGCGGGCTTCTCATTGTGGTAGCTTCTGTTGTTGTGGAGCACAGGCTCTGGGCGCATGGGTGTCAGTACTCGGCACACAGGGTTAGTCGCTCCATGGCAACAGGGAAGGAAGGTCACTGAACCAACACAGCCACCCTGTACTATTCACACTATTACAAAGAACACAGATTACTTTTCTGATTCTCACTGAATCAATAACCCAGCCAAATAAGTAAAAGCTCCCAAGTGTGGTCATGATTTTCCATTCCTGTCCTGTTAATATGAAATAATCATGCTCTTAAGAAGCATAAGTTACTCTTCTCTGCATGAGTTTTTTTTAGCATAACCTGGTTCACGTAACTCAGGATGTCAAAGATAAAAGAGTCTTATGATCGTCCTCAATTGCAGGGTGTCCAGCGATATTGATAATAAAGATCATTATTTTGTGATCATTTTATTATTTTTTTCCAGTGCAATGACTTTGGCCTAATGGGACTTAGACTCGAGGCAGAATTTGAGAAGAATTTCAGGGAAGTGTTTGCTCTTCAGGAAACAAATGAGGACAGTTCTCTGGAATAATGGATGTTGCTGGTGTCCTGGAAATTCTCCTTTCGGCCAAACGTCTCATTCCCCAGCTGCATGAAGGATTGGCTGCTGATGCCACCCCTCCCCAGAGCACTGCCTTCAGCCAAGTGGAGCCAACCTCACCTGGAGGTTACACGTCCTTGGCCTGGGGGCTGGCCTCCAGTCGACCCAACCTTCATGCTCTGTCCATCCATGGGATCAGGCTGGAGCCTGTCTGAATACATCCATCCTTAGCTTTTTGCCCAGTACTGTCCTGCTTCCCTCATCCCTTTCTAGCAAAGAAACACAAAATAAATTACTTAAGTAAGAGACTTTATTGTTGTAGAGTCTGTTTCTAGGGAACTCAACTTAAGATCATGGTCCTAGAAAGCAGGCTAAGAATGGGCTCTGGAGTTGGATCCCAGCTTGTCAAGTAGTGTACTGATGGTCTATGGTGTGCTCTAATAGTGCAGTTGCTAAACATTCACTTGTAGGAAACTGGATGGATAAAGGCAAGAAGGTATACAGTGGGTGAAATTCTGGCATTTACAAAAGAATAAATGGTGACTAAAAAACTGGATTTGGGTGGCTATCATCAAGTGCCCCTAATATATTGAAAAGAGTAAATGGCAGGCTTAACTCTCTTCAGTTCAGTTCAGTTGCTCAGTATGTCGGACTCTTTGCCACCCCATGGACTGCAGCATACCAGGCTTCCCTGTCCATCACCAGCTCCCAGAGTTTACTCAAACTCATGTCCATGGAGTCAGTGATGCCATCCAGCCATCTCATCCTCTATCGTCCCCTTCTCCTCCCACCTTCAATCTTTCCCAGCATCTCAATCTTCTCAAATGAGTCAGTTCTTCACATCAGGTGGCCAAAGTATTGGAGTTTCAGATTCAATATCAGTCCTTCCAATGAATATTCAGGACTGATTTCCTTTAGGATGGACTGGTTGGATCTCCTTGCAGTCCAAGGGACCCTCAAGAGTCTTCTCCAGCACCGCAGGTCAAAGCATCAATTCTTCTGCACTCAGCTTTCTTTATAGTCCTACTCTCACATCCATACATGGCTACTGGAAAAAACCATAGCTTTGACTAGATGAATCTTTGTTGACAAAGTGTGTCTCTGCTTTTTAATATGCTATCTAGGTTGGTCCTAACTTTCCTTCCAAGGAGTAAGCGTCTTTTAATTTCATGGCTGCAGTCACCATCTGCAGTGATTCTGGAGCCCAAGAAATAGATTCTCTCACTGTTTCCCCATCTATTTGCCATGAAGTGATGGGACCAGATGCCATGATCTTAGTTTTCTGAATGTTGAGTTTTAAGCCAGGCTTTTCACTTTTCTCTTTCACTTTCATCAAGGGACTCTAGTTCTTCTTCGCTTTCTGCCATAAGCGTGGTATCATCTGCATATCTGAGGTTATTGATATTTCTCCCACAATCTTGATTCCAGCTTGTGCTTCATCCAGCCTGGCATTTTGCATGATTTACTTTGCATATAATTTAAATAAACAGGGTGAAAATATATAGCCTTGATATGTTCCTTTCCTGATTTGGAACCAGTCTGTTGTTCCATGTCCAGTTCTAACTGTTGCTTCTTGACCTGCATACAGATTTCTCAAGAGGCAGGTCAGGTGGTCTGATATTCCCGTCTCTTTAAGAATTTTCCAGTTTGTTGTGATCCACACAAATTTTTGGCATAGTCAATAAAGCAGAAATAGATGTTTTTCTGGAATTCTCTTGCTTTTTCAGTGATCCAGCTGATGTTGGCAATTTGATCTCTGGTTCCTCTGCCTTTTCTAAATCCAGCTTGAACATCTGGAAGTTCACAGTTCACATACTGTTGAAGCCTGGCTTAGAGAATTTTGAGTTTATTTTGCTAGCATGTGAGATGAGTGCAATTGTGCAGTCGTTTGAACATCCTTTGGCATTGCCTTTCTTTGGAATTAGAATGAAAACTGACCTTTTCCATTCTTGTGGCCACTGCTGAGTTTTCCAAATTTGCTGACATATTGAATGCAGCATTTTCACAATGTCATCTTTTAGGATTTGAGATAGCTCAACTGAAATTCCATCACTTCCACTAGCTTTGTAGTGATGCTTCTTAAGGCCCACTTGACTTCACATTCCAGGATGTCTAGCTCTGGGTGAGTGATCATACCATCGTGGTTATCTAAGATATCTAAGGTCACTAATATCTTTTTTGTATAGTTCTGTGTATTCTTGCCACCTCTTCTTAATATCTTCTACTTCTGTTAGGTCCGTACCATTTCTATCCTTTATTGTGCTCATCTTTGCATGAAATGTTTCCTTGGTATCTCTAATTTTCTTGAAGAGATCTCTTGTCTTTCCCATTCTATTGTTTTCCTCTATTTCTTTGCATTGACCACTGAGGAAGGCTTTCTTATCTCTCCTTGCTATTCTTTGGAACTCTGCATTCAAATGGGTATATCTTTCCTTTTCTCCTTTGCCTTTAACTTCTCTTCTCTTTACACCTATTTGTAAGGGCTTCTCAGACAACCATTCTGCCTTTTTGCATTTCATTTTTTGGGGGGTGGTCTTGATCATTGCCTCCTGTACAATGTCATGAACCTCTGTCTATAGTTCTTCAGGCACTCTGTCTGTCAGATCCAATACCTTGAATCTGTTTGTCACTTCCACTGTATAATCATAAGGGATTTGATTTAGGTCATACCTGAATGGTTTTCCCTACTTCTTCAATTTAAGTCTGAATTTGACAATAAGGAGTTCGTGATCTGAGCCACAGTCAGCTCCCAGTCTTGTTTTTGCTGTCTGTATAGAGCTTCTCCATCTTTGGCCGCAAAGAATATAATCAATCTGATTTCGGTATTGACCATCTGGTGGTGTCCATGTGTAGAGTGTTCTCTTGTGTTTGCTATGACCAGTGTACTCTCTTGGCAAAACTCTAGTAGCCTTTACCCTGCTTCATTTTGTACTACAAGGCCAAATTTGCCTGTTACTCCAGGTATCTCTTGACTTCCTACTTTTGTATTCCAGTCCCCTATAATGAAAAGGACAAAATCTTTTAATTGCCACCTGAAGCAAACAGACCCTCATACCTGCAGCTGAAGGGCAGACATTAAGGAAGTCTTCACACAGACTCTAATTTTAAGAATGGGAGACCATGGGGGAAGACTGAAGCCTAAACTTAAGATGGATTCCTGCACCAAAGGCAGGGCCCTAGTGGAGATGGAGTGGCCCGGAATCAGAGGTGGGCTTCCCAGGTAGATGCAAGTGAGAACTCTGAACCTCAGGTCTCCCTGGATGCATGGGCCCTACAGAAGATCTCCTTCCCTCTGGTTGAAAGACAGATCCCCACCCTTCCCCAGTCCTAATCTTGCTTGAATGAAGACTCTGCAGAGTCCTCCCAGCAGGACCCCACTGGGAAAGTCCTGGGTCCTCTTGCCAACTACAGCAAGGATTTACCCCAGTGGAGTTGCAGGACTGGCCAACATGTACAGCAGGAACCAGGAGTCTAGGGGTGAATCCTGGGCAAAGAAGGGGAATATGAAACAAGAAAAGGAAAAATTGTTAATACAGAAGCACTCCTCTGTGCCAGGAAGTTTAATTACCCTGGCAAGGGCCAAAAGGGATTATTCAAGTGCTTTCCTAGTAGATCTTAAAGGCATATGTATAAGTATATGTATATGTGTGTCACACACCTATGTGTGTGTGTATATACACACACACACACACACACACACACATATATGTTGACTTTAAGGACCACCAGGAGCATATATATATATATATATATATATATATATAGTTAGAATGACAGCTGGAGCCCTGGCCCATAGATGTTTATGAAGATAGTTACTAGGATATGGTCATTAAACTTATTGTGGTAATCACTTTACTATGTATATAGTCAAATCATCATGTGTGTGTATATATATATATATTTATGTGTGTATATATATATATATATATATATGAAGTGAAATGAAGTCGCTCAGTCATGTCTGACTCTTTGCAACCCCGTGGATTGTAGTCTACCAGGATCCTCCATCCATGGGATTCTCCAGGCAAGAATACTGGAGTGGGTTGCCATTTCCTTCTCCAGGGGATCTCTCCAACCCAGGAATTGAACCCTGGTCTCCCACATTGCAGGCAGACACTTTAACCTCTGAGCCACCAGGGAAGCTCGCTCTCTCTATATATAAAAAACATTAATTTAACAAGGTAATAAGGAGCACACAGCTGAGGGGCATCAGCAACCTTGCACTGTTCTTTGGGGTTCTCCTCCACAGGTTAGCATAAGGGAGGAATGCGTTTCTGTTCCTTTCATGTTGTACTTCTATGAAGTAATGGATGTTCACTAAACTCATCATGGTCATCATTTCATGATATATATATATATATATATATATATATAAGTTAAATTATTATGCTGTATACCTTAAACTTATACAGTGTTGTATGTCAATTATATCTCAAGCTAAGAAAAAATGTCTAATAAAAATATTTAATTAAAACAAGGCTTTGTATAAACCATGGTACACACTGGATGAAGTAGAAGCAGGGATACCAGACCTACCAGGAGAAGAACTAGGAGGGTGGCATGGCTCTACTTCCTACAACTTGAAAACCCCTCCACCAGGTGCCTGTGCTTCTCAAGAGGCCTCACAGACACTAACTCAACAAGGTGAGGAGGAGCGCACAGCTGAGCAGCACCAGCATCCTTGTGATGCTCAGCGTAGGCTGTCCTCCAGTCCTCTGTGGGTTAGCATCATGGAGGAATGTCTTACAGAACTGGATTCCCTAGTAGCAACAGAAGGGATAGGATTCCAGAATGATAGAAATGCATGGAAATGAAAAGTGAACGGGAAGTCGCTCAGTCGTGTCCAACTCTTAGCGACCCCATGGACTGCAGCCGACCAGGCTCCTCGGTCCATGGGATTTTCCAGACAAGAGTACTGGAGTGGGGTGCCATTGCCTTCTCCGGAGGAATGTCTTACAGAACTGGATTCCCTAGTAGCAACAGAAGGGATAGGATTCCAGAATGATAGATGCCAGGTGGCAGCAAGATGGCAGGTGTCAGAGCAAGATGAAACCCTAATTGTAACGTGTAGTGAGGTTAGAATGACAATGGGGGCCCCAGCTCATAGATGTCTATGCAGACATTAGTAGGACTTGGCCACTAAACTGAATGTGACAATCACTTTATGATTATATAGATCAAATCATTAATGCTGTACACCTTAAGCCTATAGACAAGTCCATATATATACAATTGGGTGAACAGGTGGCTGAGATCAGCTGCCCCAATCAAAAATAAAGATCCCTTGCCCAGTTTCCAGACCTGAGCCAAATCTAGGACCTGCCCATGGAAATGAGGGCAGGTCTCATAACAAACTGCAAATGTGGTCATTCCCTGAGTTCTTCACCAAAATGTCCCAAGGCCATTTATGCAAGTATCCATATGGCAGACAAAGGAAAATGCACAGATCTTTTAACAGTTGTTACAGCATTTGAACTGATGCTAGTTCCTGGGGCCCAAAGCACCATCACGGTTCCTGTTAGAGTACAGCAGTAAGGCAATGTCCATCTAACAGTGAGTCCACTCAATCCACAGAGCCTCCCAGCCATCATCATCTCAGGTCCTGGCTGTGAGGATGATGAGGACATACATAGCAGTTAGCTGAGCTGGTTCTTTAACCTCTGAAATAGCAATGACTGTCTTAGGAAAGGCCAATCAGAAGGCCTTAAAATTGAAGTTTCCCTTGGAGAAAATAAGCTGGGAAAAAAAATTGTACTCCTGGGGAATGAGGGAATCACAGAGATGAGTGCCACAGGTGAAGATTTAAGGATGCAAGGGCTCTAGTCCTCTTTGCCTCTTTGAACAACAGTCTGGCTTCTGCAAAAGCTGCTAAATCACTACTAGAAGCTAACCAATAGTAGCCCCAGTCACCTCACTGTGCTTTTAATGGGTATGCTTCCTTAGAGCACGTCAGCGTGGCCTATGGTACATGCCATGCAGTTGTCAGTACGGAAAGTGTGCTTTAGAATATCCAGTGGGAAGTAGGATGAGAGGCACTTCATACTCACAGGGACTGGACGATAGTGCATGTCTACAGTGTGACCCTTGGGACAGTATGTGCTGAAGGGGCACAGTCAGTCTGGACATTCTGCAGTACGTTACATTGGTCCACTATATTGATGTTTGTATTCTCGGAAAAGGAGTACATCAAGGCTCTATATCATCACCCTGCTTATTTAACTTATACGCAGAGTACATCATGAGAAACGCTGGGCTGGAAGAAGCACAAGCTGGAATCAAGATTGCCGGGAGAAATATCAATCACCTCAGATATGCAGATGACACCACCCTTATGGCAGAAGGTGAAGAAGAACTAAAGAGCCTCTTGATGAAAGTGAAAGAGGAGAGTGAAAAAGTTGGCTTAAAGCTCAACATTCAGAAAACGAATATCATGGCATCCAGCCCCATCCCTTCATGGGAAATAGATGGGGAAACAGTGTCAGACTTTATCTTTTTGGGCTCCAAAATCACTGCAGATGGTGACTGCAGCCATGAAATTAAAAGACACTCCTTGGAAGGAAGTTATGACCAACCTAGACAGCATATTGAAAAGCAGAGACATTACTTTGTCAACAAAGGTCCGTCTGGTCAAGGCTGTGTTTTTTCCAGTGGTCATGTATGGATGTGAGAGTAGGACTATAAAGAAAGCTGAGGGCAGAAGAACTGATGCTTTTGAACCGTGGTGTTGGAGAAGACCTTGAGAGTCCCTTGGACTGCAAGGAGATCCAACCAGTCCATCCTAAAGGAAATCAGTCCTGGGTGTTCATTGGAAGGACTGATGCTAAAGCTGAAACTCCAGTACTTTGGCCACCTGATACAAAGAGCTGACTCATTTGAAAAGACCCCAATGTCGACCCTGAAGGGGACAACAGAGGATAAGATGGTTAGATGGCATCACCGACTCAATGGACATGAGTTTGAGTAAACTCTGGGAGTTGCTGATGAACAGGGAGGCCTGGCGTGCTGTGGTTCANAAAGAGCTGACTCATTTGAAAAGACCCCAATGTCGACCCTGAAGGGGACAACAGAGGATAAGATGGTTAGATGGCATCACCGACTCAATGGACATGAGTTTGAGTAAACTCTGGGAGTTGCTGATGAACAGGGAGGCCTGGCGTGCTGTGGTTCATGGAGTCTCAAAGAGTCCGACATGACTGAGCGACTGAACTGAACTGACGCTCAGTCGTGTCCAACTCTTTTCCACCCCATGGACTGTAGCCTGCCAGGTTCCTCTGTCTGTGGGATTCATCAGGCAAGAATATTGGAGTGAGTAAACCATTCCCTTCTCCACAGAATCTTCCTGACCCCAGGATCAAACCCAGGTCTCCTCATTGCAGGCAGATTCTTTACCGTCTGAGCCACCAGGGAAGTCCATATGTAAATGTTTGCCTAAATCAGTTCAGTTCAGTGGCTCAGTCATGTCCGACTCTTTGCAACCCCATGGACTGCAGCATGCCAGGCCTCCTTGTCCATCACCAACTTCCAGCGTTTACTCAAACTCAAGTCCATTGAGTCGGTGATGCCATCCAACCACGTCATCCTCTGTTGTCCCCTTTTCTTCCTGCCCTCAATCTTCCCTAGCATCAAGGTCCTTTCCAATGAGTCAGTTCTTCACATCAGGTGGCCAAAATATTGGAGCTTCAGCATCAGTCCTTCCAATGAATATTCAGGGCTGATTTCCTTTAGGATTAATTGGTTTGATCTCCTTGCTGTCCAAGGGACTCTCAAGAATCTTCTCCAACAGCACAGTTCAAAAGTATCAATTCTTTGGCACTCAGCTTTCTTTATGGTCCAACTCTCACATCCATACTCAGTCTCTCCCATCAGGAAGCTTCCATAAGCTTCTTATCCTTATTCATCAGAGGGCAGACAGAATGAAAACCACAATCACAGGAAACTGACCAAGCTGATCACATGGACCACAGCCTTGTCTAACTCACTGAAACTATGAGCCAGGCCATGTAGGGCCACCCAAGAGAGATGGGTCATGGTGAAGAATTCTGACAAAATGTGGTCCACTGGAGAAGGAAATGGCAAACCACTTCAGAATTCTTGCCTTGAGAACCCCATGAACAGTATGAAAAGGCAAAAAGATATAACACTGAAAGATATATGTATGTGTGTGTACATGCTACTGCTAAGTCGCCTCAGTCATGTCCGACTCTGCACGACCCCATAGATGGCAGCCCACCAGGCTTCCCCATCCCTGGGGTTCTCCAGGCATTAACACTGGAGTGGGTTGCCATTTCCTTCTCCAATGCATGTAAGTGAAAAGTGAAAGTGAAGTCGCTCAGTCATATCCGACTCTTAGCGACCCCATGGACTGCAGCCTACCAGGCTCCTCCGCCCATGAGATTTTCCAGGCAAGAGTACTGGAGTGGGGTGCCATTGCCTTCTCCAGTGTGTGTGTGTTTGTGTGTGTGTGTGTGTGTGTGTGTGTGTGTGTGTATCTGCTTCCCAGGTGGTACTAGTGGTAATAATTCAGCTGCCAGTGCAGGAAACACAAGAGAGCAGGTTTGATGCCTGGGTTGGGAAGATCTCCTGGAGTAAGAAATGGCAAACCATTCCAGCATTCTTGCCTGGAAAATTCCATGGACAGAAGAGCCTGAAAGGCTACAGTCCCTGGAGCCACAAAGAATAGGATACGATTGACCACACACACACACACACACACACATATACATGTTTAATTATATATATGAAATGGGAATTGGCTAATGTGAATATGAGGCTGAGCAGTCCCATGAGATGCCATTTGCAAGCCAGAGACCCAGTAACAGTGGTAAGTCCAGTCTGAGACTGAAGGCCCAAGAACCAGGGGAGCCAAAGGCATAACTTCCAATCTAATAGCATTGGATACACCTGGCCCAGCCCAACTAGGCAGTCAAGAAGAGAACAAATGTTCCTCCTTCACTTTTTTTTAAATTTAAGCCCTTAACAGATTGGATGCTGTCTGCTTACCTTTAGGAGGGCCATCTATTTTACTGAGCCCACATGTTCAAATGCTGATGTCATCCAGAAACACCCTCAAAGACATCTAGGGGTAATCTGCACACCCCATGGTCCAGTCAGGTTGACACATATCATTAACTATCACAATGACAGTATGTTAATTGGACCTGATGAGCAAGAAGTGTTAGTGTTCTAAAACCCTAGTTGAGTCACACGCACTCCCAATGATGAGAGATAAACCTTGTAAGATTTGAAGACATGCCATATAGGCAAGTTTTTAGGGGTTAAGTTGTCTGGCACTCAACAGGATATCCCTGGGTTGGGAAGATCCCCTGAAGGAGGAAATGGAAACCCACTCCAGTGTTCTTACCTGAAAAATCCTATGGACAGAGGAGGCTGGTGGTTACAGTCCATGGGGTCACAGAGTTGGACATGACGGAGCATGCATGCTCTCACAGTAAACATCTCCTCCATCTTGTTAAGGAGCTGCCACTGAACAAATGTTATCCAACTGTATTTGAGCTCCTTAATAAATCTCAACTGAGAGCTCAACTCCCTGAAGGGAGTCTGGCTGGCCTGGCTTGCTCAATGGCCAGTGTCTTGATTAACATTCGTTCTATGCCTACATACAAAGAGGGGAAGTCCTCACCCAAAGGATTCCAGGTCTGCCTACAAAGGGATGGAGTGGGCTGGACAAACAAGGATAACACAGCTGACCAGCGGAACCCAACTCAGGGACCACTAGTGGGGTCTGATGTCTAAGGGGAGGAATGGGGTGGTCCCAGGCCAGTCAGAAAGGCTGCAGAGACTGGGTGTGAGGGCACATTCCTGGAATCAAACAGAGCAGGTTGACTGTGATTCCACTGCCTGTGCTTTGGAGATTAAGGCTGAGAGCATCCACTCCACCCCCTTGGACAGTCAAGGGCAAGGATGGCCACTAAGCCTGTCACCTCTGTCCGTTCCATTAACCTGCACACAGATGTGGGATGCTGGCTGCAGAGGAGCCTGGCTGTGGTCTTACCCGGGTGGAGCGTGGCTGTGTCCCCAGGATCTGCAGGAGGACCTGGAGCTTTTGGGGTCTGGGTCACTTGGGCGTGACCCCTCAGCCCGAACCTCTCAGTGTGGACCCCAGGGCATCAGCACCCGCCGTGTTGTCTGGAAGAGAGAACAAAGTTCTCCACCTCTCTCATGGAAACTGGGTGGGAGGACGTTCCCGTGAGGACAGTAGGCAAAGAACAGCCACCAAGGCTTCTAGAAAGTGTACAGAAGCAGATTGATGGAGGAGGGAAGTTGAAACTCGGCGGAAGCAGCCAGGACAGAATGTTTCCTGTTTATTATTACTTGGCCCTGAGGGCTGCCCCAGTTTTTCGTGAGGTGGCTGAAACCCCAGTGGGAAGCCCACTTTGCCTCTGGTCAGCAGAGCCAGGGAGGAAGCCCAGGGCAGCCAGGGTCTCTGGGAAGAGAGGGGAAATCTTGGGAAAGTCATAGAGAAGAACCCCAAATTCTGAGTATAAACCATCCTCACTCATGTTCGAAATCAACTCTCAGGCAAAAAGATGAGATAGGTGGCGATCAAAATATCAGCTTTCTTCATGGTAAAAGCTGGATCAGACTTAGTACTGTGGCTTAGCGTGTGGCAGAAAAAGAAATCCCTGAACTGAACCTCAGAACTGGGCTCATCCACACAGCATCACACAGCTCCAAGCACTCACACCCCACTCCCCCTCACTCCCGTAGCCCCTGGCCAGTGCACTTGACCTTGGAGGGGCTGACAGAGCCCGGGCCTCTGCAGGCAGGACGAGCCCAGGGAGACCCAGCAAGGAGCAGACTCACCCCTTCCACCCACCCCCATCCAGAGTCTCCCAGAGGGGGGAGAAGCAGGGGGTCCAGGCGAGCCCCACTGACTGAGGTGCTGCCGTGGAGGGGGACCCTGGAGCCGGCCTGAGCGTAACCATGGGTCCCAGGTGCCCGCCCCCCTTCACTTCAGCTCCCATGGAGGAGCTGGGCGTCTTGATCCTCTGGCCCCAGGGGCCACAGTGGCTGCTGCTTCCTCCTGCCCTGCAGGTTCAAATCCCAGATCCCACTGTCTCATCTCAGGGACAGGCCTCGGATCCCCACGGGGCTCTCCCAGCGTGGAGACCGCCCCCACTACTCAAGTCTGAACGGAAGCTGCTCCTGGAAGCTTGCGAAGCCCGTTGCCCCTGGCAGATCCTGTGCCCCGAGGTCGCTCCTCGACCACGGCCTCTCCTGCTCTGTGGGCTTCCAGGTCTGATAACTGGGCTCCTCCTCTGATAGCAGAAAGTCTCCCGCTTCAGAGCTCCTCACATCCACGGAACATGCCCCAGGCGTCTCCTTATTTCCTTCAGTCACTCCAGCAGGGTCTGTAGGAGGAGTTCAACCTCCTCCTCCTCCTTCTTTTCTAATTGAAGGTATAGGTGATGTTGTGTTAATTTCTACTTTACAGCAAAGTCATGCAGTTGTCTATACACGTTGTCTATAGCTTTCTATTATGGTTTATCACAGGACCAACCTGCAACCTGTCCTTTCCCAGACCCGAGTGGGTCTGATGTTATTTCCTGGATCAAAGAAACTGCTTTCTCCACAGAGGACTTGGGGTGCTTCAGAGCCCCCCACCCCACTGCTCTCATGAGTGTGGTGCAGGCCCAGCTTTCTCTGACCCGCAGGAAGGTCTCCTCCAGGGGCCAGGAGAAGCCCCAGCTCGGGAGTGTCTGTCCTGTGGATTGTGTGCCCAGCCTCTGCTAGATGGTCTCTAATTCCAGGTGTTCACCTTGAAGGTCATAAACAGACAACAGAAAAATTGACACATTTAGGTCAACACACAGCACAGCACTGACCTGGTCCACCCGCCGCCCAGGAACAGAGAGAAGAGAGAGGGGACCCTCGACAAGGCAGGGGTGGTCTGTGCCAGCCTTGTGTGGGCCCCGTGCCCCACGGAGTCAGGAGCGGAGGGCAGTCCTGCCCAGACGAGGCTCAGCTCAGCAGTCCTGCCACCCGCTGGAGTGAGGGGGACGAGAGAGGGGTCCACCTGTGTGCAGAACTGGGTACCACTGAGACCCTGTCCACTGGAAAAGAAGTGATCACTGGAGTCCTGGGGTCTATCCTGACCACTGTGCTTTTGGTACCTTTGGGGGAAAGAAACAATGAAAGTGAGAAAGTGGAAACCCTTCCCTTCATACTTGAAGGTCCTAAACAGACAACAGAAAAATTGACACATTTAGGTCAACACACAGCACAGCACTGCCTGGTCCACCCGCCGCCCAGGAACAGAGAGAAGAGAGAGGGGACCCTCGACAAGGCAGGGGTGGTCTGTGCCAGCCTTGTGTGGGCCCCGTGCCCCACGGAGTCAGGAGCGGAGGGCAGTCCTGCCCAGACGAGGCTCAGCTCAGCAGTCCTGCCACCCGCTGGAGTGAGGGGGACGAGAGAGGGGTCCACCTGTGTGCAGAACTGGGTACCACTGAGACCCTGTCCACTGGAAAAGAAGTGATCACTGGAGTCCTGGGGTCTATCCTGACCACTGTGCTTTTGGTACCTTTGGGGGAAAGAAACAATGAAAGTGAGAAAGTGGAAACCCTTCCCTTCATCTTCAAATGTCGCTGAGTCAGAACTCAACTCACAGCTGGAGGATGTCACACTTAGGGGCCACTGAGCGGAAACATCGCTCTAGCGGATATCTGCTTCACCAGCCCTCTGGCTGGATGTGAGGATCTGACTCGGTTGGTCCAGGCTCTCGCACAGGCTGGAGAGAGGATCTGAAGTCTCTGTCTTTCCCTCTTCCCCTGACAACCATCTCAGCAAAGGGGAAGGGGCACACCTGAGTTTGCCCTTGACCCCATACTAAACTCTGAACCGCCCTGAGAAGGCAGAAGCCTGCAGACAGCTGGGGTCACGCAGATATCATTGCTGCCTTTACACAAACAGGTGGGCCCCTGGGGGCTGACCCTGCCCCTCCCTTGGCCCTCCTGGCCCTGAGTGTCACTCCTGGCCCTGAGTGTCACTCCTTGTCTTGCATCCCTGGGACCACATGTCTTAATGGCTGGAAGCACCAGGGAGCTGCGGGTGGAGGGAGGGAGCCGGTGTCTGCCAAGCACAGCTCACTGGCAAGGACTTTCACTTCTCTTTTCCCCTCCATGGGCAGAGCCACCAGCCCTAGATGAGACCCAGAGCTGACTTCCTGCTCAGGGCTCTGGCGGCCTGTCTGGACCCAGGCTGGGGAGACTGGAAGAATCAGAGGCCAAGCCCAGGCCCAGGCCAGGCTGGGCGGGAAATGGCTGGAGAGGGCAGAGAGCTCAGCACCAGGTCAGTCTTTCTCCCCCTTCCTTCCGCCTTTCCCTGTGGCCACGCTGCTGTTCAGTGCTGTCTTTGGACTCTGCACTGAACCTTTGCTTTCCACCTGGTGTAGGGGAACCTTCGCCTGCCTGCCGTATATGGCTGGACAGGAATGTGTGACGAGATGGGATTTCAAACTGCAGCAGGGCGCCTGCTGGTTGAGTCCTGCTGCCACAACACACATGATTGATTGTTTTGCAGCTACTGCTCCGCTGGCCCGTCTGCCTGAGGGCAACTTTGTCCTTTACAAGTTTTGCAGGAAGATTTTATTTTCTTGTGACCCTGTAGCACTCTTGTTTCTCTCAGGTCATCTCTACCTTGACATAGGTCATTTCAAAGAAGGTAGTTTAGAAAGCACGAAATTCGGGGTAAACCCCTGACTTATTTTGAAGCCCTGGGTGGTGTGGTCCCATGGACGGGGTCTCCGTCAGCTCTGATGATATTCCCACCTCTGACTGGGGGCTTGGGATCATCCTCCAGCAATCTTGAGCAAAGAAAGTAAAAGAAAGAGAAAGATGCAAGACTGTACAAGGCTAGCCTAGGCTGAGTGTTTTTATTTTTGCTTTGATATTCTGTTCTGGACTAGGTTTCCTCTACAAGGAAAATCCTATCTTTAGTAATCAGTTCAGAAATAACATTGCTTCATCTATTTAATTTTCTATTCTTTTAATATAAAAGAAATACATTGTACATTCTGATTCATAAAGTTTCAAACAATATGGGAAGAATATAGTGGGGAAAAGTCTCATTCAAGACACATTCTTTTACATGTGTCTGTCCGGTTTTCCCAACACTATTTATTATAGCAGCTATACTTTCTCCACTGTATGTTCTTTGATCCTTTATTACAAGTTCAGTTCAGTTCAGCTGCTCAGTCACGTCCGACTCTTTGCGACCCCATGAATCACAGCACGCCAGGCCTCCCTGTCCATCACCAGCTCCCGGAGTTCACTCAGACTCACGTCCATTGAGTCCGTGATGCCATCCAGCCATCTCATCCTTGGTCGTCCCCTTCTCCTCCTGCCCCCAATCCCTCCGAGCATCAGAGTCTTTTCCAATGAGTCAACCCTTCACATGAGGTGGCCAAAGTACTGGAGTTTCAGCTTCAGCATCAGTCCTTCCAATGAGCACCCAGGACTGATCTCCTTTAGGATGGACTGGTTGGATCTCCTTG
>SJXQ01009282.1:37829-50749 GCA_006408695.1 Aepyceros melampus | reverse complement strand
TCGCTCCACGGCGCCGCCACCCTCTGGGCACCATCTACTTCGCGGCCAGAGGCCCTTTGGCGAGCGGCCCCAGCTTTTGCCGCCCCCACCACAGCATCCCTGACGCTGCTGCCGCCTCCCGCCGCTCCAACATGGCTCCCGGCCGCTGCGATGGTTCATTCCATCCCCGCCCCGGAGCTCCAAATCCGGTGGTACACGCCATCGCGCATGACAGCTGCCGACTTAGACGTCATGACCGCCATCTTTATTGAGGGCAGAACGCAAGTGCTGCCCACGGTGCTGAACCCGGCAGAGAGATTCACCGCCCCTGGTCCCACCCTCCTTTTCGTGGCCACCGCCCTCACCCGCCTCCCTCCCTCTAGGGCGCTGTCTCAGCTCTGTCTTCGGCCTTCTGCTTGCGGATCTCTTATGCCCCTCCTTCCTGACCACTAGTTCCGAACCCTTTCCCGGATTTTGGTCTGAAATTTTGGGCCTACGATGTGCAGAGTTTTCTCTCAACTCTTGGGTGGAGATACCATCATGAGGTCGGAAGTGACTTGGGGTGCCAGCTGCCCGAACAGCCTTAACCGTTCGATCAGCGAGTTTTAACTCATGAAACATGTCGCGACCATCGGAGCGCCCCAACCGAGCAGGGACCAGAGGTGACCCGACCGAAACCGGAACAGAGGCTAAACTTCCCCTGGTTTTTCGGCCAGCTGCTCTTCTACTGGAAATTACACCCCCTCTTAGGTAGCGAGTCTCCAGTGCTCTGGAATGTCACATGCAACCCTGCGTTGCCGCAGGACTGAGGCTTGGATTCCTCAGATCCCCTCCCTTGCCCGCTACACTGCATCCCTTAACCCCTTGAAGAAACTAATGGAAAAGCTCAGCTTTGCCACGCTGTTCTACTCCCGGCTCAAGTAAGACTCAAGTAAGATCCAATGGGCAGACGCCGGGGAATAAACGTCACCGAAGACGAGCGGGGGCGTGGGGCGTGAACACCGAGCGTTCCAATCAGAAAGTCACTGTTTCTATTGGGACAATGGGTGGCTCCGCCCCCATGGCAGACTTATTGTCTGGGGGAGGAGGCTCCGCTGGTTCCAGAATAGCCGGGAGAGACAATCCAGGAGGTGTTCTACGGCCCAGCCTGCAAAGCAGCACCGACAGTGGGCTGCAACGCCATGGTCAGACGGCGTCGGCGTCCCTAGATCCAGGAGGGGTTTAGGGCTAAGGCCCCAAACGCTCCAAGGGGCGCGGCTCCTGCTTGGAACCAACGGAGAACTCCGGCTTCGGCCTCTGGCCCGCCCCAAACGGTACCTATGACATCACCACCAACCAATCAAATGGCGCATTCTTAGGCCTCCTCATTGACTTTTTCGCTTCCAGGAGGCGGGATTCCTCGTTCCAGCACCTCATGTGACTATGGAAAGCCGGGGGGTGGGCTCCAGTGGTGCCCTCTGGTGTCTCAGAATCTGAGTACTTCCTAAGGTCAGAGGTCCGGCGTACTGTGGCGTTGGAGAGGCGCTGAAGGCAGACCTTGGTTGGATGGGAGCTCGGTGCAGGGGCTGGAGGAGGGAAGCCAAAGACATGGTTTCCATCGAACCTTCGCCCTCAGGGTTCACGATCTAACGAGTAGAGGGCGGAAAGCTTTACACGAAGGAAGGTAGTAGATAGGTGGGACGCTAGGGAGAGGGATGCTGGATCCCAGAGGAGGTGCCTGAGCCAGTGTCACCATCTGCCTGAGCAGATCTTTGAATAACCAAAAGATGGAGGAGCCACCCTAGGTCTTGGAGGCTGTGCGGGCAAATGTTCTGAGGTTTAAAGGGATCGTGGCCGGTTATGCCCTGCTCCCTGTCCTAGGACTAGAAGACTGGGACCTTTCCTTAACACCCTTGGTGACTGCAGAGGACGCTCCATGTCCTCCCTGAAGCTCTGCCTCCACTGCTGTCCTCTCTCTTTGGCTGCTTTTCCATGGAAGCCTGTCTCTCTCCCTCTGCCCTCACCTTTATGCCCCACCCCAGTGACAGCTTCTCATGCTCCCTGTAAAGGCAAAGCAAGTAGAGTTCCTCTCTCCACTGCCCCCTAGGACATTGCAGACCCTCTCCTCATGTCTCTTCCTCTACCTAGTATTTGCCCTTGTCACCCATTGCAGGGGGATTCTTTTATCATGAAGCCACCTGGGAAGTCCTTACCTTAACCATTAGCCAGTCTGATAACAATTCTCCTACCCTGGCTCTTAGACAAACTCACTGGGCTAAAATCTAACCCCAGTTAAAACAGACTATTTGTGAATTCCTTACCTCTGGAGCAGCAGAGCATTACTAGAGAAAAACAACATTTTGAATTCTTGACCTTAAGCCTTAATATTATATTGGAGGGCTTCAACAGTGCATTAAGGTAAAAAAAGAAAAAAAAATAGTAAAAAGGCATAAGGATTAGAAAGGGGGAAAAAAAGTATTCACAGGCAACAGGAATGTGTATGCAAAAAAGCCAAAAGAACTTACAGATAAGTTATTAGAGTTTAGCAAAGTCATGGATGCAAAGTCAATATATAAAAATCAGTTGTAATTTCTATATATCAACAAGTGAAAACTTTTTTTCATGATGCACTTTACAGTAGCATCGTGCAACGGAAAATGCCAGGAATAAATATAATGCCAGTCATAATGTGCAATGACTCTTCACACATACAACACAACATTGACACTGAACACTATCATAATCATTTCATGATGTATGTAAAGTCAAATCATTATGTTGTATACCTTAAACTATATAGTCAAATTACATCTCAATAAACACTGAAAGAAAAAATAGAAACATAAAGACATAAATGGAGTGCAAGTGAAGTCGCTCAGTTGTGTCCCCCCAACTCTTTGTGACCCGGACACTACTGAGCACAAAACTATGCGTGCAAAACTGTGTTCAAAGATTGGAAGATTTAATACAGGCATACTTCAGCGTGTTCTCCCCTGGAGAATCCCAGGGACGGGGAGCCTGGTGGGCTACCGTCTGTGGGGTCGCACAGAGTCAGGCATGACTGAAGCAACTTAGTAGTCGTAGTAGTATACCTCAGAGATACCATGGGTTTGATTACAGACCACCGCAATAAAGCAAATATCAGAGTAAAGTGAATTATACAAATGTTTTGGTTTCCCAGGGAATATAAAATTTGTGTTTAGACTACAGTCTGTTAAATGTGCAACAGTACTATGTCTAAAAAAAATGTACATACCTTAATTAAAAATACCTTATTGCTAGGAATTTCCTGTTGGTCCAGTGGTTAAGACTCCACCTTTCACTGCAGGAGGCACAGGTTTGATTCCTGCTCGGAACTAAGATCCTTCATGACAAATGGCTGAAAAAGAAAAAAAAAACACCTTATTGCTAAAAAATGCTAACCATCATCTGAGCCTTCAGTGAATCATAATCAAATTTTTTTTTTTTGGCATCCTTGGGTGGGCCTAAACATCATCTTTTTAAAAGAAAGTAACATCAAGGAATTCCCTGGCAGTCCAGTGGTTATGACCCTGCACTTCCACTGCAGAGGGCCAATTTGATCCCTGGTTGGGGATCTAAGATCCCATATGCTTCCTGGTACTGCTGCTGCTAAGTCGCTTCAGTCGTGTCCAAATCTGTGTGACCCCATAGACAGTGGGCTTCCTGGTACAGCCAAAAATAAATAACATTAGAAATCATTGGCCACAGATCAGCATAACAGATATAATAATGATGATAAAGTTTGAAATATTATGAGAATTACCAAAATGTGACAGAGACATGAAGTAAGAAAATGCTGTTGGAAGACTGGTGACGATAGACTTTCTATCGTCTGTTATCTATTGAAGGTTTGCCACAAAACCTTCAAAACCTTTCGATTTGTTGTAAAAGATGCAATATCAGTGAAGTGCAATAAAATGTGGTACACCTGTATTGTGCAGATGCTAATTCTTCCCAAATGATACATGGATTCAGTGCAACTCAGTAAAAACTGTGTGGTGTACGTGTATGTGTGAACTGTCAAACTGGATTCTAAAATGTATGAGGGCCAAGAACACCCAAGACAGTTCAAAGGAAACCCAAGAAGAACAACTTCCTCTACTAGAGATCAGGAAAGCTACAGCGACAAAACCAAGACTGTATGGTGCTGGTCAGGAAAGCTACAGCGACAAAACCAAGACTGTATGGTGCTGGTATACAGGAATAGACAGACAAACAGAACAAAATCCAGAGAGTGGCCTCCAGGTGCATGAAGACTTGAATATTTACATGAGTGGCTCTTAAGAGCCAACACAAGCAAAGGATGGGCTTTCCAGTAAATGATGCCACATCAACTGGACATCCATGTAGACAAAAATGAGACCCCTATTTCATACTACCCACATAATCAATTCTAGATAGATCTGACACATAAATGTGAAAGGAAAGACAATACATCTTTTAGAAGAGAACATAAAAGTTCATGACTTTTAAGCAAATATTTTTTAAGAGGACACAAAATGGACTAACCATAAAGGAAAATACTGAAAAATTGGATTACATTACAATTAAGAACTTCTTTCATCCAAAGACATGAAATAAGATAGGTTAAGATACGGTTAAGACATTAAGATAAGATAGGGAGGATAGGTTAAGATATACAATCCAAGGACTCATATCCTGAATACATACTATAAACCAATAAAAGATCCACATCCCAGTCAATGAATAGGCAAGAGATGTGAAGAGGTGCTTCACAAGAGAACAGCCAGTAAGCTGATGAAAAAATGCTCACCCTCTTTAGTCATCAGGGAAATTTAAATGTGAAAGTAAGTATTACTGTACTCCACCAGAATGCCTAAAATAAAAATGACTGACAATACCAGGTTTAGGGAAAGAGACAGAGGAGCTGGCACTCAGACACCAGTGGAGGAGCATACATTGGTACAACTAGTCAGGAAAGCTATGTGGCATTTTCACTGCAATTCCACTTTTGAGAATATACCGCCCCCCCCAATATAATGCATATGAGCAACCAAAAGACGAGTACAACAGTGCTCCTGACAACATGATGTGTAATAGACAAAAACTGGAAACAACTGAAAGATTGTCGACGTGGATAAATGCATGAGGGTGCACTGTGGGTGAACTGTGAAATCTGATGGTGAGTGAAGAAGCCAGTGCTCATAGGACTCCATGTGAAGTTGGAAAACAGGCAAGACTCCTGAGGAATTACCTCTAGGGAGGAGGTCTGGGGAGAAGGGAGGAGTTGATGATTACAGGGGTTGCTCATTTGCATTAGAGTGGGCTTTGGGAGCTGGTGACACTGGGTGGTGACGAGATTAGCATCTTGTTGTCATGCATATTTGCGTACTGCAGTTTTCACAGTATGTTCTTCTTCCATTAAACGGGGGAAAAAAGGAAGTTGTCCTCACGGACTTGGAGCCTGAGTCTATATCTTTTGGGGGCTGAGCAGACAGGTGGTCTTCACCTGACCCCCTTACCATGGAGTTGCCTTAGGCACGTGTAGCCTGCTGTCCTCAGTTGCATCGCACGGACGTGGGCCACACCTGTAGGGACCCACTTCTAGCCTAGAGATTGGCCCAAACCTCCAGCCCGCGGGCCCCTCAAAATTGTGAGTCTTCCTCAGCCCCACCCAAACACCCCACTTTCCTCGAGTGGCTTGGTTCTCCATCTCTGCCCTTTCCCCTGCCTAACCACATCTACGTCTACCATCAAGCAGGCAGAGCTGTTCTCCCCAATAGTTCCTTCCCTGAGGAATTCTCTGGCTAACTAACTCTTTTCCCTGGCGGTTGTAATTTTGTGCGGTGAGACCACCATCAAGGTGTTTGCTGCGAGGTCCTAGAGTCCTGGCCCCCGTTTGCTGCCTCAGTTCAGTTCAGTTGCGCAGTCGTGTCCGACTCTTTGCGACCCCATGAATTGCAGTACGCCAGGCCTCCCTGTCCATCACCAACTCCCGGAGTTCACTTAGACTCACGTCCATTGAGTCTGTGATGCCATCCAGCCATCTCATCCTCGGTCGTCCCTTTCTCCTCCTGCCCCCAATCCCTCCCAGCATCAGGGTCTTTTCCAATGAGTCAACTCTTCGCATAAGGTGCCCAAAGTACTGGAGCTTCCAGGTTTAATCCAGAGACTGTCCTCAGGCAGCATACATTGTTGTTATATAATCCTAAGGAATGTAGAGAAGGAAAAAATGTTTGTCCTTTTTTCCTCCTTGAGAATTCCAGACCCCTCTCCCCTTGCTGCCTGGAGCTGGCATTTCTTTAAATTTGTCAGCTGGGGCTCAAGTACCCCTGATGAATGCGAGCAAGGACCCCTTGGACAGTTATGCAGAAGCGGGCAGGGGCTCTGACTCTCCCACCGCAGGGCTGAGCTTTGTTCCTCACAGGGGCCAGCATGGGAACAGATGGCACAGCCCAGCCCTGCTCTTCCCACGAGGTCAGTGTGTGCAGCCTGGCAGTGAACAGAGCAAAGCATGGAGGCCACCGAACGTCCCCGTCCCAGCTTCCTGAGGACCTGTGCTCATCCCAGAATGACACGCTCTCAGGAGGAGAACCGCGGGGCTCTGCCTTCAGCTCTCCAATGAGAAAGGACTTGTACCTCGAAGTCAGCAGTGTTGATCTGGCTGTGAAAGGGAGGCAGAGGCCTCCAGGATGAAGTGACCGTGCTGTACCACATGGAGCTTTCCTGCCGGCCACTGTGTCAGCACCTCCGAGGGTCCAGGTGAACCTGTGCACTTAACCTTCTAGAATAGTCAACAGTTCAGGAAGTACGTCTCACTGTCTTCCTGTGCTTTGCACCCACAGACCTGTTTTCCTGGGACCCCCACCCCAAGGGGTCTTCTTTGCTGCATTTCGCTCTGCTGGGAAAGTAACAGCTCCCTGCCGTCAGCATCCCATTAAGAAAGGAAAAGTCATGGCCAGAAGTCACGGTATCTGATTTTTGAACTGTGGAATCCTATGAGAATCATCTTGAGTAACAAAATGAAAGGGACTGTTGAAAACCACTGCTGTCTGGTGTCTGCCTATGGGTTCTGACTCTCCTCCCCGACTTACAGAGACAAGCCCTTGTTAAGTCAGCTGCCCACAAGGAAAGTTTTTGCTCAACTCTGGCCTCTGATTCCCCTCAGACAGCAGTGTGCATCTAACCCCATATTCGTTGAGATACTCTTTTGGTCCTACCGTAACTACCAAATCCCTGCTAGGGGATCTTGCTGGATCCAGTGGAAGACAAACGAGGAATGGAAACAGCTGGGCAGGCTGAGGAGTTCAGGGCGACCGGGGCTGGGGGTGGGGGGAGATGCTTCATTTGAGAATAGCTATAAAGGATTATAGGGGTTTTAATGGGGGAGAGAGACACGGCATTCAAGGCAGAGAGAGATGTAAGTGAAATCTGCAGGGGCAGTCACCTGCAGATGGACCACTGGGCTCCCGGTGGCTGTGGCTGTAGCCCAGGAGAAGTGGGAACCCAGGGAAGATGTGGGACTCAAGGGACCTCGATGGAGGGGCCTGTCAGGGACCACCTGACAGCCGGTCCTCAGGTCCTGACAGACCACCTGGGGGCTGCAGAGGGCAGGGCAAGCTGTTGATGAGGTCCTGAGGTTCCCGCCCCCCTGCCCGCCCTCTCCCACCGCCCCTCAGGATAAGGGGCAGCCTACCAGGAGATGGAGGGGCTTCAGTTCACACACTCCCGTGGCCCAGCAGAGCTCCTGGCCTGTGGTCCCCAATTCTGTGCTTGGCCCCTGGCGTTAGCTCTGTGTCAGGTAGGGGTCCCCACTCAGGTCCCTTCTACCATCACCTCCCCTCATACTATCTGTGCAAAACATTCTTAGGCCAAGCCTCTGAGTCCCCTGCACCCTGCCCAGGGCTGCAGGGAAGGGAGGACAGGAAGGTGCTAGCTGGGGGCCTCGCCCAGCACTGGGAACTCCTTGCACATCTCCTGGACGATCATGCGGTCCATCTGGCACTGGGGCGAGGCTTCCTCCTCGGTCAGGATGCGTCGCAGTGTGGCCTGCAGGTCGGGGAGCCGGTGGCGGTGCTGCAGGTAGGGCGTGGAGCGGACCACGGCATGCATCAGGGAGAGGTACTCCATGCGCAGCTGTGGGGAGAGCAGGCAAGCTCAGGGATCCCAGGGAGGTGCTGTGTGCCACTGCCACCAGACAGGGATAGACAGGCCACTACCGCCTTCTGGCGGCCACATGGATATGACCGCCTGACACCACTGAAGATCAGGGTTGCACCCCAGCACCTAGCATGTAACCTGGCACCGAGCTGGCCTTCGACAGTCATTGAGTAAATAAGTGAGTCCTCGCAGTCCACACGCAGTCCCAGAACGTGGCTGGCCCAGGAAGTCCTGGCTCAGAGGGGTGGCAGGAGGAAGCGGTGAGCCCCTACCTGTGTCTAATGCTGGGCCCTTGTGGGGCCGCTATCTGTCTGTTGGAGGCCCTTCTGCTTCTCTCCTCTCACCCTGGAAGATCTCATTCACACCCACCGCTTCAAACAGTGACCCACACTTAAGACTTCTTTCCTAGACTCTCCAGGGAGCGGCAGATGAGAATTTTCAGCTGCCCACTGGTCATGCCCTGCCTATCTCAGAGAGAACTCAAACTCCTATGTCTACTATCAAACTCACAATCGTCCCCATCTGCCCAAAGCTGAAGGCTTTTCCTGTGTTATCTTAATAAAGAGCACTGCTGTCTGTTCAAATGCTCGATCAAAACTACAGGTGTCCTCTCTGAGTCCTTTCTCCCCACATCCTGAACCCAATCCATCCCTGAGACCTGGTGTCTGACCTTCTACCTGCCCTGAATCCATCTCCAACCTCCCTCCCAACCCGCCTTCCCAGCACCTCTGGCCTTAATGGCTCTAACAGCCCCTCCAGTGTGACACCCCAGCGGCTCCTTATCCTCACTAGACCCTCAGCCACTGACCTGGCCCCAGTACTTCTTCTCCATTTGCCCCCTTACCATTTCTCACGTCTCCACCTCTGCTTAGAGGAGTCAATACCCAAACCTGTCTTAGGCAGTATCACCCTGCTAACTCCCAAACTTGGTCAGGCCAAAAAGCACCTGCTCATCAAATTTTAGTATGAACACCTAAGCAGCAGACCATTATGGAGCCGTGTACAAGCCTGAACACCATTCCCCGCCATAAACCACACTGCCCAGGCCGTTGCCACTTTTCTCCACCAGGCCCACCGCTCCTTAAAGGGCCACTGCCCACCTTCTCTGCGTTTGCCAAATCTGAAGTCCCTGACCAGCTGGCCTTGTGTTTCATGGAAAAAACAAGCACAATTTCACAAACTCCTGGTCTTCCCTTGGCACCCTCTCCTCAACGACTGTCCTGCTACTGAATGGACTGCCCAGCTCCTGCCAGGCACCATCCCTCTATGGGGGCCTGAACTCTCACCAGCTGCCTGACCTACTTTTGACTCCCACAGTGGCTGACCCTCCCAACACCTCAGCCTCTTCTCCATAGTCGGCTTGCTCGATCAGTCCCTCTGGCTTAGATATCCACCAGCATCTCGCACCTTGAAAAGACTTTCTCTTGGAGTTGGTAGTGTAATGGTTGGGAATCTGCCTGCCAATGCTGAAGACACGGGTTTGATCCCTGGTCCAGGAAGATCCCACATGCCTCACAGCAGCTAAGCCCGTGCACCACAACTATTGAGCCTGTGCTCTAGAGCCCGGGAACTGCAACCACTGAGCCCCCAAGCCTAGAGTCCATACTCTGCAAAAGAGAAGCCACTGCAATGAGAAGCCTGCACACCGCAGCTAGAGAAAGCCTGTGCAGCAACCAAAACCTAGCATAGCCAGAAATAAAGTATATAAATAAACTTACAAAAAAAAGACTTTCCCTTGATCCCATGTCTCCCTCCAGTGATCCCCCAACTTTTCTGCTCCCCTTTACATAAATAGAACAGAAGCAAAAGAGATTAAGAAGAGGTGGCAAGAATACACAGAACTATACAAAAAAAGAACTTAAGGACCTGGATGGCCATGATGGTGTGGTCACTCACCTAGAGCCAGACATCCTAGAGTGTGAAGTCAAGAGAGACGTAGGAAGCCTTACTATGAACAAAGCTGGTGGAGGTGATGGAATTCCAACTGAGCTATTTAAAATCCTAAAAGGTGAGGCAAGGTGCCACACTCAATATGTCAGCAAATTTGGAAAACTAAGCCGTGGCTACAGGAGTAGAAAAGGTCAGTTTTCATTCCAGTCCCAAAGAATGTTCAAACTACCACACAACTGTACTCATTTCACATGCCAGCAAGGTAATGCTCAAAATCCTTCAAGCTAGGCTTCAGCAGTACATGAACTGAGAACTTCCAGATGTACAAACTGGGTTTAGAAAAGGGAGGAATAAGAGATCAAATTGCCAGCATCCGAGGGATCATAGAGAAAGCAAGGAAATTCCAGAAAAACATCCACTTCTGCTTCATTGACTATGTTAAAGTCTTAGACTGTGTCGATCACACAAACTATGGAAAATTCTTAAAGAGATGGGAATTCTGGACCATCTGACCTGTCTCTTGAGAAACCTATAAGTGAGTCAAGAAGCAATAGCTAGAACCAGACATGGAACAACGGACTAGTTTCAAATTGGGAAAGGAATACGACAAGACTATATATTTTCACCCTGTTTATTTAACGTCTATGCAAGGTACATCATGCAAAATGCCAGGCTGGATGAATCATAAGCTGGAATCAAGACTGCCAGGAGAAATATCAACAACCTCAGATATGCAGATGATACCCTCTAATGGCAGAAAGTGAAGAGGAACTAAAGAGACTCTTGATGAGGGTGAAAGAGGAGAGTCAAAAAGCTGAGTTAAAACTCAACAGTCATAAAACTAGGATCGTGGCATCTGGTCCTATCACTTCATGGCAAATACAAGGGGAAAAAGTGGAAATAGTGATAGTTTTATTTTCTTGAGCTCCAAAATCACTGAGGAAGTCATGAAATTAAGACTCTTGCTTTTTGGAAGCAAAGCTGTGACAAACCTAGATGGTATGTTAAAAAGCAGAGACATCACTTTGCCAACAAATGTCCAAAGAGTCAAAGCTCTGGTTTTTCCATAAAGAAAAACCATAAAGGAGGCTGAGTGCTGAAGCATTGATGCTTTTGAACTGTGGTGTTGGAGAAGACTCTTTAGAGTCCCTTGGACAGCAATGAGATCAAACCAGTCAACCCTAAAGGAAATCAACCCTGAATATTCACTGGAAGCACTGATGCTGAAGCTGAAGCTCCAATATTTTGGCCACCTGATGCGAAGAACTGACTCATTTGAAAAGACCCTGATGCTGGGAAAGATTGAAGGTGGGAGGAGAAGGGGATGACAGAGGATGAGATCGTTGGATGGCATCACTGACTCAATGGACGTGAGTTTGAGTAGACTCTGAGAATGGACAGGGAGGCCTGGCGTGCTGCAGTCCATGGGGTTGCAAAGAGTTGGATACAACTGAGTGAACTGAACTGAACCACATATGTGCTAAATTATTTGTATAAACATGGATGTACATGTACGCACAGCGCACTCCCAAGTGTCTCTTTCCCGTCCCACTCACACCCAAGTGCCTTGCTGAGGTCCTCTGTACCTCGATGTCCAGCAGATACGTTCTCAATCTCGACGCATCAAAACAACTCTATTCAAAAGGTCTTCCCCGCCAGAGGGATCAGCACTTCCTCCACCGGGCTGGTCCAGACCAATTGAGCAGCGAGTCCTGCCAACCCACCTCTAACACACCCAGGCCTGACCTCCTCTCCCACTCCACGTGTCCACCTGGAGGGCGGCGGCCGCTTCCGCACCGGCCTCCCGCTTCCGCAGTGATCCCACAGTCTCCGTTTCACTCAAGATGGTAATCAGATCACCTCCCCTAAAGGTGACCACCTCCTGCTGCAGCCCGCAAGGCTTCGTATAAACTCCACTCGCTCTTCTCACCTCCCATCACTCCTCCTGTCTCCGGACAGCGCATCCCCTGACCACCACAGGGCGGGCTCCCTTGGGTCTTGGCACACCTGTCTTGGCTGAGTGGCCTCCCCCACTTACCGGCTCCAGCAGTGCCCCTCACCCTAGCCTCAGGTGCCCCCTCCCCCAGGGTGTAGCAGCTTCCACCCCGCAGGCACCTTGTCTCCGGGCGACAGGTCCGCGATGTGTCGCACGGTGATGTCAATGAGCGCCATCATGTCCGTGTGGTAGAAGATCGCAGCCGTGGCGGGGCTGGCGAACACGTCCTGCAGGAACTTGAGGATGGAGTGCGGTGGCTGCGGCTCATGCTTGAAGATGCGCACAGGGTCATCTAGAAGGTGGGGAAGAGGGCTCAGGGCGGTCCTCTGGGGAGGGCCAACAGGCGTCACGGGGGCAGGGTGGGGAGGAGTCACAGGACATCCAAGTGGCCCCGTGCAGATTCCTGGGCGCTCACCCCCTCTGTTCAGGAGCAGCAGCAGCTTCTCGGAGAAGATCTTGACATTGGTGTGTTTGCTCAGGGCAGCCATGATGACGTTCTGGTCTGGGGCTGAGGAAGGACACGGGTGTGCACGAGGGCACTGGCGCTGAGCCTGGCGGGTCCTCCTCCACCCTGGCAGCGCCAGGCAGCCACCCCAGGCAGGCCCTGCCCTCACCTGGCAGGTGCAGGTTGAGAGCCAGAAGCAGATTCACGCAGAGATCCGGCAGCTGCTCCGTGGTGTCCAAGGGCAGCCCGTCCTCAACGATGCTCAGCAGGAACTGGGCAAAGGGTGTGCCCAGGTGCTCTAGGAGAGGGGCACACCGAGGTCTGCAGCCCAGCCCCATCGCCCACCCCGCCCAGCCTCCCTGGGTTCCCGTGAGCCCTGGGGACGCTCTATGAGACCCCGGTCAGTGGGTCCCCAGCCCTCAGGCCGTGGGCTCCCTGCAGTCAACTGGGCCGCGACCTGCCTTCTTACCATAGTGTGCGTAGGGCACC
>SJXQ01009282.1:0-31358 GCA_006408695.1 Aepyceros melampus | reverse complement strand
AAGTCGGGGTCTCCGTGACCTGGGGAACTGCTCAGAATCTACTGGAATCTCAGGGCTGACTCTTGAATTGTATTCGGCTGGGGATTCAGATGTTGGGTCTGGGGTCTCGGTCCCAGAGTTAGGCTTTAGGTAGGTCTGGAGTCCTCAAGAGTTGGCTGTCAAGGGCCTGGTCCTCTGTCGGGGGAGCGGGCTCTCAGGGTCCTGGTCCTCACGGGGTTTATCGGTCAGGTTCTCAAAATCCTCATCCGCTGGAGGTCCCGACCGGCGGTGATGGAGCTCAGCCTAGGGGCGGCGGAGGCCGGGCCGGGGAGGGGCACACTCACCTGCAGGCGGCGCAGGTAGGCGGGCGGCACGTAGCCGGTCTCACCGCTGCGCGCCCGCGCCGCCAGCCACCAGTGCGCGCTGCTGCGCTCCAGCACCAGGAAGGTCTCGCCCGCGGCGAACGCCAGCGCGTTGGGCTCCGCCGAGCGGAACGCGTACAGCGCGCGGTACATGAGGCCGAGTCGCGCCGGGGCAGGGGAGACGGCGGGGGGCTGAGGAACCAGGACGCCAGGCCGGCAGCTCCTCGCCGCGCTCGCCCTGCCCCGTGACACACGGCGCGTGCGCGCGCGCGCCCGCCCGCCCGCCGCAGTCCCGCCCCGGCAGTGTCGGCTCCTGCGCGGGAGCGCGGCGCCCCCTGGCGGCCCCAAGGGGCGCGGTTCTCGAGAGTCCACCGCCGTTTCCGAGGACTTGGTCGTCTCCAAGCTCCAGACTCCCTGACTCGGCACCCCGCCCAGAGTCCCCAGCCCCAGCTGCTCCTGCCCGGCCCGGCCCTCCACTCCTTTTACCGGCTCAAGCCCTAGTACTGCGGCCCACCCTACTTCACGAAGGAGAGCTCCCCCCGCAGCCCAAAGGCAGAGCCTGTGTCCTTTGCTGATAAGACTCTTGCATCTATGCCACCCCAGGGAAGTGGATCCTGACCTACTAAATTAAGGACAGCGACCCCGGGTCTCCTCTGTGTCTCGAGGCGTGCTGAGCTCACTTCTTTGGCTCCAGCGGTGGGCAATGGGGAGCAAGAGTGGAGAGGGGGCTGCAGAAACAAAAACTAGGTCAGGCCATTTCGCTGTCCATAGTCCTCCCATCCTCAGTCCCCATCTCTTCTCTTCTGCCACTAACTTCTCTCTTCCTCTCTAATGTGGGTCCTTGCATATCCATTCTTCTGCCTGGGACGCTATTCCTCTCCTCACAGCATAAGGTCAGGCTCCCACCCTTATCAGTCACTTTCACATCACTCTCTTCTGTTGTCTTTGGAGACTTACAAATCCCAGTTATCTTATTTCTGATGCTTCCTTCTGAGAGCAGATAGAAGGGCTGGTGGATGGGGATTGGGGTTAAGAGCCTGTTTGGCCCACCTTCCAGTCAGCCCTGAGCTGGTGAGGTCATTGTAGTCCTATGAAGCAGCAGGGAAAACCAAGGGGACCTGTGTTTAGGCAAACCCAGAGTCCTGGGGACCTCCCATCCCCGTCCAGAGGCTGGTCCAGCCACATTCTTCTCTGGAAGCCTGGACCCAGGGAGCAGGTAGGCACAACCCAGCCAGTGTATGCAGGTGGGTGATTTTGGATACAGTGGATATAGGCACAGCAGACCTGGGAGAGAAGGTGCTGAGAGGTTCAGGCCAAGAGGTGGGGCTGCTAGACCTGGACATCCAGATCCTCCTTTCTTGGCACTAGTTCCGTGTCCTTCTCCCTCGTGCCTGTGTCAGCAGTTCAAGATCTTGTGCCACACTTCTCCCTGAAACTCTCTGAGAACAGAGCAGAAACAGCTCTCTTGGGGGCTGCCCAGGCTGGAACCACATGAAGGATGGCACTGGCATGGCTGCGGTGGGCTCCAGGGCTGGGTAGGAGTGCTGGCAGATGGTGTGGCCAAGAGGACCACTTGGCCCAGAAGACCCCCTCCCGTCAAGCCCCCCACCTCCTGGGACCTCCTGGGACCTCGACCGCAGAGCCAACAGACGAAAGACTGGTGGCCACCTACGGTCCCAGGATTGGTTCCAGGATGCCTGACATCACATGTCCGGCCAACTAGCTGCTGCCAGTGGCACAGGAGCTGGACCCAAGGTTAGGCACACCTGTTGTCCAACTCTGACTGAAGCTATGTGAGGGCAGGGAAAGACCTTTGTCAAGAGTCAAGCGCAGTTCTCTGCATAAGGGTGCTGGGATGGTTAGCGGACTGAGGGCTTAGCCAAGAGGCTATGGTGACTTCAGGGCCCATGAGGTGGGGACAGTGGCAAGGAGGACACTGCTGGACTCGGGTGGAGGTGGTGGCATGTGACGTTGCTGAGGGTTGGCTGCCGGCCCCTATCCCTGACAAGAACGACAGGAGCACTGTTACAATTAACAAAAAGATTTGTATTAGAACATTTACACTCAGGGAAGAAAGAGGTATCTGCATCATCAAATGTGGAATGTCGAAGAAATAGTTAAAATAAATAAAGACTCCGAGCGCGGCTGGGGCTGGCTCAGGCTGGGACTCACAGAGGCCTCTGCGCATCAGCTCCAGGCTGCAGGGCCACCGCCTAGCCATACTGGCCACCTCCCCGACGCAGCACAGCTGTGCCCGGGACACACAGAGTCTCTCAGGTGCTGGTGCAGCCAGAGCTCACTCCCCGCTCTCCTCACTTATCTCTGTGACAATGTCTATCAGGCTCTGGAGCCCAAAGATATAGCCAGCATCCTGGCCTTCATGGACCACACTGTCCTCACCATACAGCCTGCACGTGGTGTGCGCGAAATCGATCATGCGCACATCCACCGAGCTGGTGCCAATGGGCTTGTAGGCATAGGCGCCGGCCGACTCGTCAGCAGACTCCTCCGACAGGTCCTCCAAGTCCTCCGCGTCTGAGTCCAGGGCCACTTCAGGCCGCTCCTTGCCGTCATAGATGATCAGCAGGGAGCTTGAGTAGAAGCGGTAGGATTCTTGTCGCTCCAGCACGCCCTTGAGTTCAGTCAGCTTCCTGAGCACCGGGCCCAGGAGCTCCCGGCGCAGGTACCGACCATTGTGGAAAAACTGGAAAAGTGCCTCCTTGAAGCCCTTACAGACAGCTTCCGTCCGTGATACTTGTTCATAAACATGAGCTGCCCGCTGCCTGCCTGGTACACCTGTGGGAGGGAGACCAGCAGGTCAGGGACCGACAGGCATCTCAGGCAGAGATGGCCTGGCCCCAGGAGACTGGCAGCAAGATCCTGGACACGATCCTTTAACTTGTTAAGTACACCAGTCACACGAGGCCCTGTCCTTGCCAGTCAACACCCACTCAGATACAGCCCTCTGACCTGGGCGCCATCGCCAGCCCTCTGCTTAATGTGTGGGTTGGTGGAGAGTGCCCAATGTCTCCCCTTTCCTTTCTCTCTGGCCCACAGCTTCTGGACTCAGCCAGTCCGGCCAGCCCGAGGGCGTGACCCACACCCACCATGTTCTGACATTCCTCTCACCTGCATGCCGCACACACGCACACCAATGACTGCCGACGTGCTCTGCTGGCACTTGCGGATCTGGTTAGCTGCCTTCTCCTCTGAAGCATCGTCACCATGCTGGCGTGTCCCCATTTTGAGGTCCAGGACACAAGGCACCTCGTAACGGGAAGTCAGGTTCTCCAGCAAGATAAATTCTGAGTGGTTAAGGATAAGGCCCCTCTAAAGAAAAGGTGCTGCTCCATGGCACTCCCAGGGCTGACCAGAAGGCTAAAAGGCACCTGCAATTCTTGCCAGGGAACTGGACTGAGAGTAGCATGGGCCACAAACACACCATTTCCTGACTCAGCAAGATGTGGGACCACAGTCCAACAACATCCTGTCCTAAATCAAACACAGAACATCAGTTAAGTTCAGTAATCTCGATCTTAAATAAGAACTAGAATATCACTTAGGAACTCATCAAGTTTTCTCTTTTCAAATAAACATGTATTTCCCAGATGGGGACACTGAGAAGGCCGAGAACAATGACCAGACATATGAGTTTCCCTGGGGCTTCCCAGGTGGCGATAGTGGTAAAGAACTTGCCTGCCAAGTCAGGAGACATAAGAGACGCCGGTTCGATCCCTGCATCGGGAAGATCCCTGGAGAAGGGCACAGCAACCCACTCCAGTATTCTTGCCTGGACAATCCCAGGGACAGAGGGGCCTGGAGGGCCCCGGTCCACAGGGTTGCCAAGAGTTGGACACAACTGAAGTGACTTAGCACAATGCCCAGTCCAGCTCCCAGAGCGTGGACTGGTGGACCATGGCCCCCTGCTCACCGCTTTACAGCTGATAAGTTAAGAACAAGTGGTTCTTATAAATGAATTTTTTCTTTTTCTGGTCACATGGCCTGTGGGATCTTAGTTCCCTGGCTAGGGATTGAACCTGGGTCCTCGGCAGTGACAGCATGGCATCCTAACCACTGGACCACCAGGGAATTTTCAGTTTTATTTTTAAGAGGTCAAAAAGTAAATATAATATTTCATGACACATGAAAGTTGAATGAAATTTAAGTCTCAGCAACCATAAGTAAGAGCTTAGCTGGAATACAGCCAGGGTCATTCATGTACATCAGCTACGGCTGCTTTCATGCCACAAATGACAGAGCTATGGCACAGTGTAGGCCGGCAAAGTCTACACTATTTACTATCTGGCCCTTTACTGAAAAAGCTGGCAACCCCTGCCTTAAAGGAATAACTGAATTCACATCTGGAGTACGAACATACCTGACCCTGTACCATCTCTGATTCCAGAAAAGTAAGGCAGCTACACAGACAGCTGTGCTTGTGTAAAAATGACTCAGGAGCCTAGTTTAAAAGACTCCCACTCACCACGCATGGGACAATTTGAGCATCAGAGACAACTGCAATGTTCTAAGACACGTCAAGTGTGTTGAGGCAGCCCAGTGGTTAGGGCTTTCTACTTCTCCTGCAGGGGATACAGGTTTGATCCCACATGGCGCATTCAAAAACTTAAACAAATTCATGGGTTCATGATGATGTGGAAAACCTCAGTGGTTACCTTTGGAGGATGTTAAGAAACCATATCATTATTTCAAACAATAAACTAAGGAAAATAAACATTTAACCTGCCTTTCCTACTTGAACTATACTTCATGATAACATGTAGGTGACGAGGAAAAGCTTCTCTTTACAGCAGGATTCCAGCTCATGAATGAAAAACGAATGACAAAAAACCGCCTAATTAAAAAATGGATGTAAGGCAACGGCAATACAAAAGAGAAGGTCGATGAAACTCTGCTTCCCAATCAACAGGTAAATACCACTTCTGAAGGAGTCTTGCCCCCGCTCCCTCAAACTGACCCTGAATCTGATCAAGCCCATAGATCAAATTATCAACTTAATGCAAACAGACGGGAAAGAGTAATGTGTAAAAGACACAAGTTGTAATCAGTAAAATCCAGAGGGTGGGTAACTCCAGAAGACCCACTTTCTCTGACAAGAAATTTCCAAGAAGAAAAAAACAGAAATGTATTTTAAAAGATTTAAACGGTTCAACTGAATGCAACACGTGAACATCATTTGGACCCGCATTCAAGATGATAAGGAAAATGGGAAAACAAATTAGATATTTGACAGTAAGGAATTACTATCCACTTTTCAAGGAATAACGATAGTATTAGTGTTTTAAAATTTATCTTTTAGAGATATATACTGAAGTGTATACAGATGAATTATCTGACACTTGCTTCAGAGAGAGCTCAACTGAGGGTGCTAGATGTATAGAGACAGGAGACTGGCATGAGTGGGTTAACCAACTGCTGAAACTGGGTGACTGGCACCACTGGGTTCAATGCATTCCTCTACAGTGCACATCCAGGCTCCCTGACTGAAAAAAAGAAAGGAACCTGTCCCTTGTGACTTCTTCACGTGGCAGCCTGGTAAACCAGACTGAGAGACCAGTCCAACCCCAACGCAGCAATTAAGTGCTACTTGGGGACTTTTTCAAGTGTGTGAAAACACAAACCAGCTCCTTGTACTCCAGGGTAAAGCACCCCTAATGCAAGTTGGTCCCTCCATGAGGTGACCCTCACCCCCAGGAACCCATCAAACTTCCTACTTCCTCCTTAGCACCTGCATTCCCAGACCAGCGCTCAGCCCAGAGGGAAGTGATGTCTGCCCAATATCCTGCAGGGTGTCCTGGCATAACCATGACTTTAAAAAATCCAGTTTCTCTCTCCAAACCTGAAGGGTCTCCTCCCTTGTCCTCCCCTCTCCCCAGTGCAGAGAGGCCCTATGCGCAAAGGATACTGTACTGGTTCCGGTGTTTTGCATTCTCCTTCATTCTCTGTAACTGTTGCTGGTGACACTTCATGCTCCAAGGGTTGTAGTGTTTAAGCTGAGAACTTACATTCCCCTTTTTCTCTACACTGTAGTACAAAACTTCAGATTTCTTCAGCCACTCAAATTCTTCTTCTAACTTATGGCTAAAAAGAGACAAGAAGCTGATAAATGATAACATCTCATCAGAAGTCAGGGGCAAAGAGGCATGAAGGAACTTGATGCAGTGATAGGAAGTTTGATGCTCTGATGTGGTGGCTGTTTCAGTGGACACATTAAACATTTCAAATGGGTACATTTTACTGTAGTATACCATATCTCAAGACAGTTGATTAAAAAAAAAATTAAGGGGTGAACTTGCTGCTTTAGGAAAACCTAAGATGTAAGGACAGCCTCTGCCTCCAACCCACCCCCCACAAGGCAGCCTTCTCTGCTCCCACCTTCTAGGCAGTACCACCTCCTGGCTGCTAGTACATCCAAGTTCCCTAACTCAGGACGCTGGAGACAGAGGTGGAAGTGAAATTCCATGAGAATAAGTCAATCTACTTGGCTACACTTAAAAAACTAAAAACAAATCCTCTTTGGCTGTGCTCTGTGGGCCCTCCTCTGGGTGGGACAAGCAGGGGCTACTTCTCCAGCTGCAGCACTTAGGCTCCCCTTGCAGTGGCGTCTCCTGTTGCACAGTGCTGGCTCTAAGCCATGCAGGCTCAGCAGTTGCGGGGCACTGGGCTCAGCTGCTCTGAGGCCTGTGGGGTCTTCCCAGATCTGCGGCTCCTGCACTGGCAGGCAGATTCTTGATCACTGAGTCACCAGGGAAGTCCTTAGCTATGTTTTTAATGCATATACATACACAATTTATCTTTTCTAAGCTCTGTCAAGGTGTGCCACTTGGGAGGGCTCTGCCTAGGGGGATCCCCAAGATGCGTCCATTTTGTCTCCCACTATCAGTGAATAGCCTGCGGTAACGGGACGGCTTCTGTCTGGGTCACTGCTACATTCCCAGATGCCACGCAGGGCCTGGCACAGGACAGCTGCAGGAGGAACGAGTGACTGAAACTTTCTTACAGCTGCCATGACAGTTGTTTTACCCGAAATGGCACAGTTTAACTCAGAGTCAAGCAAAGAGAAGCTGGGCACGCCACGTGGGAACTGACCCCTGAGTGACAAGGTGCCTGCTAAGTCCATCAGGTGAGCCCGCAGCCCCGGGGCACTGGGCCCTAACTGAGATCCCTCCCCTCCACCCGCGTCCAGTCCCTCTCAAGTCTATACCCACCTCTTTGCCTTCTCCTCTTTCCGGTGCTGCCGCACCCAGTCCTTAGAGGCCTTGTCTGTTTCTAGAACGTGATGCTTTTTGTTTGTCCACCTGAGCAGCTTGCTTTTTGGTTCACAGTCTGAATTATCTACACTGTCCACAGTTCCATGGTCCCCTTTTAATGGATGTGCTATTAAACACAAGTTTCTGTCTTCGTCTTCTTCGAAGCTCACGGATACCACACCTAGAAGGAGGGTGAACACGGAAGACTTTCAGTTCCACAGGAATATGTGTTACAAATAACATGATTGGAACATTTGTTTTTTTCTTACCCTGTTCCTTAGTCTCTATGTTGCCAGAGGCCCCAAACTCATCTGCAAACCTAACAAATATCAAAACAGCTAGAAAAGATGACACCATACAAGACAAGCGATTAGGGAGCAAACATGGCTGAGAGTCTTCCTCTGTGATTCACTCAACGAGGCAAGAGCCAAAGAATTACAAGACACATTTTTCCATCATTGAAAATGTTTATTAATTTTTATGTAATTCTTCTAATCCTGAGAGAGACATGAGGACATTTGCTTTTTAAATCTTGTGGGATTTTTTTTTACTACCTTAAACAAAATCTCCGAGGCTTGAGGCTTGCTTTAAAGCAGAGCCTGAACAGAGATTTGCCTGAGGGATAAGAAGCATCCGAGGGTAAGGGAAGACTGGGCAAGCAAAACAAAATAAAGGAGCAAACAAAGCAAACCACACAGCACAAGACACCCTGGCAAAGGCTTCTTGAGCGCCCCACACGGTGGGCACCCCAGCCTTCTGTCCTTCTCAGATATATTCCTTTATTGGTCTTTGCAGTCTCATGTCACAAAAGAACAAGGTGAACACAAGGCAAATGGGGTTGGGCTGGGAGCACAGACGCGTAGTGGCCTTGAAAGCAGCTCTCCCCGAGTCTCTAGAACCTGCCATGTGTAATGAGACAGTCTTTGAGGAGGGGGCTGTCGGGTGGGAGGGTTTCAGCAGGTGCCGACGAGTGCCTTAAAACCGACTGGCTGAACACCTTTCCTCCCAGGCCTCTCTGGCCTGGGATCACTCAATTTGCTCAGTTCTTGCTGCCCGCCCGCTTGCTCGCTCGCTGCAAGGGAATGCGTGCTTAGAGAGACGACGCTTCTGAGGTGGTACCCGGCTCTGGGCGCAGAGGAGCTGGGGTAGGGAATTCAGGGGACCACATTTTCCTGTGGTGGGAAAGAACCAGGGAAAAAATGGGGGCAAGGGCAGCCAGCTAACAAGGGACCTTTGGCTCTGTCCTGGAAAAAACAACAGAGAGGACCAAGTGAGGGCCCCCAACTCCCCCACCCCCCCCAAAGCACCATGCATATTCAGAATACAGAGAGAGGTGACTGTGACATTCTATCCTCAAAGAATATGTTTCAACAGTCCCAGAGAACCCAAGCTGTTCAAGAGTCTTTTGCATAAGCAGACAATACAGCTTTACAATTAATTTCCTTAAAGGATTCTTCTTTGATTTACAAAGGAGCCCCCCTCCCCAGGAAAGACCACACCATGCTGATTCCCCCTATTATAAAAAGGAAGAGAGTCACCATATGTGAATCAAAGGGTTGTCGTAATATAGCAATTTCAGGGACATTCCGTAATACAAAGGGCTTCAACTAATCAGCACAAGCCTCCCACTCCTGTGCTCCATCTGACTCAACCCTGCTCCCAGCCTACCTAATCACCAGGGCTTCTCGTTTCCTGGAGGACAAAAAGCAGGCGGCAAGTGTTCTGGGTAAAATCCTCTCAAAGTCTTCCCCGATGTCCCCTCATGGAGGACTATGGGTTACCGTGATCAAGAGACACCTGAACATAAAACACAACTACACTTCCACCAAAAATAAACTCAAAACAAACCCACAAAACAGAATTGAGCAATCTTACCAGGGCTTGAAAACTGAGGGTGTGAGGTGCTGGGCCAAGGGCCAAGAGGAGGAGGGAAAACACAGAGCGGGTGGGAGGGGTGAGGGCCCCGGGTGACTGCCCGGACCTCCTCTGGCCGCGGCGCCTCGCAGGTCCTCGCCAGGTGCTGGCGACCCCTAAGGCAGCTGGGGGCTCACCTTTGTACTGGGGAGTGAATTTGCGCATCTCAGCTGGGAGAGTCTCGTAGAACTGGTGCTCCCTGGGGACCAGGGGCTTGCACAGGGTCGTCTCGTTGAAGCGGAGCACGCAGGAGTGCCCCCCGACCTGGTGGACAAAGGGCTCCAGCAGGATGCCCTTGTCGCGGGGCTCCACGTCCATGGCCCTGAAGGCTGGGCTCATCCTCCAGGTGCGGGCAGCAGGGAGAAGGGGGGGCAGCGGGGTCCAGCGGCCAGCGCGTCCTCCGTCTGTCGTCTGTCCGTGCGTCCGTCTCTCTGGCCTCAGCTCCTCGGCCGTGTGGGCCAGGACGCTCTGCGGAGAGTGACAACGGAGTTGGAAACGGCCGGGCACCGCCTTAGAGGCGCTGGCCGTCCTCTTCCAGCAGAAAAGACAAAACAGCCTGAGCTCCCGCGGGGTCCCGCCCCCGCCGCCCACTCGGCCCCGCCCCCGCCCGCAGAAACAAACAGCTGCGGCTGTCCCGGGCGGGGCCGGATGCCTACTCGCACTGGCTGCGAACCCCAAACAGCTCCAATCACCCCCACCAGGCTTAGAAGGCCATTACCACGAAGCCACGATGAGGTAAAAATCACAATTTCAAACCTAATAGTCGCATTAAATCGTACCATTTTCTACTACAATTGTTAGACTTAAGAGTAATTGACATCCAAGGCTCTCCGTTAATTAATATATTTTAATAGACTTTATATTTTACAGCAGTTTTAGGTTCGTGGCAAAACAGAAAATACAGGTTTCCCACAATACCCATCTGCCCCACACATGCACAGACAGCCTTCTCCATTATTAATATCCCCCATTAGAGTGGAACACTGGTTACATATGATGATGAATCTATACTAACAGCATAGTTTACATGGTGGTAACAGGGTTCCCTATTGGTCGTTATTTATGTTTTTATAAAATGCATTTAAAGGGAAACTTGCTTATGCACCACCCAGTAAGATTACCCACCATCCACCCCCCACAGGTGTGCCGCACTGCCCCTGCTCAAGGCCAAAGACAAGCCCCATTAACCTGATTAGCAGTGGAGCTTGGGCCCAGCTTTAATGATTAACCTCTGTATCTAAAAACAACAGATCACGGCTGGCTAACTCTTTTAAAAAAGATACACAGTGTTCTAGGTCACAGACTATTTTTATTGGTTCTCTCCCTATCTCCAGAAGCTGGGGCGCACCTTTAAACCAAAGCTGCGTTCTTGGGGCACTTGTCCACCGAGGTCCAGGAACTTCGGATCCCCAAGCACAGTGGATCTTAGCAAAGCACTCCTCCATACGTTAGTGAGCCGTGTCAGGGTATGTCAGGTTCATGCTGTTTTCCGGCTAGAATTACAGTCTACACAGGGGCTACCAGCAGTACTAACGGAGGAGGGGAGGGGGGCTAGGGCTTATTTCAGTGTCTGTAAGGGGTTCTTATTGGCAACTCCTCCAAGTCCCATGATTCCAAATGAGATGGTGGTGGTGGTGAGAATGGGTCGGATGGAGGTTTGCCCACTGTCCTCTAAGGTGGGTAAAGCACCCACTCTGTGCTAGGCTCATTGCAGAGACTTAATTGATCCTCCGGATACTTTCTATGAAGGAGACATTATTCTCCCTGTCGGAAACAAGGAAGTTGGTTCGGGGAGCTGAGGAAACTCATCCAGGGCTAGAGCCAAGAAGCCGGAGTTTCCAAACACACCTCAATGTGTTGTTTGTCCCGCCACAGCTGCCTCTGGGCCCAGGGTCTCTGGCACATGCGCTCCGGTAGCACTCAGACGAACACGGGACACTTAGCTTGTCCTGTGATAGTGTTCTCCCCCATGTTTTTATATTTTCTATTTATAAAGCAGCCTCTTTCAAAGAGTTTAGCTGGTGTTTCTTTTTTCCTTTCAGACAGAACTGAGAGTGGGCTCCCTCCCACTGGACTCAGGGATTAAAAATCAATACGCTTTCCTATATGCAAAGAGCAGAAAGTCAAAGGTTCTGATTTCTCACACCCGGCACTACCTTCTCTATTACAGAAGCCCTCAGGAGGGCAGGTGCTAAGAAGCGTCCCAAGACACAACACAGGCCATCAGCTAGAAGGACGAGTACCTTCCAGCCATTCCAGATTCTACAGAAGGTGGAGCTCTGAGATGCGTGGCCACACAAGCCCTTTAGCTTTATAGAGAGCTGTTTACACCAGTTTTTCAGTAATGAAAAAGACCTCTGGAGTAAGAGCAACCCCAAAGGAAAGCTACTGACTCATGATTGGTCTGCCGGTACCCAAGAAAGAACGAGGTACCATAATTATTAAATTATGAAAGCACAAGATGTTCATCAGCCAGGCTTTAGAAACACAGTTCAAACCTTTCATAAATGTGAAAACTCCTTTTGTTGCCACAGCAATGCTAACACCAAATGCCTAAAACCCTTTCTAGTAACTCTGTTCAAGATTCCTTAAATATATTCAATTAAAAAAAAAAATCTCTCTCCAGGAATCTCTCTTACTCATTCCCCACCTCCAGTGAAAAATCCCAAACAGTAACTGGTCCTTCATAAAAGCTCTCTGGAGAATGGTTCATGGCTGTGGCTGAAGGCTGAAAAGCCCAGTGAGGTCTCCACCTTCTCCAGGTCTCCCGTGTGTCCATTAGTGGTTGGAACCTTGCCACCCTCCCTCCAGCACCCAACTCTAGCACTTCACAAAACACTGCTCCCTGAGAAGAATCATCACCTTACACAGAGGCAAGACAACTAAGGTCCTTTCCCGCCTGTGCCAAGTCTGATGATGGAGGAAACTCCTAAATGGCAGAATTGGGGAGAAAACGGATACTGTAATTAGGTGGAGCCAGATTCTAGCCCCAGTTCTGCCATTCCATTGCTTGGAGAAAGACCCCCAAGTCATTGGCTCCCTTTGGGCTCCAGTTCGCTGATCTGTAAGGCAGGAAGGGAAGACCTGAGGTGGATCTCTACTCCAGGGGCTTCCCTGGTGGCTCAGGCGGTAGAGTCTGCCTGCAGCACAGGAGATGCGGGTTCAATCCCTGGCTCAGGAAGATCCCCTGGAGAAGGAAACGGCAACCCACTCCAGTATTCTTGCCTGGAAAATTCTATGGACAGAGCTGGGTGGGCTACACAGCCCATGAGGTCGCAAAAGTCAGATACGAGTTAGCAAGTAAACCACCATCACCAGATATCTACTCTAAGGGTGGTATAATCCAAATAGGGAGTGGCAACCAGCAGTCTGTTTTAATCAAATAGGAAAAGAAAAAAAGAGCAAACCCCACTGCATCGAAGATAATAAGGTAAGTCCTGTTTTGTGATTCTTTTATTTCAGTTATGGTTGGTCTCTCAATTTGAAGATAACTATGGCTTCACTGTACAACATATTTCTCACATTGGGGCTGCAGAGAAATAGAGCATTTGTTCTAGGGTCCCTTAAAGATTGAATGCCTGTGGGAAAATGAAGGAGCAATTTCTCAATGATTATACCATAGATCGGAGAAGGAAATGGCAACCCACTCCAGTATTCTTACCTAGAGAATCCTGTGGACAGAGGAGCCGGGTGGGCTGCTGTCCATGGGGTCGCACAGAGGTGGACACAACTGAAGTGCCTTAGCATGCATGCATGCACTGGAGAAGGAATGGCAGCCCCCTCCAGTATTCCTGCCTGGAGAATCCCAGGGGCAGAGGAGCCTGGTGGGCTGCTGTCCATAGGGTCGCATAGAGGTGGACACAACTGAAGTGCTTTACCATGCATGTGTGCATTGGAGAAGGAAATGGAAACCCACTCCAGTATTCCTGCCTGGAGAATCCCAGGGGCAGAGGAGCCTGGTGGGCCGCTGTCTATGAGGTTGCATACAGTCGGACATGACTGAAGCGACTTAGCAGCAGCAGCATACCATAGATCAGCTTCTTCTCTAGTGGCTTCAGCCTGGTCAAAAGAAAAATGCCCTAAGAACCTGCTGCATTTCATGGCTACTCTTTTCCCACGTGTGGTTTGAGCAGTTGGGTCTCTTAAAGGTTTTACAACATCTGAGTAGCCTAAGGCCTGGTTTCCCAAGAACCCTAAACATTAATGGTTACTAAGAAGTCCATGTGATGGACCCTGAACCTAGTGTGAAAGGGAATAGTCGGAAAACACTGACCACTTCCCACATTGCCTCACATTTGTCCACCAAACTATCAATCGGTGAGAAATGCGGAACATGATTCATCCTAGGACATGACACATATTTCCCCCACAGCTCATGCCCCTAAACCTGTTTAAGGTTCTGCTGGAAACAATGCCTTAATAGTTGTATCCTTTAAAATACTGAAAATAAAACAACTAAGACCTTTGGGCCCTTAGCTCACACATCTAGAATTTGGTTAATGTGGGAGGCTACAGACGGGATCTGCTGGGGCCACTTACTCTGCCTCAAGAAAAGCCCCAGGATTGAGCAGTCCCAGCGGGCAACAGACAACCTTTACCAGCTGAACCTCCTCCATGAGCCTCAGAGCCAGTGCCCACATTCATTCACAACCCGTGACTATACCACCAGGGTCAGTCATTGCACTTCTCGAACACTGTTAACAGCCACCATGGAAAACAGTCTGGCAGTTTCTCATGAAGTTAAGCATATACTCATGATATGACTCAGTAACCCTACTCATAGGTACTGACTGGGAGAAATAAAAACAAATGTCCACATAATGACACTGTACTTAAATGTTCACAGTGGCACTATTCACAATAACCAAAAGGTGGGGGAAATCCCAGTGTCCATCAAATGCGGGAATGAATAAACCAACTGTGATGTATCCAGATAATGGAATATTTTTCAGCAATAAAAGGAATTTCCAACATACACAACAAAAATTAATCACAAAAGCATTATGATTAACTGAAAAAAAGCCAATCACAAAAGAATGTCTGCTATATGATTCTATTTACATGACATTCAAGAAAAAGCAATAGCAGAAAGTAGATAAACAGTTGCCAGGGGGCAGAGGGTAGGGGACCAGGACTGACTGCAAAGAGGCCCAAGAGAACACTTAGGAGTAATGAAAATGTTCTATGCTGTGACTGGAACAGTGATTATATGGCTGCATAAATTTGTCGAAACTCATCAAATTAGAGATTTAATGTCAATGAATCTTACTGTATATAAATTATGTTTCAATAAAGAGCTTGACGGAGAAGGCAATGGCACCCCACTCCGGTACTCTTGCCTGGAAAATCCCATGGACGGAGGAGCTTGGTAGGATGCAGTCCATGGGGTGGCTAAGAGTAGAACACGACTGAGCAACTTCACTTTCACTTTTCACTTTCATGCTTTGGAGAAGGAAATGGCAACCCACTCCAGTGTTCTTGCCTGGAGAATCCCAGGGACGGGGGAGCCTGGTGGGCTGCTGTAAATGAGGTCGCACAGAGTCGGACATGACTGAAGCGATTTAGCAGCAACAGCAGCAGCAGCAAAGAGCTTGAATTTTTCCTTATACTTTTTTAATTTAGAAAAATTTCATAACAAGTACAAATTAAAATAATCAGAAAAGATTGTAGTTAAAAGATCCTATCAGCTGACAAATAGTTTCTACATGTAAACACACTAGCTGGAATTCATCCCCTCCTATCTGTTCTAACTGGGCTCACTTGCCTCCACTGAGCATCTTGAATCACTCATGCCAAGCAAGGTAAGCCTGGGCGCCATCTTGGTCAAAGTAAGGGCTTTGCCCTTTCTGTGAGGGTGCTCCTTGATGGTAGAGACTTTCAGGGACAGCCATGTTCTCTCTTAAATCCATGACACCCACTGCTAATCCTGAAGCCATCTGCTCACCTTCAAAGCCTAGTTTTTAGCAGGCTTTTACTCTTAGTATTAAGAGTGGAGAAGGAAATGGCAACTCACTCCAGTCTTCTTGCCTGGAGCATCCCAAGGACAGAGGAGCCCAGCAAGTTACAGTCCATAGAGTCACAAAGAGTTGCACTGGACTGAGCACGCACACACGGCTAATACTAGGAGACCTATACCAGTTGCATGGTTATCTTTTTTAATTCTTGTAAAGTCAAAGCAAAAGCATCCTTTACACACAAATAAGCAGAAGAGACGCAAAATGGTCCAATAAGCCTTCCAGTAAAGCACCCAACATGAAAGAAAGATCAACAGCAAATCTGCTTCAATTATCCTAGCTTTCTTGTTATTTCTCAAATGTGCCTGATACACACCTACCTCAGGGCCTCTGTTCTTGCCATTCCCTCTGCATGCACTCTCTTACCTCCTTCAGCCCTCTATCCAAGCATCACCTCTTTAATGAAGTCTTCATTAGCCACCCCATCTGAAAGTGCCGCATCTCCCCATTCACATGCCTTACACAACTCAGCTTTATCTTCTCCTCAGCACTTATCACCATCTAACATACTGTATATGTTTTATTTGTCCTGTTCATTTTCTGTCTCCTCCACCCTGCCCCCACCAGAAAACTAAGTCCATAAAGTTGGAGATTTTTGACTGCTCTGTTTACTGCTCAATCTCCAGAGCCCAGAAGAGCACCAGCACAGAGTCAGCACCCCATAGGAGGTGCCTCAAATCATCTCTGCGTCGTGAGTATCTGCTGCACACAGATCAACAGAGAACTCGAAAGGCACCTGCTGCAATGATCCAAACTCACCCTAACCATACAGGGAGTACCACCACTAAATAGCCACATCCTTCACCAAATGCATTCTCGGATCAACTAGGTGTTAATTTTGCATTTATAATCTCCCACCGTATTAAATCTGCATTAACCGGGGCATGTAAATGAAGGGCCCTGCACCTGAGTACTCATCTGGGACCTGCTGCTGTGGAACGTTTCATGTCAACAAAGCCTACGCTCTTAATCTAATAAGAGCCAACCTCTTGGAAAATTCTCTCTGTAGAAAATCAGGCAAAAGCATGGTCACTGAAGAATAAAACTTTAAAATGTGGAGATTAAAATCCTCTCACCGTTTACAAATATACTAATTAGCATTCAGAAATTCTGCGTTAGCATTGAGCTGGCATCCCAAAGACCCAGCTTTCAGGTTGCTAAGTTATCACTTAAAAAAGTAACACTGACTCACAGAGGTCATGGCTGTTCATCTCCTTCCAAGGCCCTGGAATCACTGCATAAAAAAATATTAAATTTTTAACCACAGGATCGCCAGGGAAATCCCTATGTGATCTTTTTATAGAAAAATTATGACACTGCTGTCATAAAATGAGGCGGTCAACACACTGCCCCGAAAGGTAGGGGGAAAAGTACCGTAGTATTAGGACTGCCCTAGAGGTCCAGTTGTTAATACTCCACACTTCCACTCAGGGGGCCATGGGTTCGATTCCTGTTCAGGGAACTAAGATCCCACATGCCGCTCACCAAAGCAGAAAAAAAAAAAATAGTACTGATTTTTTAAATGTATGACTTTTTTTTGGTTTTCTTCTTTCAATCCAAATTTAGTTTCTTACCTTACTGGTGTTTTTTTTCCCTTTTTTTATTGGCGTATCATTTATTTACAATGTTAGGTTAGTTCCAGATGTACAGCACAGTGAATCAGTTATACATAGAGACATATCCACTCTTTTTTAGATTCTTTTACCATATAGACCATTACAGGTTACTATGCAGAGTTCCCTGTGCTATACAGCAGGTCCTTATTACTTATCTATCATATATAGCAGTGTATATATATGGCAATCCCAATCTCCCAGTTTATCCCTCCCCTCTCCTTACCGCGGTAACTCTAAGTTTGTTTTCTTCATCTGTAACCCTATTTCTGTTTTGCAGGTAGGTTCATTTTCTAACCTTACTCTTTTCATAACTGTAAATTCTTTTGTTTAAAGATGGATGATACATATATTTGTGTTACATTATATAAACCTCAGCCACCAAAAAGCTGGATCTGCCCTGCACTAAGTGGTACGATCATTATTCCCTTCTCTTCAGTTTCCTGAATGCTCCAAACTTCTTGAAATTTTCTCAAACTCAGATCATGTCTGTTACCTTCATAACTGAGAGTGAAAACATTAGGAGGAAGAACAAAAGAATTCACTATGACTGAAAGAGAAAAACGCAGATGGCTGCTCAGCTCTTGAAGGTTATGAACTCATCCACAAAAAAACACTGATGCCACCCACACTGCAAGCTCACAGCTCTCCTGCACAATGGAGACACTGGGAGACTGACCACATGTAAACAAGTGAGGATAATAATCCCAATAATCCAGCCCCCGAAGTGCGTACAAGGTGCTGAAAGGTCAGAGGAAGTGGCCAACTCAACCTTCAGTGACTTCGGGATACAACCATGCCAGAGACAAGAGCTACTGTTTACCAAGCCCTTACTCTGTTCTGTAACTCCTTCCCTCCTACAACAGCCTTCTGGAGTAAATACTAAGATCACTCCCCTACACATGGCTGCACTGAGGCACCAGACCACCTAGGCCTTACCATGGAAAACAAGATGTTGAGATGAACGAGTCACTGCTAAGAAGGCGGAAGGGTCACCCTCATGTCACAGCAAGCGGTGGCTCCACCAAAGTACACAGCAGGGCTGGAGGGACAACACAGAAGCCCCGCAAGTGACTTGACACAGAGGCCTGCGGTCCAACACCAGGTGTTCATTTCCTCCCTCATTAGCATCTTCTTCTAGTTTTAATAAAGGAGAAACTACAAGTTGTAAGTGTATTTCATGACAGTCACAACATTGCAGATCCATCTACCAATTCTGAGGAACAAATAAAATGGCAGATTCTGTTCCAAAATGCAGACAAACTTTTCAATAAGGCGAAGAGCAGCCTCCCAGAGCCTTCTCTGAAGATTGCACTGGTCCATCTCTGCCTCATCAGACCAGATTTCTGGAATGAAAGACTTGAGGGCCCCAAGATGAAGCGGAGACAAGGAGAAGGAGCTTTCAGCCAAACCAGAAATACATTTATCAGTTACAATGCTTGAATGACAGAGTTTGATCAATTTGAAAAGTTTTTCAAGTTAAAACTGGAGCACTCCTCCTTCAAGAAAATCTAAATTATTGATTGTAAGTTATCACAAGTCAGCTTTGGTAGCGTAGTGGTTAGGCAGGCAGGTACGCAGGCAGGCTCTTCTTTCTTTGAAAAGAAGAGAGGCGAAAAGCAAAGGAGAAAAGGAAAGATATAAGCATCTGAATGCAGAGTTCCAAAGAATAGCAAGAAGAGATAAGAAAGCCTTCTTCAGCGATCAATGCAAAGAAACAGAGGAAAAGGAACAGAAGGGGAAAGACTAGAGATCTCTTCAAGAAAATTAGAGATACCAAGGGAATATTTCATGCAAAGATGGGCTCGATAAAGGACAGAAATGGTCTGGACCTAACAGAAGCAGAAGATATTAAGAAGAGGTGGCAAGAATACACGGAAGAACTGTACGAAAAAGATCTTCACGACCCAGATAATCATGATGATGTGATGACTAATCTAGAGCCAGACATCTTGGAATGTGAAGTCAAGTGGGCCTTAGAAAGCATCACTACGAACAAAGCTAGTGGAGGTGATGGAATTCCAGTTGAGCTGTTTCAAATCCTGAAAGATGATGCTGTGAAAGTGCTGCACTCAATATGCCAGCAAATTTGGAAAACTCAGCAGTGGCCACAGGACTGGAAAAGGTCAGTTTTCATTCCAATTCCAAAGAAAGGAATTGCCAAAGAATGCTCAAACTACCGCACAATTGCACTCATCTCACATGCTAGTAAAGTAATGCTCAAAATTCTCCAAGCCAGACTTCAGCAATACGTGAACTGTGAACTCCCTGATGTTCAAGCTGGTTTTAGAAAAGGCAGAGGAACCAGAGATCAAATTGCCAACATCCGCTGGATCATGGAAAAAGCAAGAGAGTTCCAGAAAAACATCTATTTCTGCTTTATTGACTATGCCAAAGCCTTTGACTGTGTGGATCACAGTAAACTGTGGAAAATTCTGAAAGAGATGGGAATACCAGACCACCTGACCTGCCTCTTGAGAAATCTGTATGCAGGTCAGGAAGCAACAGTTAGAACTGGACATGGAACAACAGACTGGTTCCAAATAGGAAAAGGAGTACGTCAAGGCTGTATATTGTCACCCTGCTTATTTAACTTATATGCAGAGTACATCATGAGAAATGCTGGACTGGAAGAAACACAAGCTGGAATCAAGATTGCTGGGAGAAATATCAATAATCTCAGATATGCAGATGACACCACCCTTATGGCAGAAAGTGAGGAGGAGCTAAAAAGCCTCTTGTTGAAAGTGAAAGAGGAGAGTGGAAAAGTTGGCTTGAAGCTCAACATTCAGAAAACGAAGATCATGGCATCTGGCCCCATCACTTCATGGGAAATAGATGGGGAAACAGTAGAAACAGTGTCAGACTTTGTTTTTTTGGGCTCCAAAATCACTGCAGATGGTGACTGCAGCCATGAAATTAAAAGACGCTTACTCCTTGGAAGAAAAGTTATGACCAACCTAGATAGTATATTCAAAAGCAGAGACATTACTTTGCCGACTAAGGTCCGTCTAGTCAAGGCTATGGTTTTTCCTGTGGTCATGTATGGATGTGAGTTGGACTGTGAAGAAGGCTGAGCGCCGAAGAATTGATGCTTTTGAACTGTGGTGTTGGAGAAGACTCTTGAGAGTCCCTTGGACTGCAAGGAGATCCAATCAGTCCATTCTGAAGGAGATCAACCCTGGGATGTCTTTGGAAGGAATGATGCTAAAGCTGAAGCTCCAGTACTTTGGCCACCTCATGCGAAGAGTTGACTCATTGGAAAAGACCCTGATGCTGGGAGGGATTGGGGGCAGGAGGAGAAGGGGATGCCGGAGGATGAGATGGCTGGATGGCATCACTGACTCAATGGACATGAGTCTGAATGAACTCTGGGAGTTGGTGATGGACAAGGAGGCCTGGCGTGCTGCGATTCATGGGGTCGCAGAGTCAGACGCGACTGAACCGAACGGAAGTTATCACATGTTCCCTTTACCAGAATGTCAAATTTACTTACAAATAGAGATCAGTCTTGGGTGTTCACTGGAAGCTGAAACTCCAGTACTTTGGCCACCTCATGCGAAGAGCTGACTCACTAGAAAAGACTCTGATGCTGGGAAGGATTGGAGGCAGGAGAAGGGGATGACAGAGGATGAGATGGCTGGATGACATCACTGATTCAATGGACATGAGTCTGGGTGAACTCCATGAGTTGGTGATGGACAGGGAGGCCTGGCATGCTGTGATTCATGGGGTCGCAAAGAGTCAGACATGACTTAGCGATTGAACTGAACCTAAATGTATTCCATACACAGACCAAGAATTCTAAGTCCTCCTTAAAAAGCCTATTACCCCTCTTCAAGGGCCATTTTCCACCTGGCACCTCCTCCTCCTTGATGCAACTACAACTCCTACCACCATGTAGGCAGCATACCCAACAGGAACAACAGAAGTGATGCTTGAAGACTGGCAAAACTGGTCTTGATCTATGGGGGACTTTCCTACCCTGACTCAGGGTTCTCTCTTGTGCCAGTAGCTTCAGTCCATTAGCTTCAGGCAAGATCATATGCTCCCTGCCTGCGGTCAGTGTTTACCCTGCTCATTTCTCAGCAGTTCCCAAACCAGAAGTCACATGAACCCATTCTCTGAAACAAATGGTGCCAAAAATGATTCAGTTCTCATGGGCAGCCACAAAACCCAGGCAGCCCCGACCTGCGCAGGCCAGCACAGTGAGTGCTGTGCCCGCTGGTGGAGGAGCCAAGGTGTGCCCTGCGCTACACCAGATCCTGTGCTCAGAGGGCAGTTTCCTCCGGGTCTCACAATATCTCGGTTCAGGTAAACGCTCCCCTCAAGGGCATGCAAAGCGTCCCATGCTAAAAGGACCAATACAGCAGCTTTGGATGTCCCTGGTGATCCAGTGATTAAGAATCTGCCTGCCTATGCAAGTGGCCTGAGTTCAACCCCTGATCCGGGAAGACTTCACATACCGAGGGGCAGCTAACTCTTACTGAGGAAGTGCAAGTCCTCAACCTCCAATCTCCCATATGGAAAATGGCAAAATGGTAAAGGGCTACAGCCTCCCCGGTCACAAGGGAACTGTCTCTGGAAGATACCACAACTGACAGCAGGGCGAGCTGGGCAGCGCAGACTTCCTCTCTCCAGTTCGGGGGTGGGACGCAGTGCAGTGGTGTCCTTTCAAACAACCCAGTGAAGCCTCTCGGGAAGGCGGATGGGTCATTGGGGAGGGGAAAACACTGCGGGTTGGGGATACAGGGTTTCTCTGGGGATGAATTACATGGGATGTGAACTGTATCTTAATAAAGCTATGATTTTAAAATATCAACACAATAAAAGAGCCGCACTGCAGAGGTCACAACCAGCTTGGGAGAAAGGTTCCAGTGACAATGTCAACACTGAGAGGAGTGGACAGTATTTAAGAGGAGAGCACCTCCAAATGTGGCCACGGGAATGGCAGAAATGCACACAGGCAACTGGAGAACCAATCCATGACCAGTCAGTGAAGCTGCTCAGTCGTGTCCGACTCTTTGCGATCCCAGACTATAGCCTACCAGGCTCCTCCATCCGTGGAATTTTCCAGGCTAGCGTACTGGTGTGGGTTGCCATTTCCTGTGTGGATAAAAAGCGTAACTTCTACTGGAAGTTATTTATTTATAAAGAGACATTAACTAAACACGTATGTGCAATTAAAGATAAATACTACAAGAAATCCAACTTTCAATACCTCTCTGTAAGTCTGCACACTTAAACTGTACCAAAAAATTCTTTTTAAAATCTTCTCCCTGGCATATTGGGGCCTGTCTGATACTTGGGTAGAAACGGGGCTTCGCCTACTCTCATGTCTTTATCTGTATGCCAGGCACAGGAATTTTAAGGAGGGGCCATGAGATGGGAACATGATTAAAAATCCAGCCTCCTGCCTGGTTTATGGGTGGGTAATGCACTCCTCAAATGTGAGCGGTCCTCTGTCCCCTGTTCCAGTTCCTACAGAAGGTCCAGCGGGAGATGGAGGTCAGAGGATGGGCCTGAGAGTGTAAGTGGATAAGGGCATATGAAGCCTGCCCTGGTGGAGGGGGAGGGTGAAGAAAGGGCTGAAAGGTAAAGGGACAGAGTGCCAAAGGACAGCCTGTTCATTTCTTACAAAAGAGACTTTTAAACTGGTTACAAGTGTGATAAAATGACCACCATTAGTTATTAGTTTAGGGTCTCTTCATCCTGTCCATTTTCTTCAGTGCACTCTTCTCTTATTTCCAGAAATAGGATCAGGCTATATACGTTGTTTTGCCTTTCTTCCCGCCAGTAAAATCAGCTTTCTTTTTCTCACCTAATGTTTAAAAAATACTGATAAAATACACACAATATAAAGTGTACCTTTTTAACTATTTTGGGGTAGACAGTTCTCTGGCGTTAAGTACATTCACAATGTTGTACAATAATCACCACTATCTCCAGAACTTTTTCATTATCTCAAACTGAAATTCTATACATCTAAAGTAGTAACTTCCCACTATGCCTAGCCCCTGGCCCCTGGAAACCACCATTCAACTTTCTGTCTCTATGATTTTGAGTAAAATTATTCAACATCTGTCTTCTGTTTTGCCACTTTTTTCCCCCAACTAAACTATATGACTTAGACAGCCTGCTACATCTATCTATATATGATTCCTTTTAAATGCTGCGTAATAGTCACACAAAATCGTAATATATTTATCTACTTCCCTACCAACACTATTTCCAACTTTGAAATTACGATAATAACACAGTGAGCATACTTGTATCTGTCTTTGCATACCTGTGAAATATTTCTGTAAGAAAATGTCCTAGAAGTAGAACTGCCCCTGGGACAAAGCATAACTTTTAAAAGATTGCACCTATTCTTTCACTCCGACCTGATCCACAAGGTATGTGAGCTACTGAATCCTGGAGCATTGTGGTAACATTTTATATCAGGAAAATTAACCAGGCAGAGAGACAAGGAAAAACGTGGCTTCAAAGAGATCCAGCCGGCCACTACTACAGTGACATGAGTGGAGGGATGGGGACAGCAGGAACCGGCATTTACCGGGAGCCTTCTCTGTCTGCATTCTTACCTAAGGAACAAAGGAAGAGTTACCAATCTTCTTCATATTTATTAGAAGCTCATGTGTAAAAGGGGTTCAAAAGAAGAAAAATCCTTAAGCTTTTACAGAAAAACTGCCTCAAAAACTCACGCTTCTCTGTCATGTTTCATACCATATAAATATTTCAGGTAACTTCGTAAGCTTATGAATTTAATATCTGGTTACTGGAAGATGTCAAAACTAAAGGTAAAAGAGAAGGAGGCAACACACCCTCCCGGTCCCAAGCTTGGGAGTTCCCTGGAGGGAGGAACATGACAGCAGGAAGAGCCGCCCCCCAACAAATAGAGCTGTGACCCCCAGGAGGGGGTCTGCAACCAAGCTGATCTCTCCATCATCTCACCGCCTGGGCTTCCTCCTCTTATGAGTCTCTCTGCATCTGTTTGTCCCAAGAGGGCAGGTAGAAAACATCCTGACAGCCCCCAGGCTCTAGGGTCACTAAGACACCAGAACTACCATCTCCAGACACCTGTCTCACCTGGAGTGACCTCATTAACGTCATCTCCCCTGCTCAGTGGCACACATGACAGGACACAGGGCCTCCTGTCTTCTCCACTGCACCCACAGAGCCCAGCCCACACAAGGGCATTAAGGAGGGAGGGGGAGAAGATAGAGAAGGATCTGGTGGAGGGTGAGGTGTAGCACGCTGTAGCCCCCCTCAACCCTTGAGGGGGCAGCTGACCTCCAAGAAAACCTGAGACAACTGTAGGCCTCTGTCCTGAAAACGCATACCCTCCCTGAACTCTGCATACGATGCGTGGAGCTGGCAGCACAGACCCTCTCTTCAGAACCCCTAATACACGGAATCAAATTATAGGAATGAGTCAGATACTGAGTCTTCAAAACAAGTCAGAACAAGGATGTTTTGTTCATAAAGTCAGATACAGTTGAGAAGATGTGCGCTGACCTGCCAATAATTAAATATAAGGGATGATCAAGCCATCAATAAGAAATGTACAGCAGGTAATTGGTAAGGTGGGAGTGAAGCCTAAGTGAACTTAACTTGAAAACAGATTTGGAAATTAGCTGCAAAGGAAAGAACCGATGGCACTCCAAGAGTAACATGCAAAGAAAGAGCACTGGGTCAAGATGCCTGTAAATGAACAGCCTGTGGGCAGAGGGTGAGACACTGGTGAGAGGAGGAGGTCTGTGAGGAGACGAGGAGCAAGATACCTACATTCTCCTGCAGGAAGGGTAAGACTCTCTGTTCCACGTGGAAACTCTGGACCATATGACACAGAGGGAGGAGGAGGGCCTTACACTGTGTGGCCCTATAGGTCCCTGACAGTCCTCATGAGTGCACGGTTTGGGGCTCACTTTTAAATGAGTCCTGGCCACTCCATCACAACTTCTTCACTAAAAAGATATACAGGTGTCGTGACCCCTTCAAACCCAGCCACCATTGTCAAAAGGTCTCAAACACAGGTGTGATCAGTAAAAACCAGAATGTGGGAACCCCTACAAGATAAATGTGTTTCAACACATAAATTGCAAAACAGAGTGATCATATACATATCTAAGAGACACTTCATCAAATGCAATTGCAGACTTTATTTGGATCCTAGTTTGAACAAACTGACTATAATTAAAAAAACACAATGAAACAATCAGGGCCATCTGACCATGACCAAATATTTGAGAAAAATCAAGAAATTATGGCATCACCGACTCAAGGGACATGAGTTCAAGCAAACTCCAGGAGACAGTAAAGGAGAGGGAAGCCTGGTGTGCTGCAATTCATGGGATGGCAAATAGTTGGATGTGACTTTGTAAGTGAACAACAATAAACAAAAGGCCTACTGGTGTAGAAACTGTTTTAGTGATAGGCAATGGATATTATAGTTTTGGGATAGGCCTCCTTAAATTTCAACTTTTTTTTTTAAGGGGAAGGGAGGAAAGCAGAGTGTAAAGATCGAATAGGAGTTCCTAACTGCAGAGCCTGGTGATGGATGGACGGTTAACAGACCTAAACCACCTTATCCATCATTTTCGGAGACTCTTTTCCTTCAAATTCTGAGATAAACACTTAACTCAATTTTGGGGGAAAAGGCCTCTTCCTTGCCACCAGAATATACTGCAAACACTAGAACTGCTTACTGGTACTTGGTATGCAAATAAGCAAAACTACAATTTATTTAAAAAACAAAAATATGCTTTAAAATGTAATCACATGAAAGCAATCATTTACTATACAAAAATGTGTTCAATGTCTTTAAGGTGGTTACCCCATGAGGTAAAATAACTTCACTTGAAGGAAAAATTAATCCCCGGCGCGTCCTCCTTGAGCCAAACAATGGAAAATTTTCACCTCAGCAAGCTGGCCTTGGGGAGGCTCAGTCTTAGCCTTGTTGCCTAGCGACGAGTGACATCTTCGGAGCTTACAGAAGTCTCTGGCACCCCTCGCACCCCTCTGCAAAAAAGACTGGCTACAGTTCATCAGCCAGTATTGTGCCTTCCTCACACCTTCCACTGCTCAGACAGATACAGGGCTGGTGGATGTCACCTGCAAAGCCTTGAAATGAAAGGAAGTTTATTACATCTGCTAAACTGGCTTTTACAACTGTATCAACTCCAGTCCTAGCTCTCATCCATCCGGTTCCTAACAATTTCTCCGAATTCTACTCTAAAGTCTACAGTTACAAAACAGGTAAACCAAGTAGAATATCAGGTAACCATTCACCTGACTTTTTCCTCCAGAAAAAACTACCAAGTGATCAACTGGTTTATTACGTCAACATGGTAACGTATTCATTACGCCAATTTGATAAAAGCATATATCTTGCTCAGGTTTCTAATTTTGGTAGTGGTTAAAGTTAAAACAATAACAATACCAGCCTGAAACTTCTCTTTAAATCCTAAACACCAGGTTACAGGATGGAATTACACAAACTCCACAAGGGCAATCTATGCAAATAAGCATTTTAGTTCACTTAAAATGGTACCCTGGTAAAAATGCAAATACAACAAATAATTAAATACTAGAATTCATCAAAACTACTGTAATCATGGTGCTTTATACAAAGTATTATAAAACTTGTGATCTGCAACACTTTTTGTTACCACTTTTCAGAACTTTCAGTGCTTAAAACTATTCTTTCAGATGATTTTATCTTATTCTTGTTCTATGTACATTTCACTACCAAAATGTTTCATTCCAAGCAGTGACTAGTTTTACTTCCCCGGTATCTAAGAGCACTAGATTTTACTGGTTTCTACATTTTCTTTTCACAACATTTGGACTCATTTTTCTGCAATTCGGTTATAAGAAATTGCATGAAATCCAAAAACAAAACTAATCACTTGGACGCGAGAGACAAAATGCAGTCTGCAATCAACCCAGCGTGAGAGATCTGCAAGCTCCATCCACGGTGAAGCTTATCATTATGAAGACGTCCCCGGATCCATTTTAGGGCTTTGGGGGATAAGACGGTTAGGTTTGCAAATACCCACCCCCGCCCCCGCTGACACAGCTGACAAACCCAACTGACATTCAACACTCAAAATGGCTGCACAGCTGCCAGCCTCAGGTAACCGTACCTGAGGCACCGGTCTCCAGCAGAAGACTCAGGGAGACCCCCATTAATAACCCGAGATATGGTGGACGCCAATGTCCTCGGGAGCCCTCCCTCAACGACCCAAAGATCTTGCCCTCTTCCAAAGAGCGGAGACTCCAATGACCAACAGAGACCCCGTATCATCAAAATATTCGGGAGACCCCCCCCCCACCGTGAATGACCAGGGAAGATTCTGCCCCTCAAAATCATGGGAGATCTTCTCTCCCCAGTAACCTGAAGAAATAATGCCTCTCTCAAATGACCGGGGGAAATCTGGCCCCACAGGGACCCTGAGAGATCTCTCTTACACCATAATCAGGAGAGAAACCCTGCTTCAAAGCCTGGGGACACCCCGAATGACCAGAGACTTCGCTCCCTGCAGACCCAGAGAAACTCTCCTCCACAGTCCCCGGGGCGGCAGGGCCATAGGCCGAGGAAAGGTGGCATTACCTGCAGCCTCAGCCCGGTCCCGCGGAGCTTCCTTCCTATTGTTTCTCTCCCACCAAGATGGCGGCCGCCGCGCCGGGCCCCGCCCCCTGCGTCTCACTCCCTGAGCCCCTCACTATTGGCTCGCACCGGGAGCCCAGCTCGCGGACTGGGCCGCCCAAAAAGCGCTGTTGCTAGGGCGCCCGGATTCGTTGTAGCCGCTTCCGGAAGGGGCGGGGAATGGGCGGGGTTAGGGAGGGGGTGGAGTCTTGTCTGCCTTCAAGGGAGAGGATGGCCAAAGAGGTCAGGGTGCGTGGACAGATGGGCTTCGAGCCCATGGTTGCAATAAGGGATGCCAGGGATACAGATGGATGAGCCAACTGTATCATTTTTTCTGGGACCAGGAGTTTCCTGGGATGCAGGACTTCACATCGAGAGTGTGTGCAGCAATTTGGGAAGTTGGTCACCCTAGTAGATGGATGGACAGAGGACTGGAGGAGGGTGGATAGAAGATAGACAAAAGAGTGGCTGTAGACGGGAGATAAAGGGCAGTTGTATGCATAGGTGGACAGAGGACCAGATGTAGATGGATGGACAAATGACTGGATAATAGAGGGGTGAACAGAGGAAGGGCTGTATAGTCTCTTTGTGGACTGGTGGGTGATCCAGTGTTCAACCCAGGTTCCACCAAGCTCCACTCTTCAGTGCTTGTCTGAAGCTTGTTTGTCCTATGCCCTGTGTTGGCCAGAAGGGCTCTCACCTGAGTGAATGTCGTTGTGGCTGTCAAAGGCAAGGCAGGACAACGATGCTACTGAGAGTGGGTAGGGCCTCCTACCTGTTCTCTGCTCTTAAAAAAAAAATCAAAATCACCTGTGTGCTGGGAGCTTGCAGAGGTGTGGATTCATGAAGATACCCATTCATTCAACAAGTATTTATGGAGCACCTATGCGCCATACTGGAAATACAGCAGTGAGTGAACAAAAGCAGTAGGGGAAATAAAGAAAAAACCTGCCCTTATGATGACAGGCTGGAAAGATTTCCTGTGACCAGCTGATTCGCCTCTCTTGGAAGCACCTTCCCTGTGTGGCTCCCAGGGCTCCATGCCTCCTGGTTTCCTCTGCCGTCAGTGGTTTCTCCTCTTCATCTTCTCTCTGTCTACACTATTGCTCTCGTAATCTTACCCAGGGTCATGGCTTCAAATCCCACCCACATGTCAATCAGTCCCAAAGGTGTATGTCCAGTCAGACCTCTTCTGAGTGCCAGACTCAATCAATGTCCAGCTGTGGACTCGGCATCTCACTCTGACTTTCCTCTTGGCATCTCAAACTCAACTTGTGCCACCCTAGCTCCAGCTCATCCCCCAAACCTACTCCACCCCAGCTCCACCAGCACAAGTAATGGCAGCTCTCTCCTTCCTACTGCTCAGGCCAGTCACCTCAGAGTACATGTTGATGACTTTCTTTCCCACTTAGAGTCAATGCATCAAAGTCCAATTGTTTCCATAGAATCATCTACCCACAATGAAACCACTTTTACCAGGTCCATGGCTTCCACCTAGTCCAAGCCACCACCATATCTCCCCAGGACAATGTCTTAGTCATGTCCCAGTTTCTTCCTGCTGCCCTTGCCACCTTCAGTTTGTTCTCCTCACATCAGCCTGCTGCTGCTGCTTCTGCTAAGTCGCTTCAGTCGTGTCTGACTGTGCGACCCCATAGATGGCAGCCCATCAGGCTCCCCCATCCCTGGGATTCTCCAGGCAAGAACACTGGAGTAGGTTGCCATTTCCTTCTCCAATACATGAAAGTGAAAAGTGAAAATGAAGTCACTCAGTCGTGTCCAACTCTTAGTGACCCCATGGACTGCAGCCCACCAGGCTCCTCCGTCCATGGGATTTTCCAGGCAAGAGTACTGGAGTGGGGTGCCATTGATCAGCCTATGTATATATAAATCAGAACCTCTCCTACCCTGCTCAGAACCCTGCAGGAGCAACTCCCTCAAAGAAAAGCCAGAGTGGAAGGGGCTCCATTGTTCCCTATCACCTCTCTGCCAGCATCTCCTTTGTTTGCTTCTGGCACCATGGCTCACCTCCTAAATTTTCTAACATCTCACATTCTGTGCACTCTCGTGGCTCAGATGAAAATCTGTTTTATTCACAGATGTATCCTGTCCCTTCCTCTGCCCACCTAATCTCCCATTCCAGTGCTCCTATGTATGGGGAGGAGGCTGGACAGGGCAAGGTCTCCTTGGAGGCCATTCAGAGGCCATTCACTCTTCCATTCCTTCCTTAAGTGCTTAACGCAGGCTTCCCCAGGCTAGACACTGGGTACCTGGCAAGAATGGACACAGCAGGAATTCAAATGATTTACCAAACCCTTATCCTCTCTTTAGTTAATGCAATCACTGTAAATATAGAAAACTACCGCATAGTTTTCTTGAAAACTATTACAATAGATAAGAGAAAATATTAAGGTCATAAATATAAGAAAAATATATTTAAAATAAGAGCATTTACTAAAAATAAGCAAGAAAAACAGTTAACTGTAAAATATTTAGGATAAAATTATTAAGAAAAGTATAGGAACTATATGGGTGAGAAACCTCTAAAATCTTATTAAATGACACGAAACTTATAGAACATTATTAAAGGGTAAGATAAGAACAAGTGGAAAGATATCAAATTCCTGATGTGGTGTGTGGTCCAGATCTCAACTCTCAGCTCTCTCTCTGAGAATGGTCCTCAGCAGACGGCAACCACCTCACCCAAGGTTAATCACTGCCACCCTGAAGGTAACCCCCTGGCATCTTAGTTACTACTTCTGCAAAGATAACCACTCTTCTGGTTTTCATTACCGTAGACAAATTTTGTCCATCTAAAATTTCATATAGATTGACTTATACAATATGTACTTTTCGTAGGGCTTTTTTCCGTTCCGTTCAGTCGCTCAGTCGTGTCCGACTCTTTGCAACCCCATGAATTGCAGCACGCCAGGCCTCCCTGTCCATCACCAACTCCCAGAGTTCACTCAGACTCACGTCCATTGAGTCCGTGATGCCATCCAGCCATCTCATCCTCTATCGTCCCCTTCTCCTCCTGCCCCCAATCCCTCCCAGCATCAGGGTCTTTTCCAATGAGTCAACTCTTCGCATAAGGTGCCCAAAGTACTGGAGCTTCACTTTTAGCATCATTCCTTCCAAAGAAATCCCAGGGTTGATCTCCCTCAGAATGGACTGGTTGGATCTCCTTGCAGTCCAAGGGACTCTGAAGAGTCTTCTCCAACACCACAGTTCAAAAGCATCAATTCTTCGGCGCTCAGCCTTCTTCACAGTCCAACTCTCACATCCATACATGACCACAGGAAAAACCATAGCCTTGACTAGACGGACCTTAGTCGGCAAAGTAATGTCTCTGCTTTTGAATATACTATCTAGGTTGGTCATAACTTTTCTTCCAAGGAGTAAGCGTCTTTTAATTTCATGGCTGCAATCACCATCTGCAGTGATTTTGGAGCCCCCCAAAAATAAGTCTGACACTGTTTCCACTGTTTCCCCATCTATTTCCCATGAAGTGATGGGACCAGATGCCATGATCTTCGTTTTCTGAATGTTGAGCTTTA
>SJXQ01009281.1:0-40982 GCA_006408695.1 Aepyceros melampus | reverse complement strand
AGTAATGTCTCTGCTTTTGAATATACTATCTAGGTTGGTCATAACTTTTCTTCCAAGGAGTAAGCGCCTTTTAATTTCATGGCTGCAGTCACCATCTGCAGTGATTTTGGAGCCCCCCAAAATAAAGTCTGACACTTTCCACTGTTTCCCCATCTATTTCCCATGAAGTGATGGGACCAGATGCCATGATCTTCGTTTTCTGAATGTTGAGCTTTAAGCCAACTTTTTCACTTTCCTCTTTCACTTTCATCAAGAGGCTTTTTAGCTCCTCTTCATTTTCTGCCATAAGGGTGGTGTCATCTGCATATCTCAGGTTATTGATATTACTCCCGGCAATCTTGATTCCAGCTTGTGTTTCTTCCAGTCCAGCGTTTCTCACGATGTAGTCTGCATATAAGTTAAATAAGCAGGGTGACAATATACAGCCTTGACGGACTCCTTTTCCTATTTGGAACCAGTCTGTTGTTCCATGTCCAGTTCTAACTGTTGCTTCCTGACCTGCATACAGATGACCACAGGAAAAACCAGAGCCTTGACTAGACTGACCTTAGTCAGCAAAGTAACGTCTCTGATTTTGAATATGCTATCTAGGTTGGTCATAGATATTTTGGAAATAATTGCTTTGTTTAGGGGAGCAATTATTTCCAAAATATCTAAATATTTCACAACTGGTACTTTTATAGATGGCACCAGCTGTACTTGGCATACCCATCTCAGCTCAGAATATACACAAAGGGCATTTACCTTTTATAGAATTGAAAAAGTCTATTACCTGGATGGATGTGATATTTTAAGGCAAGATTAGTATGCATAGATGAAAGTGAAAGTGGAGAGTGAAAAAGTTGGCTTAAAGCTCAATATTCAGAAATCGAAGACTGTGGCATCTGGTCCCATCACTTCATGGGAAATAGATGGGGAAACAGTGGAAATAGTGTCAGACTTTATTTTGGGGGGCTCCAAAATCACTGCAGATGGTGACTGCAGCCATGAAATTAAAAGATGCTTACTCCTTGGAAGAAAAGTTATGACCAACCTAGATAGTATATTCAAAAGCAGAGACATTACTCTGCCTANAGTGTCAGACTTTATTTTGGGGGGCTCCAAAATCACTGCAGATGGTGACTGCAGCCATGAAATTAAAAGATGCTTACTCCTTGGAAGAAAAGTTATGACCAACCTAGATAGTATATTCAAAAGCAGAGACATTACTCTGCCTACTAAGGTCCATCTAGTCAAGGCTATGGTTTTTCCTGTGGTCATGTATGGATGTGAGAGTTGGACTGTGAAGAAGGCTGAGCACTGAAGAATTGATGCTTTTAAACTGTGGTGTTGGAGAAGACTCTTGAGAGTCCCTTGGACTGCAAGGAGATCAACCCTGGGATTTCTTTGGAGGGAATGATGCTGAAGCTGAAACTTAGTACTTTGGCCACCTCATGCGAAGAGTTGACTCATTGGAAAAGACTCTGATCCTGGGAGGGATTGGGGGCCGGAGGAGAAAGGGATGACAGAGGATGGGATGGCTGGATGGCATCACTGACTCGATGGACATGAGTCTGAGTGAACTCTGGGAGTTGGTGATGGACAGGGAGACCTGGCGTGCTGCGATTCATGGGGTCACAAAGAGTCGAACACGACTGAGTGACTGAACTGAACTGAACTGAACTGAAGTATGCATAGATCTGATGCTTCTTAATGCCTATTGCATTATGAAAGCAAAGCAGTCAGGAGCCTAGAACAGGTTCTGATGCTTGTTCTGCTTGGCCCAGAAACTTCTTAATGTTACTTTAGAGGCTTATATTGATTGAGATCTTTTTTTTAATATATATATTTTACTGACATATAATTGACTTACAGTGTTTCAGGTACAGCAAAGTGATTCAGTTATAAGATACACATATATTATTTTCCAGTATAGGTTATTACAAGTTATTGACTATAGTTCCCTGTGCTATATAGCACACCTTTGTTGCTTGTTGCATATCTATGTTTTAGTTAGAAATACAGCATTCTATTCATCCTAAGTGAAACAAATAGAATAAAAATGTCATAAATTTTTACTTAGGCAAAAATTCATAAGTTTTCTAAAATATGTGTTATATATATTTATTTTTATGCATACAAAAGCTTTTCTACTATGCTTCATAAATCTTGAGAAAGAACATCAGAAAAAAAAAAAGAATAGATGGAGAAGTTGGAAAGCAAATTACATGAAATGGGAGCATTGAATATGAAATAGAAAAAGTGAAGCAAACTAGATAAAAGTAAAAGATCATTATATAGTCCAATTATTTTTTAAACATGACTGCTCATTAGAAACATCTGGAGCTCTGGAGAAAAAAAAGCAATACCTGGGCATTTGTATTCTTCAAAACATTTCAAGATAGTTCTCATATGTATCTGGATTTTAAAAAGTGATTTCAGGTTTCTCTATTAAATCATAGTTTTGGTGATATAGCATTCTATTTTCTTGTTGATGAATCATGATCAGTTCAATTCATTCACTCAGTCATGTCCGACTCTTTGCAACCCCATGGACTGCAACCAGCATGCCTGGTTTCCCGGCCATCACCAACTCCCGGAGCTTACTCAAACTCTTATCCATTGAGTCTGTGATGCCTTCCAACCATCTCATTGTCTGTCATCCCCTTCTCCTCCCTCCTTCAATGTTTCCCAGCATTGGAGTCTTTTCCAGTGAGCCAGTTCTTCCATTAGGTAGCCAAAGTATTGGAGTTTCAACTTAAGCATCAGTCCTTCCAATGAATATTCAGGACTGATTTCCTTTACGTGGACTGGTTTGATCTTCTTGCTGTCCAAGGAACTCTCAAGAGTCTTCTCCAACACCACAGTTCAAAAGCATCAATCATGAAACAATAATATTAAGTAATAGCTACATAATCACAGTTGTGAAAGATGTTTATTAGTTTTCAAAATCAATAGCCAGATAAAAAATAAAAGATACTTAGAATTGCAGGCCTTAATGGAAACATAATTAACTTAAAAATAAAAGATAATTATATGCAATTTGGGAGGTCAAGCAGAGTGCTGTGGTAAATGGAAGTGCATATTCACATGTTTTCATCTACCCAGCCAGTCAATGTCTTTTGGTTGGTTCATTTAATCCTTTCCATTTAAGGTAGATATTGATATGTGTGATCCTGTTAACATTTTTTAATTGTTTGGGTTTATTTTCTGTAGGTCGTTTCTTCTCTTGTGTTTCCTTCCTAGAGAAGTTCCTTTAGCATTTGTTTTAAAGCTAGTTTGGCAGTACTGAATTGTCTCAGCTTTTGCTTGTTTGGAAAACTTTTGGTTTCTTCATCAGATCTGAAGGAGAGTCTTGCTGGGCAGAGTATTCTTGGTTGTAGGTCCTTCCCTTTCATCACTTGAAATATATCATGCCGTTGCCTTCTTGCTTGTAGAGATTCTGTTGAGAAATCAGCTGATAAACTGATGGAAACTCCCTTGTATGTTATTTGTCATTTTCCCCTTGTTTTTTTTTTTAATATTTTATCTTTGTCTTTAATTTTTGCCAGTTTACTTACTGTGTGTCTTAGTGTATTCCTCCTTGGGTTTATTCTGCCTGGTTTAATTTTTGCCAGTTTACTTATTGTGTGTCTTAGTGTATTCCTCCTTGGGTTTATCCTGCCAGGGACTCTCTCTGCTTCTTGGACTTCACTGACTATTTCGTTTCCCATGTTCAAAAAGTTTTCAGCTATTATCTCTTCACATATTTTCTCAGATCCTTTCTCTCTTTCTTCCTCTTATGGGACTCCTACAATGCAAATGTTGGTGCATTTAAAGTTGTCTCAGAAGTCTGTTAGGCTGTCTTCATTTCTTTTAATTCTTTTTTCTATATTCTATGACAGTGATTTCCATGATTCTGTCCTCCATTTTTCTGCCTCAGTTTTTCTGCTATTAATTCCTTCTAGTGTATTATTCATCTCTGTTTGTACTTTGGTTCTTGTAGGTCTTTGGTAAACATTTCTTGCATCTTCTGCAAGAAGATGTTTTTCCTGGGCTCCTGGATCATCTTCACTATCATTATTCTGAATTCTTTTTCTGGAAGGTTGCCTATCTCTACTTCATTTAGTTGTTTTTCTGTGATTTTATCTTGTCCCTTAAGCCGAGACATAACTTTCTGCTTTTTCATTGTAATTAACTTTCTGTAATATGGTTTTTGTTTTAGCTGCTGTGGACTGTGCTTCTTCTGTCTGCCCTATGATAGATGAGGCTAAGAGGCTTGTGTAAGCTTCCTGATGGGCGGGACGGGTGGTGGAAAAAACTGGGTCTTGCTCTGGTGGGCAGGGTCTTCCTCAAAAAAGCGTTAATGCAATTACCTGCTGATGGGTGGGGTTGCACTCCCTCCCTGTTAATTGTTAGGCCTGAGGTGATCCAGCCCTGGCGTCTGTGGGCTCTCAGTTCCGTTTAGTCGCGCAGTCATGTCCGACTCTTTGTGACCCCATGAATTGCAGCATGCCAGACCTCCCTGTCCATTACCAACTCCCGGAGTTCACTCAGACTCACGCCCACTGAGTCTGTGACGCCATCCAGCCATCTCATCCTCGGTCGTCCCCTTCTCCTCCTGCCCCCAATCCCTCCCAGCATCAGGGTCTTTTCCAATGAGTCAACTCTTCACATGAGGTGGCCAAAGTACTGGAGTTTCAGCTTTAGCGTCATTCTTTCCAAAGAAATCCCAGGGCTGATCTCCTTCAGAATGGACTGGTTGGATAGGGTAGGGTTAATGGCAACCTCCAAGAGTGTTCATGCCAAGGTGGACCTTCCAGGCCTGTTGCTGCCAGGGCCACCATCCCTGAGGTGAGCTCCTGCCCACCCGCACTTCCACAGAAGGCCCTCCAACCCTAGCAGGTGATTTCGATTCAGTCTCCTGTGGCATCACTGCTCCTTTCCTCTGGGTCTTGGTGAGCATAAAATTTTGTTTGTGCCCTCCAAGACTGGAGTTTCTGTCCTTCAGTGCTGTGGAAGTCTTGTAATCAAATCCCACTGGCCTTCAATGCCAGATTCCCTGGGGATTCCCAGTCCCTTTGTCAGATCCAGGCGGGGAAGCCTGATGTGAAGTTCAGAACCTTCACAATGGGAGGGAACCTTAACCAGTGGGAGAACTTCTTTGGTATTATTGTTCTCCAGTTTATGGGGTACCTACACTGCCAGTATGGGATTTGATTTTATCGAGATTGTGCCCCCTCCTCTTATCTTATGCAGCTTCTTTGTCTTTGGACATAGGGTATCTTTTCTTGGTGGGTTCCAGTGTCCTCCTGTCAATGGTTCAACAGCTAGTTGTAATTTTGGTGCTCTCACAGGAGGAAATGAGCACACGTCTGTCTACTCCACCATCTTGAGTTAGAAGCCAATTCAGATCTTTATTAAGACAAAGGATGAATTGAAAAACATTTACAAAGAATGTGCAAATGTCAGCAGAGTTTGGTGGTAGTGGTCACTGTGATTCTTCCTCAACAGGATTTTTGTGGGATGCTAAATTCATACTGACCAGTAGACCGTGGTGAGGTTCTCTCTTGCCTGCTTTCACATTTTTGTCTCACCCTATTTCCAACCCAACGATGTGTTTCTTCATTTCAGCCTCATGCATGCCACTTTGTTTTCTAGAATAAAGTTAGATATGTTCCTGACAGAGTAGTTCAGCTCTGTTGACAACTGCTCAGAAACTTAGTCCCTAAAATACAGCTATCTTCCAACTCAACCAAACTGAGTTTGGTATCTCTTTCTTCTGTTTCGCTTTCCCAATCTTCTCATTTATACATTGTTATTGTTGTTCGATGGCTAAGTTGTATCTGACTCTTTGTGACTCCATGAATTGAATTTATACATAGATGTTTGTTTTCCAGGACATCTGTATTATACCTTGTTCTGTGATAATGAACCAATCTCTTGTTACTTGTTTCCTTATTTGCTAATAGGTTTAATGCCATTTTCAAATTTTTCTCACCCTTAGCTCCTAAATTTTAGGGAAAACTGGCAGGTAGTAGGGCTGACGTGAAACTGCTTGTATGAGGTTAGGACACAGTGGTAGCCTCTATCAGAGACAAGCTTGAGAATTTCAGTAGTTTCAAAATAGTAAGTTCTTATATATCACCCACTAAGAGATGATGGTGAGTTTAGGCCATGCTCCACACAGCAATACAGGGACCTACTCACCTTCCGTCTTGTAGCTGTGGCCTCTTCTTGGTTCTCAGAATTCTCACCATTCCATCAACAGATGGGAAAGAGAATTAGGTCCGATGTGGGAGGTTTGCATGGGCCGGATCTAAATGTGGTGCACACTTCTTTGCTCACGTGGCCTTGAGCAGAATTACCTTGGTGGCCACCCTTAGCAATAGAGCAGAATGTCTGTGAGCCTGGGAAGGAGAGGGAGGCCACAGCTCTTAGCGAACACTCTCAGTCTCTGCTATATTATTGTTTTAAATACAATTCTAAGTGAATAAAAATGACTACATTATTATTGGTAGAAAATAAACTTCCATATGCAATACTAAAATAGATTCTGGCTGATGCACTGTGAAGATCATTTGTAGGCTTTCAAATAAGAAAGACTGGTAGAAGCCAGAGTTTAAAATGGTCTCCAGTTGAATGCATTTATTCTTTCCAGCCATGTCATCACCACTTCTTTCTGGCTTCAGTCAAATTAAAGAGGGTTCACTTTTTATCTAAGCTTCGGATCCAGCCTGTTACAAGAAAAATTGAGAAACTCCTTTATGGGTCACTTGAAAGTAATGCAAAAAACTCAGACTCATTAAACATCTCTTGAATAGAAGTGCCAGTGACATAGTAAAGTAAGTCTCCACCTGAGCCCTGGGTCTCATAATTCTGTTACTGAAATTATTGACTTCTGCTTGTTAATACAACTCTCTTCCTATTGTTTGTGATCATTTCTTCCCAGATCATTGACTTTTTCATTTTTAAACTTACAATATATAAATCACATGTTGATTCTTTGGACTGTGTCCTTCTATCATCTTACTTACTTAGGGAAATACTGTTTTTAATGTGTCATATTCTGAAACAGACACTGGGCAGGGATGAGGCGAAGTTTCAACTATTTATTCAAATATAACTTAACTATAATTTTAAGTTGTGTTAGGAATAATGTATTAAGATAGAGTTTCTTTTAAGTAGAATACTAAAATTTCATAAAGTGAGTATTTTGCTTAAGTGACTACATAAATATAGGAGGAATTCTAGATATTCTTCTGAAACATAGGCTTATTTTTGGAGATGTGACAAGAGAGGCTGGAAAATGGTTTGAATTCAGCATCCTAGAGTCTTTAAGGCAGGTAGGTAAAGTCACTCAGTCGTGTCCGACTCTTTGCGACCCCGTGGACTGTAACCTACTAGGCTTCTCTGTCCACGGGATTCTCCAGGCAAGAATACTGGAGTGGATTGCCATTTCCTTCTCCAGGGAATCTTCCCGACCCAGGGATTGAACCCAGGTCTCCCGCATTGGAGGCGGACGCTTTAACCTCTGAGCCACCAATGACTATTGGCATCTAGATGGAAAACTCTGTTTTGCACAGATAAGGATATTGGACATTAGTGTATTCATTTATAGTATCTCTCTAAAGATGATATTAAGTAGAAGAAAAATAATAAATTTCCTAAAAGGTGACTTGCTTTATGTTTAACAAAACAAAAGAAAACATGCACATGCCATACACAAACATATGGCTTGAAATTAGTAGAAGACATAAAAGCTCTAGGATAGCAATGCCCAGTTGAAATATAATGTAAAGCACATATGTTGATTTAAATATTCTAAAAGTTACATTAACAAAGGAAAGAAGAAATAGGTTTCACATCTCTCAGTCCAGACATTTCAAGTGCTCTACAGATAGCTGTGCCTACTGACTACCACAGCAGCTATAAAACGTTCAGGATACATTTCCATTAATAAGAATATGGCACATTCTTTAATCTGTACCCCTAAGCACACAGAGGATATGTCTAGAGAGGCAGCATGGCACCCCGAAAGGAGGAAATGGGCTTTCCATCATTTTCTTTGTTATGTTGAGCAGCCGGGCCTGGCTTTCAGTTGAATGCAAAACTGTAGTGTTTATTAAGCAGACAGATGGCTGGAATCCATATACCAGGGGCTGGAAATATCTAATTCCTTATACAGTATAACATTTCCTGTCTCAGGATGAAATTTCCCTATAAAATCACAAATTGAATAGACATGAGTAGCATTCATCAAAGATCAAATTATCCTAAGATAAGAGAGAGTAGAAGGGAAAACAAGTCTAGAGCATTTCTTTTGTTGCATTTCAAGATCAATTTCATATTAAAAACAATTCGTAAGACAGTAGGCATACGCTTTTCATAATGACCTGCTTCCCATGATGATGCTTATCAGCCTTAAATAGTGACATGCTCTGCAGCCTCTTGTGACAGCCATTAGCCAGAGGAGAGCCATGTATTCTAAAGAACAGGGAAACAGGGCAATTTGTGGATAATTTTTTGACATGCTTGTCCATGCCACTTATCCACGGACTCCTACTTGAATGCTGAATTTACAAAGGAAAAAAAAAACCTCATTAATTTAGACCCAGATAATTTAGAATTTGAAATAATTTTATTGAAATTGAATTAGCTAGAGGCAGCCCCAAACACTGTAAATACAAGGACTTTTGAATCTGGTACTCTTTTAATATCAAATCTTGACAGTGACACATACTGTGGGATGTAGGGCATCATCTCTTTGCTTTCTGCAGTTGCTTGCTCGCCTAATGAATGTGGAGGAGATGATACCAACTTCATAGTGGATATTACCACCCCTGTCTTTTCCAGTTTGATTGCTTTCCAGTCCACCCAGGACACAGCTGGATCCAGTGATTATCCATGGTTTACCTGCAGGCTGGATGACAGAGTGATGAAGGGCATGATTTCTGGAGCTAGACTTCTGTTTGCTTAGAAGTCTGGCCCTTATGCTTAAGTCAACTGTGCATCTCGGGTTAATGACTTAACCAATGTGTGCCTCACTTTAGGAACTGGTCATAATCTACTTCCATGTGTTGTTTTCAAGATTAAGTGAGCTATAAATGTTTAGGATACTGCCTTGAATGTAGTGGGTACTGTTGAATATCTGTCTCCCATGTGAATATGCTGAAGATCCCCCCATGCATCCCAATGACTTTAAGGATGGAATTTACACTTCTTTAAGGATGGAATTTACACATCTTAGCCTGGTACAGTGGCCTTTCCTGATCCACTGGCTATCTACCTATTTAGTCTTATTTCTTGCCACTTCTTCTCTAATAAAACCTGCCCTACTTTGTCACACTGCCTACATTGTTCCAAATCTCCCTTGCTGTGGAATAGTTCAACAGTTATAAGTGCATGGATTGTTGAGATCAGTCTGCTGGTTCAATACTAGTTTCTAGCACTTAGCAGTTCTGACCTGAAGGCTAAATAAAGTGCTTATACATAGTGTGTTCTTAGTTGTTACAGCCTCACTTTGAATGAAATGTCTGCTTTCATTTTTATTTGGTGGTTACTGTCCTTCAAAATGCAGTTGAAGTTCTGTCTTTTTCAAACCATCTGCCTTCACCTCTACTCTGTGTTCCTGCATATCATTCTCTTGGCATCCATCACACCGTAGTGTAACTGCTAATTTACTTAATTGGTCTCCCTTACTGGCCTGGGAAGGCAGACAGGATGTCCTTTTCATCTTGGTGTCCATAAAGTTTAGCAAATAAGGGTTATTTAATAAATATTTGTTGAGGAAAATAAGCAATAAAATAGTTGTGGGGATTATGATGCTAAAGCTGAAACTCCAGTACTTTGGCCACCTCATGCGAAGAGTTGACTCATTGGAAAAGACTTTGATGCTGGGAGGGATTGGGGGCAGGAGGAGAAGGGGACGACCGAGGATGAGATGGCTGGATGGCATCATGGATTCAATGGACGTGAGTCTGAGTGAACTCCGGGAGATGGTGATGGACAGGGAGGCCTGGCGTGCTGCGATTCATGGGGTCGCAAAGAGTCAGACATGACTGAGCGACTGAACTGAACTGGGGATTAAGTGAAATAACACATGTTGACCATTTGGCACATAGTTCCTTTCCTCTAAAATTTACTTTTAGGTAGCCGTGTCATGTGGGAGAAGGGTTTTGTGCTTTACTGAGAAAAGAAAGTCAATAAATCAGGATCCTGCTCACAGTAAAATATTCGACATTTGATCTCTATTTGGATGCGTCTTTTCTCATTAGTAGTGACTAAAATGGTTTGGTGGTTGGTCCACCAGATTCAGGTTATTCCATACAATGTAAAGTATGTTTTCTTTTTATACAGTGAATTTGAAGCAATGAAAATATAATACCTGAAGAAAAGCGTGGCTATGTACCCAGAATCCCACCCTTTTGACAGCTAGCATTTATTGAGCACCTATGAGCCAGGCATGGTGCTAAGAGCTTTACAACAGATATCTCATTTATTTCCCAATTTTTTTGATTTGAAATATTTTTTATTTTGTATACACGTATGTTTCAAAGAGCTGAACCCTGCTCACAATTCATATACTGGACATGAGACGCAGCACACAGAGCTCACCCGTCACAGGGAGCTGGTGGGGCCGAGGACCTGGCGGAATGCCTGGGGCTGCAACAAGTCTAAAGACAGCAGGGACAGAGATGGTGGGGAGTCAACAGGCGGGCCATCCTGCTCCACAGTCTAAGGCTAGGTCCCAGGTCACCGCCTGGAATGGAGAGGCTCGGGGTTGAAAGGCCGACCCTGTTACCTGGTGAGCGTAACCTAAAACCCCAACTCTTCTCCCGCCACATACCTTTCCCCAGCTGTGTCCCTTATGGATGTGGCTTTTTAGGCCATAGAATCCCTTCTTATAGTTCTCTGTGAAGAAGGCAGAATCATTGTCCCCATAATAGACACGAGGAAACTGAGGCTTTAGAAAGGATGAGGCAATTAACTATGTAATCTAGGACAGGGATTCCTTGGTCAGTTCAGTTCAGTTGCTCAGTTGTGTCCAACTCTTTGCGGCCCCATGGACTGCAGCACATCAGGCTTCCTGGGTAGCTCACATGGTAAAGAATCCACCTACAATGCAGGAGACCCAGGTTCAGTTGCAGGATTGGAGGATCCCCTGGAAAAGGGAATGGCTACCCACTCCAGTGTTCTTACCTGGAGAATCTCCATGGACAGAGGGGCCTGGTGGGCTATAGCTCTTGGGGTCACAAAGCAACTGAGCGAATAACACACACACACACACACACACACACACACACACACACATATGCACACTGAAACAAGGCTAAAGTTTAGATAAGCAGGAGAGTGTTTTTATCATGTGTGTTAATACCAAGATTTATGGGGATAGAAGTTTGGAGAATGCCAAGACTTATCCTGGAACACGGGTCATGAGGGAATAATAGGCTTTTCTTGAGAAAATTGTAAGGGAAGGAAACTTCTGGGACATGACCAAGGACCTGATTGTTGGTGAGGACCTGCTTCTTGATCTGTCTGGAGGAGGAAGCATTCTCTGAAGAGAAAGGGGATTTAGGGAAATACGTTGACTACTGGCTGATGTCCCATAGCCAAAGTCTTTGGGACAAAACAGAGCAGGAGCTGAAAGGAGAAAGGGAGCAGTAGGTCTGATATGGAGTTTGAATTAAGGGTTGTATTTGAGGTGACAGAGGTCAGAGGCGTGTGGAGCCTGACTAGGTAAGTCTCATATTCCAGTGATGGTTCCTGAGGTGAAGTCAGAGGAATGACAGAACCTGTATCACAGACAGTTGAGGGAAAAGGAGGCTGGTCAGAGTAGAGAACTAGCTATCTGTTAATTTTACCACTTAGCATTCTTTCGCTGTGTTGGTAGCCATCTCTCAGTTCCCTTCTAGGAGCCACCTCTCTGCGCTTATCGTCTGCACAGCCCTAGTGTTGAAACCCATAACCCTTCTATGACACCATGATTGAAGTGCATTTTCCTGTCCACAAAAATTGGTTCAGGCTTGACATGTTACCCAAGGAGATCCAGTTAGTTCTCTCCTCACTGCCCCACCCTGGTTACATTCAACTGACTTTTCTATTGTGGAAGAGAATCTGGAAGAATATGACCAGGAACATTGATGGCCATTTTGAAACAACAGGGGAGAAGCTGTCTGAGAATGACTCCAACACACAAAACTGAGTGAAGGTTGAACCAGGTCCTAATGATATTGTTGCAACTTGTGTATTCAGTCATGCCTGAAGTGGGACCAGCCCTGCTCCTGCTGCTGCTGCTGCTGCTGCTAAGTCGCTTCAGTCGTGTCTGACTCTGTGCAGCCCCATAGACAGCAGCCCACCAGGCTTCCTCATCCCCTAGTGTTGCTTAATTCTCTTGATCTGGGTTTCTGTCATTTTCTAAGGAAGCACTGGCTGTTGGTATGGTAACTCAACTGCTTTGTGAAGGAAAGCAGCAAAAATCCTTAGCATTCCAGTGGGGAGAAGCTTTGTATTTCTATAACATCTATTTGGAATAAAGGTGATGTGACTTAGGGTGGTTAAGGTTCTTACTGTTAAGCTAAAGGAAGCAATGATTTAGATAGACAAAAAGTGAGCAGCTTTGGCTGTGGACTTGAACTTGGACTTGAACTGTACGTTTTTCTCTCCTCTTTCATGGCCAAATTATGATCAGTCTCACTATTCTTACATGAAGATTTTTTTTCTTCTTTTCTAAAACAGTTATTTAATAAGTATGACTGCATATGTGGGGCTTTGGGGACGCTTTTCTTCTCTTCACTATTTTCTGGAGCCTTTTAGTTCAGGTCAGTGAAGCAGGCACCAGTTTGCATCATTCATACCATCCTCAAAACCCACAGGGTTCCTCCTTCGTTCCTGGCTGTTGGAGTTAAAATATCTTTTCCCTCTTCTTTCGAATGGTGCTGCTTTGATTCTTTAATCAGATTCCAGCTGCATTTGAGGGACTATAGCCTAATCACCCAGGTTGGTAGAAGAGGGTTTTCAAATTTTTTTCCTCTGGCTAAGAATTGAAACACAAATAAACTCGGAAGGGTTCCCCTCTGGGGAAGATGAAGTCAATGACTCTAATTCAGATGATTCTGTTAAGTTGTATTATCTTGAGCAAAGCACTCTATTGCTTAACATTTTAGATGATAAATATTGGGGAAAAGGAGTAAAAAGTAACTCCCACTTTCTCTTACATCATGATACACACATAAATGATACTCTTTGATAGGCATATTGGTTTAAATAGATGAGGCTGCTCACTGCTGAGTATCACGTTGCTGGGAAGAGGAACATGCACACCTAGGACAGGGATTCCCTGGTCAGTTCAGTTCAGTTGCTCAGTCGTGTCCGACTTTGCAGCCCCATGGACTGCAGCTTCCCGGGTAGCTCACGTGGTAAAGAATCACCTACAATGCAGGAGACCGAGGTTCAATTGCTGGGTTGGAAGATCCCCTGGAAAAGGGAATGGCTATGGGAATGGCACACCTTACCCTGTCCCTGATGCTCTGATTGGAAAACCTTCGGATTTGCAAACTGTTAAGGACTGGATTTTGGTCCTAGCTCAGCCACTCAACCCGACTATATTCTTGTGGCATTCTCCTTTCCTATTTTAAAAAAATTTTGCTTTACTATAGTTTATTTACAGTGTGTATTTCAGATGTACAGCAGAGTATATGTATAAATATATGTATATTAGTATATATACATACATATATATACACATACAAAGGGTGTGTATATATATATATATATACACTCTGTTTTTTTACATTCTCTTACACTATAAGTTATTTTATATGGTTCCCTGTGCCAAACAGTAGTTCCTTATTGATTATTTTATATATTTTTTAATCTAAAACTCCTAATTTGTCCCTTTCCTTTCCCTTTAGTAGCCATAGTTTATTTTCTGTGTCTGTGAGTCTATTTCTGCTTTGTAAGTGAATTTATTTGTATCATTTTCATAGATTTCACATGTAAACAATATCATGATTTTTGTCTTTCTCTGCTTGACTTACTTTACTTGGTATGATCATCTCTAGATTCATCCGTGTCGCTGCAAATGACATCATTTCATTCTTTTTGTGGCTGAGTAATATTTTGTTTTGGTCCTCAGTTTTAGATCCTTAAATGAGGAATCTGAGGTCTAGTCTAAATGTAGATGTCTATATACCAGGAGCATTTTCAGATCTGATGAGCAGAGGTTCCTGAGGTACACTGAGGCTTTAAGCATGAAAGCATAAACCTGAAGCTCATTACTTAGATCTGCTCATTACTTAGATCTGCTAGTCATCCTCATTTTGTGCTGGTCTCAGCCTATCAATAACAAATATTGTGGTTTGCCTTTAAGATGCCAAAGATCATAATTTATTATACCTTATTTTTCTTCTACTTGATGTAGTCTTCAGAGAGATACGGTAAATGAACATGTCTTATTTTTCTTAGTTTGATTACAGGATGCCCTTCAGCAATTACCTGTAGGAAACTGAAAAAATTAAGGTTTTTTTACTTATAAAACCTAGAAATTACACATCTGGGGCAGTGTAGTGAGCTCACCAGGAGTTGAGCCCAGAGGCAAGATGAAGCCTAGGGTTCTGCATTTATTGGGGTCAAGAGTGGAGGCTTAGGGCTTTGTGGGCTCAATCTCTATTAATAAGACATATTTAAGATGCAAGAGTGGGGATTTAGAGCATAGAAAGAGGAGAAAAAGTAATCAAAATGATTAAATATTGAAATCAATCAAGGTCTCTAAAACAACTGTGTCCCAGCTCTTTATCTAGTTGTGAGGGTGGACGTGTGTTTGTGATAACCATCTTTGATGGGAATACCTCTTTGAAATGAATGCCTTGGTAACCAAAGTTTTAATCAGGCATTTGTATTACAAAAAAGAAACAGCAACCAGAAAGCTATCAGGGTTTATATATACCCCAATAGCTTTTAAAAAAAAATCAGACTCCATTACTTAAGATACCTGTATGGGGCTTCCCTGGTGGCTCAGACAGTAAAGAATCTGCCTGCAGTGTGAAAGACCTGGGTTTTTGATCCCTGGGTTGGGAGGATCCCCTGGAGAAGGAAAAGGCTACCCACTCCAATAGAGAGGGTCAGGATCTGGGTTAAATACTCAGAGATTATTCATAGCCTTTCTGAACTAAAAAGAAGAATTGAGATAATTTATTCCCCAAACACAAAAGCGGTCTCCTAAAGACATCAGAGTATATTTACACAGAGCATCGTGCTGATGCACAATTGAGGATGCTTAGAGCCATCTCCTAGTTGTTCTTTGTCAGCATAGGAAGAAAAGCATAAATACATAATCCATGCATTATTAACCAATGTACTCCTGCTTATCCAAGTCTTTAGCGTATAAAATAGTGACATTTCAGTATAAGTATCCTGTTAGCGTGCAATAAGAGCAGGAACTGACCACTTTGATTGGACAGGACAGCATTAATCCACCAGGTATGGATAGTTGGGGTCAAATGATCCCATACGAAATATGAAGAGTCTACAGGTGCCCCTCACCCCCTCAACCCCCATCCAGGGTGCAAGAGAATCAATAATTCATAGTCTTAGCCAAGGCAAACTTTTGGCAATGGTATGAGCAAGTGCTATGATCTGAATGTGTGTGTCCCCATCAAGTTCACATGTTGAATTCTTAAACTCCAAGGAGGTGGGGTCTTTGAAAGGTTCTCAAATCACAAGGGTGGAAGTCTCATGAATGGGATTAGCACCTTATAAAAGAGTCTCCAGAGAGCTCTTTAGCCCCTTCCAACATGTGAGGACACAAAGGTTATGAATTAGGAAGAGTGCTGGCATCTTGAGTACACCCCAGCCCTCAGAGCTATAAGAAATGCATTTCTGTTTATTTCAGAAGCTCAGAGGCTGTGACCAAGTTGGCCCTGACACACCCAATCTTCTGATACCAGATAGCATGAAGGGAAGTTCAGTGTTTACTGCAGACACAAAAACAAGGAGTGCAGGCAGCTAATGCTGAAAAACCTGAACTTCCTGATAGGCTTCAGGGAAGGGATTTTAAAGGCAAAATGAGGATTATATCATACAGGATCAGCTTATGCAAAGTTGTCTCCTTGGTTGATGATGAGGTAATAGGGTGGTGTCCTAATTTATCATCAGCTTTCAGGTTCTAGCCAATCTGGGGGCTATTTGCTTTTGGTCATCATGCAGTTAGCTTCTTCCATTTAGTGAGGGTTTTAATATCTTTAAAACAGCTCAAAAATGCACATTAGATAGTGTTAGCTATGTCCTTTAGGGAGGAGCTAGAGATTCTGTGACTGCTATATGGCTGACTTACTGCTTAAACTGCTTCCAGTTCTCCAGGCCCGACCACTACTCTCTGCTATTACATGTTCACATTCTTTCAATCAGTAGTTTTTGAGCCAACCTTTTGTGACTCAGGGAAGAATCTGGAGACTAAAGCTTTTCTATAAACAAGCCAAGAGGTAGAGGAATGAAGTGGGGAAAGTCTGTCCCAGGAAGGCCCCACACGGCCCGGATCAGTTACATAACCTGAGGTTGAGAACCCACATTTCTAACTCTTGTAATCTTTTCATTATTCCAGGATACCTTCCTCTGCCTGTTTGTTTCACAGCTATGTGTATATGCTACTATACATACTACAGTGACAGTGATAGGGTGGGAACTATGATTTACCCAGCTGCTGCTGCTGCTGCTAAGTCGTTTCAGTCGTGTCCAACTCTGTGCGACCCCACAGACGGCAGCCCACCAGGCTCTCCCATCCCTGGGATTCTCCAGGCAAGAATACTGGAGATGATTTACACAGCAATTTTCCTGTTATTAAAGTTTAAAGTAGTTTTTACTGTTATTTCCTAGATAACCTTGGAGGGAAATATTGTTGTCAACTCTTTTACAGATGATGAAATGTTGGTTGAAAGAGGGGGCCAGTAAGTAGTGCAAGGCCACACAATAAAGGCACGCTCAAAGTCAAATGCAGACTCCTTGAAAGTGGAATATACTCTTCTTCCAATGTATTGCTCATAAAGCCAGCCATGTACTATAAGATTCAACTTGTGACATTTTTGATAGAAAAGAGGGAGATATGATTTCACTGGTTTGAGATAGACCTGTCGTCATCATATGTTAATAATTCATGCCACACTTTTTGATCAGTAGGGATCTGTCAGATGTTTACAGTCAGGGCTGTGATGGTCAAAACAAAACCTTGATCTGAGTTCAGGAATAGATTTCTCTGATGGTTTAAATAAGGTATTTTTATTTACATTATTTAAAAATATATTCATTTACTTTATTTTTTAAATTAATTTTTTTATTGACAGATAATTGCTCTACAGAACTCTGCTGTTGTCTGTCAAACGATTTATTTATTTTAATTGGAGGATAATTACTTTGCAATATTGTAATGGCCTGTGCCATACATCAACATGAATCAGCCATAGGCATTGAAATATAATTGATTTATAATATTGTTTCAGGTATACAGCAAAGTGATTTTAGTTCATATATATGTACATAGGTGTATGTGTGAGTATGTATTCTTTTTTAGATTCTTTTCCCATATATAATGAACAACTTATTTTTAAGTTAACTAATGAGGGTGAGTAGACATTAGTAAAATAGACAAGATCAGAGATTTGCAGAAGGAGATGTGAGGAAAACGAACAAGACACCCATGTCAAAGAAGCAGTGTGGGCCAGTTGCAAGCAAGCATTCACGTATATGGAATTGCTCCTCTCCATATGCCTGGTCATTGAACTACCAACCTGGCCTAAGAATTGTGGGGCACTGATTCTATGCTGAAGATTTCTTTTCATAATAATAGGCAATGAAATTAATAAATGTGCCACTGTGAGGTCAGCATGTGTTTAAATAGAAGAGTAATTGTAAGACTAAATGGAACACTCATAATGGTACCTGAAGGAAATGTAATGATGGAAAAATGCCATTTCCTTGCTAGCCAGGAAATTACATTATGGAAATTGTGCCATCAGAATGAGTTAATAGATGTCTTAAAAAAATTCAGTGCCCAGCAAACAAATGAATATATTATCTTGAGTAAGATTAATGCTAAAGGAACCGTTGCTCAGTTTATGGAAGAGGGCCTTTTTATACAGGGAAAGAGGTGAATGAAAAGGAAGCTTTGAAATTGGACAGCAGGACTGCCTGGATATTCATCTTTGCCCACCAGCCATTTTAGCAGTCCTAGGCCAAACTTGCCTTTGTTGCTAAACTCCTTCTCTGTAAAGGTGGCAGACACACTGGTGATCATTGATGAAATGACTGACAAGCTGAACTGGGCTGTCTACTGGGTAAGCTTCATCTTTGCCATTAAATGGAGTTCCCCGTCCCTTCCTTTCACAGTACATTTCACAGCCACTTCTGAAAGAGCACAGCTGTGCTGAGATGACCACTGGGGAGGCTGCAGTGTGGTTGCTTGCAGCTCAGGGATGTCTGAGAGCAGCTGAGCGAGCCCCACAGCCTTCGGACACTAATCGAATTGCTTTCCACGAGCACATCCCTCACCCTTCTCGGACATGGAAGGGAGCAGAGGGAATGGTCATGATCAGAAATGACAGACATGCTGGATGGGGATGAGCTAATTTACAGGGGGAAATACAGTTTGCAAGTTAAGACAAAGAGAGTAAGAGCCCTGCAGAGTGTCTTGAGGCTTTTAGTGTATCCTAGAGAAAGGATCGTTAGCAGTGAGTAGATAGGTCTTGGAAGGATGATTTGGGGTGCCAATGTCTTCCCCCATTGTGGTTCTCAGGGAGTTGCATTTATCTCGCCGGTCCACAGAAGCTGAACTTTTAAATCTGGTAACCTCAGCTTTCTTAAGTCTGTTGATAACCTTCACATAACCTTCCTGTTTCCCAGGAAAGTAATTGCCTTACTCTTTTCTTGGCTACACCACAGAGAAACTCTCCTTGGAAAACCCGCAGGATATATATTGTAAGGCAAATAGTCTCGTCTGCTTAGATCATCTACCTCAAAGATAACAATTCAACTCAAAGTTTCCTAGCAAAATACTTATTCTGAGCTAGGTTTGGTGGAAGAATTGGAGTGTGTTTGGACAAGATTGCATCAAGGAAACATTTGGTACAGGGGTTGTGGAGAGGAAACTCGTAGAGCTGGGAGGCTGAAAATGAAGATGTGCTGTTAATAGGCAGGCTCTTCATACGTGTGTAGAGTAATTAATCTGTATCTCCCCTTCCTCCCATTTCCCGATTACTGTGTTTCCTGATTGAAGATTATATTCTTTCTACTCTGAAATTTGTTCACAAAAATACACAAGCAAAACAATTTAAAAGCTATACCCCATTCTTTCCAAAGGTATCTACAGGCTTGTGCCTGCCTGTCCAAATTCAATATTGATCCTTCTCACCTCCTCCTCTGATGGGGAATTGCACTGTGTTCTGGTTACTTTCCTGCTATTGTGTTTGCTGATATATCTGCTTAGAATTTTCTCTAGGTTGTAAGTATTGAGGAAATTTTCTTTCCTCTTTAAAGCATCAACTCAAGCCTTACCTTCTCACTGAAGATATCCCAATTCCCTTAGCATTCAAACATTCTTCTTCTGTGTTCCCACTGTAAGCAATTCTTACAGACATACCAACATTTAGCATACATATCTCATCTCTTTACAGAGCCGTCTCCCCTGCTAGCCTATGATTCCCTCAAAAGCAGAACTAATATCTTGTTCATCTTCATTGCCTGGCAGAATGTTTGGTACATAAAAAACCCTCTATATTACCAATTCATGTTTATGACATTTATTTTTCAAGGTTTCTTTACTTCATATCTTTATGATAGGTATTTTTTACCTCTACTGAACAGTTTCTATGTAATTATATGCTAGTTCTTGTAGGAACGAAACATAGATGTACAGATTGGTGTGATTTGAACACACAGATGGGGCTTCCCTGGTGACTCAGCTGGTAAAGAATCCCCTGCAGTACGGGAGACCTGGGTTCAATCCCTGGGTTGGTAAGATCCCTTGGACACACAGATGCTACAGGAGGTGTATTTATATCTGTACTGTGTAGTTAACAGCAGTGAACTGCTTCTGAGCTGGGTGTGAAGCTAGGCATGCAGCAAGTGCCACTGGGTTGTCAGTTAAGGTCTGGAAGGGAGATTTGCTGTTGGATCTACTAATATTGCTTTGTTGTGGTGGTTTAATTTTATTTTAAAGGCAATGTAAGTCTTCACTTTAGCCTCAGGAGGTCACAAGTAGCTTAAAGCCATCATCATGCTTTGACTGCTGGGTTAGCTTGAAATAGGTAGCAAGTCTCAGTCGGACTCCCTAGGGTCAGATATATGCATGCTGTCAAAGTGCTAGTGACCTAAAAGTGCTCATTTTGTTAGGTTGTGGAGCCTGAAGTCATCGCAGTAGGCATTTGACTGCTTTCTTGAATGACTTCCTTTCCTGAAGGCTCTCACTGTAGACCGTGGCCAGTCTAGGAGGGAAGGACCTGGTGTGTCGAAACAATGGCAATGTAGTAGAATGATTAAAAATTAGGAGTATCTGAGTTCTGTTTCCCCAGAGACAGTCTCCAAGGAAAGGATTGAGCTGCTAGGTTGTATTTGGGAGGCAAGCCCAGGAAGCACTGGTAGGCAGATGGGAGAGGCAGACAGGAAAGGATAGGTGGCCAGTGTTGGGGGCCTTGCTTGGGAATTGAGTTACAATGTGGGCAGCAGGACCCTGTCCTCATGGGAACTTTGGAGAACCGTGGTCCAGAGTTCTCTCCCCCAAGGTCTGAGTCATTGGTGGATGGCCATTCCTGAGAAAAATGAATTTCCTATCGCTTGTCTACTTCCAGCTTCCCCTTAGGCTCAGCAGTGCAGATGCTGGAAAGGGGACACAAACAGGTATGTGAGGAAGAAAGAAAGCCGAAGAAAATGTGGGGGATGTTACCAAAAAAACCGAAGTCCTGCTACTCACCACTTACAAAATCAGGATTCACAAATGGTAGAAAAGAAAGGTGCTTTTAATCAGAATGTTGGCAATCAGGGGAGATAGAGGACTCAGCATCCCCCAAAACCACCTCTGAAGATTCTGCTCAGCCATGAAAGCTTTTAGAGAGAGACAGGGAAGTAACCTCAGGTAATCGCTGAGATGGGAGTCAGAGGCACGACCATCCTCCTGTGTGTACAGCTTGTGTGCAGCCTTGTAAACTCCTCGTGATCTTCCTCCAGATGCTATGCTGTTCACAGTCTGTTCTGGAGATTACTGAAGGGGAAGCAAGGGAAGAGGTCTGCTCATCTGTTAATTTTCCATTTCTCCTTCTTTGATCAATGGGTAGAACCAATAAGTTAGGCAAGGTTGTGTTCTTAAAAGATTTGAAAAGTTTCCTGCTGGAGCAGGAGATGAGTAAAGCATAGGGGTGCCTGATTTAAAAGTTACTTACAATGTCACTTTGCTAAAGTGACAAGGAAAGGGGCTTCCTGCTGAGGGCAGTTTCCTGCAAATAGCTGCTTACAGGGGAGGGACCAACAGTGTCCACTGCAAAGAGTTGTTAGAATAGGATTCTTCATGTTCTCCAAGGTACAGTCAATATAAAAATTCAAAGTAAGATGCCAGGTCACCAATACACACTTCCAAATAGTTATTTTTGGGGCTGGTGTCATGACTTTTGAACACCTCACCAGTTGAAGGATGTGGAAAGTCCAAGGGAGTGGGGTTAGCATTGTTTGAGGGGACCTTTTCTGGATAAATCTGTTATGTAAGCCTCTTCACTTCCAAATGTGCCTGTACCTCTCCTCTTAGTGAGCCTGGGAGCCCTTCCGTTAGATTACTTAGGGAGCCTCCGATGTGGCTTCTGATGTTTGGTGACACAGTGAGCTGGAATCTGAGTTTCCCCACCTGGGGAAACCTAGAGTCTTGGAAGACAGGCTGGTGAGCTGCTTTGGAGCTGAAGTGAAGGGGAACATTGTGATGGGAAGTAATAGCCCTCTCTGAATAGCCCTCTGCGGAGGCATGCGTATTTCCTCATGGCCAGTATGCTGCATGGAGTCATTTCAGTTTTGCCAAAAATGCTGCAAGGAGGTGACAGTGACACAGTGAGACTGTATGTGAACTGAAAGAGAAACAGGAGTTGAACCTACCTGAAAGAGAGTCATTGTCAAAGTCAGTGTAATGGTAGGAGGGGAGCACCCACAAGAGAATCCATAACTGTAATCTGCTGCCAGAGAGGGCTGCCCTAAGGGACAACGACATCTACTAACTAAGATGCATCCTTTTCTCCAACCTGATCTTGGGAGGAAAAAGAAATTATGCACCTGAGGAAAGAGGTGACAGCTGTGTAGGGAAAGAGAAAGGCCCACAGTTCCTTTCTCCCCTTGCAAGTCCCCAACCACAGCAGACCCCAGCAGATCTCAGCAGTGATTAGAGGTGGAAGCACATTTGGAGTTTGGATAAATATATAGAGCTTGATCAAAATGAAGATTTCATCTAAAAGCCAAGATAAATTTTTTCTCAGAGTCAGGGATAAAATGAAAGTTGTTCCTCTCTTATCCTGTGGGTGGTATTTGTTAAATCGTGGTCTGAAAACAGACCTCGGTTGAATTCCTTTTTCTTCAGCTTGTTGGAGATATGGTCTTGGTAAAGTTCTTACTCACTATTTTCCAGAGAAACAGAGAACACACACACACACACACACACATATTTTAAAAGAGATTATTATAAAGAATTGGCTCATGTGCTTGTGGAGGTTGGCCATGTCCAGAATCCTGGAACCAATGTCCCAGTTGGAGTGCAAAGACTGGAAGTTGCTATAGAACCAGGAAAAGCTGATGTACAAGTTTGAAGGCCATCAATCAGGAGGAATCAGCATTTCAGTACGAAGGGTGTTGGGCAGGAGAGTTCTCTACTACTTGGAGAATGCTCAGCCTTTGTTCTATTCATGCATTCACCTGACTGAATGCAGTCCATCCTCATTATGGAGGTCAATGCGCTTTACTCATATACTGATTTAAAACTTAATTTCATCTAATATACCTTCCCAGAAACACCAGAATAAGATTTGACCAAATATCTGGTCACCCTGTGGTGCAGTCAAGTTGACACATAAGATTAACCATCACTGTCATGCTCTTTGAAGCCATTTGGTTCCCTCAAGGCTTGTGGCGAGATGAAATGAGAAAGTTGGAGAAACACTGGCAGAGTCAGAGGCTCAGGAAATGTTAGCCATAACTGTGATCAATGGGAGTGTTCAGAGAAGTGAAAATTTGACATAAGCTTGGGGAATAGAGAACTCAGAGATGTAGAGTCACAGGATCAGAAGGAGGCTAGCAATCAGGGGACTAAGAAAAGAATGTTCCTGAGATAAGAGAAATTTGAATCTTAATTAAGTCTATTTTTGGACAATGAACCTCTTATAGGGTACCTGTTGAGCAGGGAAAAGATGATTGATACAGCAAACAAATATTTATTGAGCATCTGCTGTATACCAAATGTTGCATCTAATTTGATTTATAGAGATTAAAGGATGAATAAGGTATCATCTCCTCCCTTGTTGTTCAGTTGCGCCCCACTCTGCAACCCCATGGACTGTATCATGCCAGGCTTCCGTGTCCTTCACCATCTCCCAGAGCTTGCTCAAACTCATATCCATTGAGTTGGTGATGCCATGCACAATCTCGTCTTCTGTTGTCCCCTTCTCCTCTTGCCTACAATCTTTCCCAGCATCAGGTATTTTCCAAAGAGTCAGCTCTTTGCATCAGGTGACCAAAGTATTGGAGTTTTAGCATCAGTTCTTCCAATGAATATTCAGGGTTGATTTCATTTAGGATTGACTGGTTTGATCTCCTTGCATTCCAAAGGACTCTCAAGAGTCTTCTCCAACATTACAGCTTGAAAGCATCAATTCTTCAGTGCTCAGCCTTCTTTAGGCTTCAACTCCCTTCCCTTAAGAATGTTATAATCCGTGATGAGGGTTTCCCAGGTGACTCAGTGGTAAAGAATCTCCTTGCCAATACAGAAGCCGCAGGAGACGTGGGTTAGCTCCCTGAGTGGGGAAGATCCCGTGGAGGAGGAAATGGCAACCCACTCTAGTATTCTTGCTTGGATAATCCCATTGATAGAGGAGCCTATCTATGGAGTTGCAGTCCATGGGGTTGCAAAGAGTCAGATACAACTGAGTACAGCATGTACTGCCACTGCGATCTGTGATGGGTAAAGTTTTGATAACTTTACAAGTCTTTTGGCCTTTAACAGAGGTATTATTATGAAGCATAGTGGGAGTACTAGTGACAACTGACATTGTTTCTTTTTATCTGAATTTCAAGGGACAGGTAGGAGTTAGCTAAATGAATATGAGCAGTGGACTGGTGGACATTTCATGCAGAAGAATCTCATGAGCAAATTAATGGAGGAACAATCAATCGTTCATGATATTTTGGGGAAACAAAATGTAATGTATTGCTGCTGAGTCACAAGGTTAGTGGAAAACTGAAGATGAAAAGAGTTCCAGGAATGGTCCTGGTAGGCTGGGCCAGTATCCAGGAAGTCTTGAAGGATCCATTGAGGAGTTTGGACTTTAATATCTATAGAGTAAAAGACTGACATGGTCACAGTGGTGTTTTACAGAGAAAAGAAAAAATAAACCATCAGGTAGGGGTTTCTCTAGACCACAGTAGTTAAAAGAAAGATAGGTTGTCTTTTTGCTGTTTTCTCAGAAATGATTTCTCTTCTAGGATTTAGCTGGCCTAGCTCTCGGGAACCCAGCCAATGCCAGTGAAGCAGTTCACCCTGTTTAGCAGATTTGTATTTAAGTTGAATTTGAATAGAGTTGTCCTGATCATACACTTTAGAGTGGAGTCATTTGTGGCCAATAAATTCAGAGATGCAATTTATATACAATCAAACTTACCATCAAATTCTTTAAATCTCCTATAAAGTACAACTCAGCATTGTTCCTCTGTTCATTTAGTCAACAGATACTTATTGAGTGCCCGGATTTGTTCTAGATATCATGAGTCTAGCAGGGAACCAAACAGATTAAGTCCCTGCAGTTGGTGAATTAAACTATACACGTGTGCAAATAAATAACATGTTTTCAGTTAGTGAAAGATACCAAGAAGGAAAATAAAGTAGGAAAGAAGCTGCAGAGTGAAGGATGGAGGGAGACTGTTTTCTGATGTAAATGGCCTTTCTGATTGGGTGATATCTGAGCAGAGATTTGACCTAGTGAGTAGGTAAGTCTGATGGGTATCTGGGAAGAATTTTGCAGGCAGAGAGAACAACTAACGTGAACTCCCTAAGGGTGGAGATGCTGATGGAAGTGCAAGTAGATCTGGGCAGCTGGAGTGAGTGTTCAGGAATGATGGTAGCAGATGAATTCATGTGTAAGGTCAGATCCCTTGCAAGGCTGAATAAGGTATGCTTTGGATTATATTCTATGTATGCAGAGAAGTCAGTGGAGTCATTCTCAGTGGGGTAGTTGCATGCTTTGATTTATCTTTTGTAAAGGATTACTCTGGCTGCTGTGAGAGTTTTTGACCCTAAGGAAGCAAATATATATATATATATGGAAGCAGGAAGACCAGTTAGAAGGATATTTCTGTAGTTCATCTGAGGGATAGTGATAGACTACAATTGTAGCTCTGGAGGTCTTAAGAGTGAGAGGATTGGGGCAATTATTTAAAGTTAGAACCAAAAGAACTTGTTGATGGATTGGTTTGAGTATGAGATAACAGGGGATCAAGAGAGATGATTCCAAGGCTTTAGGTATGAGACAAAAATATTAGCTCTTTATTGAGCTAGACAAGATGGCAGGAGGAACAGGTGTTGAACCTAGTGAGTCTAACACAACCTTTTTTTTTTTTTTCCCCCTGCATGGTTAGAAGAGATTGAAGTTTTTTTAGTTAAGCACTCAATGAACATATTTTGATTTGAAGCCACATAAAGACAACCAAAAATAAATACTGAGTATTTGAACATTAAAGTCACATTCAGTAAGATACTAATGATATTCGAGGCATGTACCAGAGTCTGAGTCACACCATGACAGGTTCCCATCTCCCCGGCTCAAGCTCTCTCATTGCATGGCAAATACTCCAGTGAAGTGGAATGGCGGAAGGAATCAGTCACAGTCTGCAATATTTCTCCCAATGTTTCCACCTTCCCTTCTGCATATTTTATACCCCCCTTGCTATCTGTGTACAGAACATTACATACACAAATGTTACTCCACAGTGAGCTTAACGTTTTTTTTCTTGATACACTCTAGTAATTGCCACGGTTGCATTAGAAGCTATAAATGAGGAATCTAGCATTTCTCCAGATGAGATGAATGAAAGTAAAATGCGCTTCTTAATTTCCATATGTGCAAACTGACACTTCACTTATTTCTATAAACTTTGTGTAGATTCGGAGCTGACATACAACCTTCTAAAATGTTTTTATCAAAGGGAACCCAAGTAGTCCACAGATATGAGAAAGCCCTAACACTATTACCTGCGACTGAATTTAATTTCAGCACACCTGGCACATTATATATTCACCTGAAAATAGTTCCTTAGTTTTTTCACATAATATTCTTTCTGACACCCAGACCTTGATGAGCACCCTAGATTATGTCTTGCAGGTTTTTTTCCAGTGGACTATGATATTATTGCATTCATTTCATATAAACTCATTGGGGACATGTTAATAAGGTACTAGACAGCTGATAGGTTTCTGTTCTTCTGCGGGTAATTAACTTGACAAGCAGCATTGTAGGCCGCCTCAGGAAAGAGAAAGATTACCATCCATGAAGCTGCTTTGTTATCATGAGAATGTCTTCATAAGATGACCCTTTGAACAGCCAGATGAACCCAAGATGATGTGGCTGGTACCACAGATATTCAAATCTGACTCATTAGTAGCTTAGAGCATCCTGGTGTATTTCATTTTTTTTAAGCTTTTTATTTTATATTGGGGTATAGCTGATTAACAGTGTTGTGATAGTTTTAGGTGGACAGCAAAGGGACTCAGCCATATATATACATATATCCATTCTCCCCCAAACTTCCCTCCCATCCAGGCTGTCACATAACATTGAGCAGAGTTCGCTGTGTTATACAATAGGTCCTTTGGGTTATCCAAGGGAGAGTTAGGTTTGGGATGGACAGGTACACACTGCTTTATTTCATTTTTAACAATGCTATATGTTACATGTTTATTCTATATGTTTATTTCATTTATAGCATATACATTTGGTCAAAGCTATGATTTTTCCAGTAGTCACGTATAAATGTGAGAGTTGGGTGATAAAGAAGGCTGAGGGCCAAAGAATTGATGCTTTTGAACTGTGGTATTGGAGATGACTCTTGAGAGTTCCTTAAACAGCAAGGAGATCCAACCAGTTCATCCTAAAGGAAATCAATCCTGAATATTCATTGGAAAGACTGATGCTGAAGCTCCAATACTTTGGCCCCCTGATACAAAGAGCCTCAGAAAAGATCCTGATGCTGGGAAAGATTGAAGGCAGGAGAAGGGGCTGACAGAGAATGAGATGGTTTGATGGCATCACTGACTCGAAGTACATGAGTTTGAGCAAACTCTGGGAGATGGTGAAGGACAGGGAAGCCTGGCGTGCTGCAGTCCATGGGGTTGCAAATAGTTGGACACAGCTGAGTGAAAAATAGCAACATATTCTCTAGCAGTTTGAGACAAAAACTGTATAGAACATTCATCTTCAGTTGACCACTTACATATGTACGTTTTCATCCTTTGACATGTGTACCAAACTGTAGCTCAGCAAGAGAAGTATTTTAAGTTGCTGGAGAATTGTCTGTCTTCTAGCTGGTTTAGCCAGCAGACTAATACATATGCAGCAGAGAGAGTCTGCATCAACATAGGGCAAATGATATTCTATCTTGACGGTTATTGAGGAAATCCTTCCCTTTTGTTGTACCTTAGAGGAATGAATTTTAACTCATATAGGCCTTAAATTATTAAAAAATCAGTCAGTGCTCACAAAATATGAAGACAGATTTTAAAATCATAATCCAGAGAGAGGGTGTGGGGCGGGAGGGTGGAGGTGGGGGTCGGGATTGGGAGTTCATGTACACTCATGGCTAATTCATGTCAATGTGTAACAAAACGAATACAGTATTGTAAAGCAAAACAAACTAAAAAATAAAAATTAATTAAAAAGTAAAAAAAAAATAATAATAAAATAAAATCATTTCTTTTTGATAAGAGAATTATAAATGGTAGTTAATTCATTTTTCTCTGTAAGACATATTGACATTTTCAATAAATTTCTCAAATTGTTAAGTAGAGGGCTGTAAGTGTTCTTTAAGTGGATATATTACAGAACCTTCTCTACTTTTTCAGATAGATGTACAATAAATGACCATACTAAGCAACTGTATTCAGTTATCACAGGTTTGCTTAATAAATCATTACTGTTTAGAATGTGAGTTTGTTGGTTCTTAGAATTTTTTCAATTATAATTGGGCCAATATATGCAATTTGGAATCAGAATGAAATGACATTTTTTAGTTTTATTCTTTTATTATTTATACCAATATAATTATTTCATCAAATATTTCATTCATACAAATAATAATGATCATAGACATACATTGAGTCAGGCGCTGTTCAAATCGAATGTATTTATTACTCTCCGAACTCGTTGAGGAAGTTCTTATTCTCATTTGCACAAGAGGAAACTGAGGGAGAGAGGTTTTGAAGCCGTGTTTCCCAAGGTCAAATAGTTGTAAACGTAAGAGTCAAGATTAGAAACCAAGCAGTCGTTGACTTTTTAACCTTTTAATGCTTTTGTGCCTCAAAGGAAAAAATCTGTTTTTGCACATTAGAAGATTAATTTGTATGTCTAGCAAATTTATACACGCATGTAGTTTAAAGAGGTAAGTGGATATAGAAGGCTTTATAAAAAAGATTTATCCCCTAGAAAACGTTTCCCAGTTCTCATCCCTGGAACAATCACTTTAAAACTTTTTAACATCCTTTTTTTGGTTTTTGGTTACATCTCTAAATAACATTTTTCCTTATTACTTCTTTATATTCCCAACTTCGGAATTTTTTTTTTTCCTTACCATATAGGGGTGATTTAGTTATTTTCCACACAACTCAGCACACTTTTTTTTTTTTTAGGTCAATATTCTGCATTTATGTTGTTATAAGTGTGTGCTCATATTGGTGACATGAAAGTCTCTCAGACATGTCCAACTCTTTGCGACCCCATGGACTACACAGTCCATGGAATTCTCTAGGCCAGAATACTGGAGTGGGGTAGCCGTTCCCTTCTCCAGGGGATCTTCCCAACCCAAGGACTGAACCCAGGTCTCCCACATTGCAAGTGGATTCTTTACCAGCTGAACCACCAAGGAAGCATGATATTGGTAAATGAGTTATTACCAGGTATCCTTGGTTTCCTCTCTTGCACAGTTCTTGGTTCCCCTGTCATCAGTAATCATCTAGTTTATTCATATTATTGCTTAGTTTACCGTGGATTTATCATAATTTATTCCCAAACTCTCACCAGTAGTATGTGGTTGTTCAGTTGCCAAGTCATGACCAACTCGTTAGAGCCCATGGCCTACAACACACTAGGCTTCCCTGACCCTCAGCATCTCCTGGAGTTTGCCCAAGTTCATGTCCATTTTATAAATACCTTCGAAGACATTAACTCTTTCATGTTCTTGAACAAATCCCTCCCAAAGGTAGGGTGACCACCAAGCTTACTGCCTGGCTCCCGTCCTGCGAATCTCTCTTCCTCATGATTCTGGGTATCCCCTTTGCCTTTCCCTGGAGGGTAGCCCGTGTTCCTGAATATCGTGCATACATTTTTCTCATCTACTGCTCTGGCTTAATAGAGTGCATTCTCCAGTAATTATATGAGAAAGGGTACATGAGAGAAAACAATTTTGAGACCTTCTCTGAAAAATATCATTTATTAAATGCATGGATACGTAAAAATTGCTTAGATGACTCTCTGGAGCTTAGTAAGCAAAAGATATATGTCTAGGTAAATAATTTTGCCTTCATCCTTGACTGATAATTTGAAAAAAACATTGTGTTTTAGGTTGTAAATAATTTTCTTTTCTCAGAATTTTGAAGCCATTCTCACATTGTTTTCTAGGCTCCAGTATGCTATTTGAGAAGACCAATGTCTTTCTAATGTTTTAGGCTTTGCTTTGTAATTAGTCAGGAAGATCCCATGGAGAAGGAATTGGCAGCCCACTCCAGTATTCTTGCCCAGGAAATCCCATGGACAGAGGAGCCTGGTGACCTACATAGAGTCCATTGTGTCCCAAGAGTCGGACAAGACTTTGCAACTAACCCTACCTACCTAACCTGTAATTGACATTTTTAAATTTTCTGATGATATTAGGTCATTTTCCATCACTTTGCTAGGCACTCAGTGGTCCTTTTCAATCTAGATATTCATAGATTTTAAGTCTGCCAGTATTCTTGAATCATGTCTTTGGTGATTTGTTTCATACTCTCTCACCCCCACATTTTTGTCTCCTTTTCTTTTTTCTGGCTCTCTATTATTTGGATGTAAAACTTCCTGGTTATCTAAGTTTCTTATTTACTTTCCTATTTCCCTCTTGTTTGTCATTTTCATCTAATATCTTAGATGAGGATTTCTTCCACTTTTTCTTCCAACCCTTACACTGAGCTTTCTATTTCTGCAGTCCTTTTTATACATCAAGACTACCTTTTCTCTTTCTATGCTTTTTAAAATAGAATATTGGTTTTATTTTATGAATACAGTGTCATTTTCCCCTTCAGACATTTATGATAATTTATTTAAAATGTCCTTCTCTTAAGGAATCCCTGTATCCTCCTGATTGCTTCTGTCTATGAATTTGCTTTGGCTTCTGTCTTTCATGTCAGAAGATTTTTCCACATGTTTGAACCTGGCTCTGATAGGTTGAACTGCACTGATACTTAACATCTGGATAATGAAACATGAATTGAAAGCTCCGTACACATGAGCATGTTATGGATGACAATGGAATTCAGGATAGGGTGTTCTAGTCCATTCTCTGGAGAAAGTCTATTGTTAATATCTTTACATATTTTATTTTTAGTTGATTTCCTTAGAAACTACTCCGGAACTCCTGTCCATTGACTCTAAGCCAATCTTTTAGCACTCCGTTTGCCATGTAAACTTGCAGTTATTTCCCCTCAGTTCATTGTGAAACTTGGATTCAGTTTTGCAGTGTTCCCCAGTGTAGAGCATAAATGTGTCTTCTTCTGCTAGGTTGGTGGCAGGGGGCAGTCATTTAATTGAACAGAATATGGAAGATGATCTAGGTGTTTGTTTCCTAAGAAGACTCTTTATTCACCTTTCACTGCTGCTCTGAGAGGTATTTGGTGCTGTCTATTCCTGAGGCTTTGGAGTTCTGTGGTGCAAAACAAATGGTTTCTTGGCTTTTCTCCCTGAGTGTTTAGGATTCAGCTTTATCAGATCTGAAAAGCTGATCATCACTCCTTCATCTGCTTTCCCAGTTTCCAAAATTGCCTTCTTGTCTCCTCTGTCATTCTCATGGCCTGTATAGATATACAATTTAAAAATAAAAAGTAAAAGTTGAAATGTAAATGTAATGGGGTTTCAGGCAAGAGCAGATGCAAGTACATGCATTTAACTATTTTTCCTGGGAAATTTCATTGTGGATATTTTCCATTTTGTACAATCATCAGTTTATCTGTTAGATGCCTGAAACTCTGCAATGGTGATTTTGTTTTTGTGTGAGACTCTTCTGTCCCTTCTCAGGGATAGAAGTGGGAGAGGGAAAGCTTCACATAGACACATACAATTCGATGCATGATACAGGGTGCTCAGGGCGGTGTACTGGGATGACCCAGAGGGATGGGATGGCGAGGGAGGTGAGAGAGGGGTTCAGGATGAGGAATACATGTACACCCATGGTGGATTCATGTTAATGTATGGCACAACCAATACAATATTGTAAAGTAAAAAAATAAAATAAAATAAGAAACACAGGAGGGAAAAAAAAAGCATGAGGCAGAAGAAAGGGCATATACTTAGAGGGAAGAGGCTTGTGTTTAAATTTATGCTAATTTAACAGGAGTTGCTAATCTTCTAGGCATATAACTATGTTTATTTATAAAATGAAAATAAATCACCTACCTCCAGCTGCAATTTTCAGATTGAGATAAAGTGCTGCCTAACACAGAGCCTTGGATGTGGGCCCCGGTAGAGGACATGGTCCATTTTGAGAAGGGAGAACATTTGCAGGCCAGGGGTGGGGAGGCTGGGGGAAATCCATTCGAGTTTTTTAGATTTGTATAATCACACCTACTTTGTGATGTTGACGAGGGATAAACCAGCTAGCTAAACAGCTGGCTTCAGAAAGCCCCCTCTAGGTTTCAGGTTCTGTCGTTATTTTTAACAGTGTGTGTGAGTCACTCAGTCATGTCCAACTCAGCTCTTTGCTATCTCATGGACTGTAGCCCACCAGGCTCCTCTCTCCATGAAATTCTCCAGGCAAGAATACCAGAGTGAGTTGCCATTTCTTTCCCCAGGGGATCTTCCTGACCCTGGGATCAAACTCATGTCTCCCACATTGCAGGCAGATTCTTTACCATCTGAGCCACAAGGGAAGCCCAGTTATTATAATAACCTTATTGCAAAAATTAGGTCCCTGAATCATGCTGGTTTAACAGTGAAGTGTGTTTTATAAGGACTATGATTTCAGGCTAATTGGGACTTTTTAAGAAAACCCACAGTGTATGGTTACCTGAGCTTGTGTCAATAGTTGCTCGGGGGTGTGTGTGAGTGTGTGTGTTTGTGTGTGTGTGTGTGTGTGTGTGTGTGTGTGTGTGTGTGTGTTGAACTAAAAACTGGTTATAACAGAGAGGACTTTGTTGACTCATGCATCCAGTTATTATTAGCACAGAGTGATTCTCTTGCCAGATCCTGATTCAAAGGGAAACCTCTGAAATGCAGAGCAGTTGAAGAGCAATATAATGATCATACTTGTGAATATTTCATGGAAGACATCAGTCTTCCCAGATTGGCAGAGAGAAGTGAGTGGCATAGTTAAGGCCCTAGGTAATAGCAAGGTATTTAACAGAGTTGAGTTAGGAGAGAAGATGAAGTCTGTTTCCAATTTACCTGTAATCTTTAGTCTTCACCTGTCTTCTTTTCAAGAAAGGCTAAAGTTTTGTTTAAGTGTTATTATAGTGGATTGTAAACATCACTGTTTCATTCCAAAGCCAAACCCCCTATAAAATATAACACTGTGGCTCCCCACCCCACCTAAATATCCTTTCTTCAGGGTGGGATTGTTTTTTTTTTCTTTACTAAATGAAATCTGTCTCTGGAAAGCTCTTCTTTGTGTATAAATAAGTGTAACACTTCCTCAAATGAGGGCTTCTGTAGCCAATTTGATATTGTACAGTCTGTATCCCCTTTTGGAAAACTAGGAGGACATTTCTGGATTATTTTAAGTCTGGCCATCCACATCCACTCTGAGAACTATGCATCTGTCAGCTCTTCTGTGGTTATTAAATAGTGATGGAATGACAGGTGAGAAATTGTGTTAATTGTACATTGGAAAAAAATGTGGCAGATTGACTCTCTGCATTGATCTTTTTAGAAAAATTACTGATAAAACAACACTCATAATCAGTAGTCTGTAGGAAAACATGAAATGGATATTAAGAGTTTGCTTAAAGAATGTGTGTTGGGGGGGTGGGTTGGGAATGTGTGTGTATTTTAAAATTCTGCTTTCATTACGGCAAAGCTTTGCTATAAAATAGTCTTGTGCATTGAAAATTTACTGTCTATTTTTAAGTGCATGTTTTCCTTTTTAAAGGGATATCTTTCAAAACCTTTTACTTTTTATTTCAAAAATCATGAATGTTCTTTCCTGCCTTCAGGGTGTCATAAATTTCTTAGGCTTGCCATTCAAGGTTCTCTACCCTCTGACCCCAATTTACTTTCCCCATTTGTCTGTCCCTGTTTTCCTCCATAAACCTTTCCTTTCAGCTGAATGGAAATGCTTAGTGTACCCTACCGGCCTTTCAGTTTGGCCTCCATCCCCAAAATCCTCTCTTGCTTCTGTACTTTTCTGCTGCTAGCCCTTCTTTCAGATGTGACTGAAGAACGTTCACTTGCGATCCCTGCCCATATATGTTGTCAATCCACTTTGTGTGCTTTCATGTCCCAGCTGGGTCATTCAGGAATCATTGAGCATCAACTTTCAGTTCATAGTATACCCCCATTCACCCCATTTAACTCTGTCTAGAATGTAAACTCCCTGAAGGTAACAGATTTTATATTTGTTTCATAGCATTTCTTTCTTCTAACATTAAAAGATCCATTTATGAATCCATTGCTTGTCCCTATATTTATCTATCTATGTATCTATCCATTTATCATTCATGTATTTTCTGCTGTCTATGCCCCCTGGAATATAAATTCCAAAAAAAGTCATTGAAAAATGATGAAGGTTACAGATGGTACGTGGCAGGCAGTTTGACTCTGAAGCCCATGCTCAGTCACTAGTCTACACAGCATTATGGTGACAGTCAATGACCCTTGTAAAAAAAGGTTTGCCCAACCTAGAAGGAGTATTAGAAAGCAGAGACATTACTTTGCCAACAAAGTTCTGTGTAGTCAAGGCTATGGTTTTTCCAGTAGTCATGTATGGATGTGAGAGTTGGACCATAAAGAAAGCTGAGCTCTGAAGAACTGATACTTTTGAACTGTGGTGTTGGAGAAGACTCTTGAGAGTCCCTTGGACTGCAAGGAGATCTAAGCAGTCCATTCTAAAAGAAATCAGTCCTGAATATTCATTGGAAGAACTGATGCTGAATCTGATGCTCCAGTACTTTGGCCAGCAGATGAGAAGAACTGACTTATTGGAAAGACCCTGATGCTGGGAAGATTGAGGGCAAAAGGAGAAAGGAATGGCAGAGGATAAGATGGTTAGATGGCATCACCGATTCGATGGACATGAGTTTGAGAAAACTCCTGGAGTTGGTGAAGTACAGGGAAGCCTGGCGTGCTGCAGTCCATAGGGTCGCAAAGAGTTGGACACAATTGAGCGACCGAACTGCCTGAATGATAATGACCCCAACATCCTTCTAATTTTACTTCGCCTCTCAAAGGATATTGACACTGAGGATGATTCCTTCTTTGAGTGTTACACTTCTGTCTTCCCTAACATCTTTTTTTCTCTGTTCTCCCCTTCCCCACACAATTCACTTCTTTATTGCTCTCATGGTTCGAAGATAGATGGTCCTCAGTTTTGTCTTCATGATTTTCTGTGTTTTGTCTGCAATCATTTTTCTAGTCTAGTACCTCTTGACCTTGGTGATATATGACACATTACAGTGTCACAATCAGCCGTGACATACTTCAAACCACTCACTTATTCAGAAGCATTGAGTTATAAGCTCAATGGACATGAGTTTGAACAACTCTAGGAGACTGTAAAGGACAGGAAAGCTTGGCATGCTGCAGTCCATGGGGTCACAAAGAGTTAGACTGGATTTAGTGACTAAACAGCAACAATAAGCTCCTGTGAATCATTTACATTTTTAAGTAATTGGACTCACCTCAATGTTACCATTATAAAGATGTCATATTCACTCATTTGCATTTTAATGGTAGGTGCCTCTTTGTTTTGGGAAAGGTAGAATCAGAGTTAGCTGGAAGTTAATTGCTCATAATTCATAGTCTATTTTATGTTTGCTGAAAATATCCAGGAACTGTGGTTATTGATGTGGCATTGATAGAGCAATTTTGAAATATAATTTGTTATCTGTGGATGTATACTTATATTTGATTCCTTGATTTTCCCTTGAACATATTTGGAATAAGGAAGAGAAATGAAGAAAGCATACATGTTTATCCACATACAACAGAATTGAGGAGGCTCTAGCTACGGTTTTCCAGTCAAAGCAATGTGATTACCTAAAGGATGTGTGCGATCATACTATTTATACTAATATCATGAATAAGCATAAATATTATATGTTATAAAGTAGGAAATATGGGTTATTTTTATTAGTACATGCTTACTTTTTAAAATATTGCCTGTAGAGGTCGAATGGGATCTTTAAAAAATAATTTTATGTAGTTTTTATATTAGATTAGCCATATATATTTTTCCCTCCATAAAATTATATTTGAGATCAGTAAATTGATGACTTTACTAATCATTTGCAGGTAAAATACTTTTGTAAATATGAGCTATAAAAACAATTTGAGAATTCTGTGCTTTGTTCGGCCAGCTGCTTTTGTTTGTATGCATGTGTATTTGCTTTTCATTACAACCTGAGTATACAAATATGAATGCCATTCATCATCTGTCATGGCAGAAGCAAAGTTGAAAACCTCTGCTTGAGGCTGTTTTGTATACTTTTGTGTAGTGAGCTCTCTCCCACAAGTTGATGACTCCTGAATTTCTGCCGTTACCCACAGTCCTTTCTCTGGAGCTGCAGAGTCATTTACTAAGCCACCCACGGGGCACCTTTACGTGGATGTCTTACACTCCCCAAATATGTCATGTCTGAAACTGAACTCACTCTCTATCTTATTCCCCCAACCCACCTGCTCTTTATTCAGTGCTGTGCTTTTTCACTGATTATTTTGTCATTCACCCAGTTCATTTAGAACATTAAGAATAAGATTCCATGTCTCCAAGGTCGATAGACTAGTCCTGTTTATCTTCTGAATATCTTTGAAAGCATTTCTATCCTTCCTCAGCGCCTTCATCTTAGCACATCTGCTCATCGCTTTATACTCGAACTATTTCAATAGCCCAGTGGTTCTTTCAGCATGCATCAGAAGCATTAAAATACAAATTGTTGCATTCCCTACTGCAGACTTCAGATTCAGTATTTCAAGGGATAGTCCTAAGATTTTGCATTCCTGATGCGTCTGTGTTGGGGATCACTTTGAGAACCACTGTCATAACCTGTAATTGGCCTTCCTGCCACCAGGCTAGTCACCTTACTAATTATTCTCCAAATTGCTTCCAATTTGGTATCATTTTAAAATGTAAATTGTATTATTCCCCCCCACCCCAAACCTTTTTACTATCTCTGCATCACACTTGACAATAGCCTTAGTTGAACTCTTAGCACTCAGTATGTGAAACATGGCACTTATTATTTTTATACCTGCACAGAATATATTATAATTTTGTCCCATTGAGGCTAAAAGCTTTCTCTAATGTCCAGGGATGTTTGTAGGTTAATCTGGCCATTAAAATTTCAACTACTATCCACTTAATACTCCTAGTCACAAGGCTTCCTTCCTTCTTTATCCATACTTTTAAAAGATTTATGTGCTTTCCATGGATGAGAAGAGGATTGGAGTGTATACTTATATAATAAGGGTGGCCCATTGGTAGGAAAAAAAATTGTGTAGTTGGGTCTGAGTTATTTTTCTGCCAGTGTTCTCTCCTGGTACTATCCTCTGCCCTAGCCTAAGGCACTGGTGGTGGACAGCTATTACCCATCTTATGTGCCATGTGAAGTGACAATCAGGTATCTAGATGGCTCCTCCTCTATTGCCATTTAATATCAGTTTTTAGAAAGGAGCAGTACTGCTTCTTTCCTTTATTCCCGGCAACCTCTAAGCACACCACATTGCTGACCTGGACTTGTCCAGACCTTGTGAGGATGTAAATGCAGATCCTTGCTGCTCAAAGTATGATAAGGGGCCAGTGGAATCCAGAATACACACACTGAATTAGAATGTAAATTTCGATGAGATCCTAGGCTGATCAAGTTTGAGAAGCTCTGGCCTCTCTTGGACACCTAAAAATATTCACCTCTCCTGTTGCCATTCTCTGTTCCTTCATAATAGGTGAATTTGTAGAATCTATGTTAGCCAGTTTCTTCATCCATAAAATGGGAACTATAATGCTTACATTGGTGATTTACAATGATGTATGAAATTATTCAGCACAGTACCTTAGATGTGGCAGGCAATCTAAGTAGTAGCCATTATTAAGTCCACATCTCTCATCTTCTTGACTTTTAACAGTTTTTTAGAAGTCTTCATAATTGAGTCACCTACTTCCCCAAACAAATACTAATCTACATCAGGGGTGTTGATGCCTGAAAATTAAATGAGAATGGGATTTTAAATGATTTAAAATTAAAGATATGTGTAATTTTCAATTAAATTGCATACATAGTACAGGTTTGGGAAGCTATGAGTTTCCCTGCCATCCAGAGTTGAGTGGTTGATTTATAGAAATATCAGATATTAATGCTTGAGGCTCTGATCTGGAAGAATATATTAAAAGACACTCTGTATCATAGTAAGAAGGGAAACACAAATAAAAACATAGTGAGATACTACCAAAACCTATTAGAATAACTAAAATTAGAAGTACAATAATGCCAAGTGTTGGTGAAGTTGTAAGCTGTAATTCTCTTACACTGGTGGGGATATAAAATAGTAAAACTGTTTTAGAAAAGTGTTCAGTTTCTTACAAAGTTAGCAAGAATAAAAGGGATAAACTCTTGCCATCATAAAATCAGTAAAGAAGTGTTTGAACTGAATAACACCGTCACCAACTGGGTATAATTAACATCTATAGACTCTTTCATCCAACAACAGCAGAATCCACATTCTTCTGAAGTTCTCATGGAACATTCACCAAGACAGACCACATTTTGGACCATAGAACACACCTTAACTAATCCAAAGAAACTGAAATCATACAATGTATGTACTCAGACCACAGTAGAAGTAAAAACCAATAATAGAAAGAAAGCTCAAAAAATCCCCAGATAAATGAGATTAAATAACACATTTCTAAGTAACATAAGGGTCAAAGTCAAAGCCTCAATTTTTTTTTTTTTTTTAATTTTGAGCAAGATGAAAATGAAAACACAACTTAAGAAAATTTGTGACATTGGTGAAAGCAATGGTTCTGGGGAAATACATATTAATGAATGCATATAGTGGAAAGGAAGAAACATTTAGAATCAGCAATCCAACTTCCACTTTGTTGTTGTTTAGTCACTAAGTTGTGTCCCACTCTGCAATCCCGTGGACTGTAGCCTGCCGGACTCCTCTGTCCATGGGCTTTCCCAGGCAAGAATACTGGAGTGCGTTGCCATTTCCTTCTCCAGGGATCTTCCCGACCCAGAGATTGAAACCATGTCTCCTGCATTGCAGGTGGATTCTTTACTGCTGAGCCACCAGGAAGTCCAATTTCCACCTTAGGAACCTAGAGAAAGAAGAAAAAATTAAATCTAAAGTAAGCAGAGGAAAAGAAATATTAAGAAGTTGAGCAGAAACCCATGAAATTGAAAAGAGAAAAATTAATATATAAATTCAACAAAATCAAAAAGTGATTCTCTGAAAAGATCAGTGAAATTGATAAATATCAAGTCAAGCTAATTAAGGGGAAAAAAAGGACACAAATTACTACTTTCAGAAAAGAGTGGATATCTCACTACAGATACTTTGGACGTTAAAAAGATAATAAAAGAATACTATTAACAACTTTTTTCTCACAAATTTTTTATAATCTAAATGAAAGGTAGTAATTCCTTGAAAGACCCATGTTGCCAAAACTTGCACAGGAAGAAACAGACAATCTGAATACATCTATATATAGATTTAAAATTGACTCAACAAATTAAAACCTTCCAAAACAGAAATTTCCAGGCCCAGATGTATTCACTGATAAATTCCACCAAATGCTTAAGGAAGAAATTATACCAGTTTTCTATAGGATCTTTCAGAGGATAGAAGCAAAAGGAATATTTTATAACTCATTCTATGAGGCCAGCATTACCTTGATTACAAAACCAGACAAAGACATTACAAGAAAGGAAAGCTGCAGACCTATACCTGTCATGATCATAGATGCAAAATTCTCAACAAAATAGTAACAAATTGAACCCAGCAATGTGTAAAAAAAATTACACACCACAATCAAGGGATATTTATCCCAGATAAACAGGGTTCTTTCAACATTCAAAAAATTACTTAATGTAATTCATCACTTCAACAGGCTAAAAATGAAAATGATCCTATCAATAGATGTAGAAAACCATTTGACAAAACTCAACACCCATTCATTATGAAAAGCTCTCAGTAAATGAGAAATAGAGGAAAACTATATCAACTTGATAAAGAATGTTGTAATTTAGTTGCTAAGTCGTGTCTAAATTTTGGGACCCTATGGACTGCAGCCTGCCAGGCTCCCCTGTCCACGGGATTTCCCAGGCAAGAATACTAGAGTGGGTTGCCATTCACTTCTCCAGGGGAACTTCTCAACCCAAGGATCGAACCTGTGTCTTTTGCATTGCAAGCAGATTCTTTGTCACTGAGCCACTGGGAAAGCCCTATGATAAAGAATACTTACAAGTAATCTACAACTAATACCATAGCTTGTAATGAGAAACAGAATTTTCCCACTAAGATCAGGTCCAAGGCAAGGATGTCCCCTTTTACTACTCCTTTTAAATATTATCCTGGAGTTTCTAGCTAATATAATAGGACAAGAAAAGGAGATTAAAAAAAACATACAGATTGAAAAAGGAAAAAAAAACTGTCTTTGTTTTCAGATGACAAGCTCATCAAGAAACCCTTAAAGAATAAATGAAAAAAAAAAAAATCCTGGAACTCATAAGTGATTACAGAAAGATTGCAGGTTACTGGGTTAATATACCAGAGTCATTTGTTTTCTTATACAGCAGTTTTCTACTAAAACAATATCATTTATTTTAGCACTTCCAGAAATGAAATATTTTGTTTATTTATTTATTTATTTAATTTTTTCTTTAATTTTTATTTTTTAATTTGTTTTCCTTTACAATACTGTATTCGTTTTGCTACACATTGACATGAATCAACCACGAGTGTACATGAACTCCCAATCCTGACCCCCACCTCCCCCCTCCCGCCCCACACCCTCTCTCTGGATTATTCCCGTGCATCAGCCCCAAGCATCCTGCATCCTGCATCAAACCTGGATTGGCGATTTGTTTCACTTATGATATCACACATGTTACACTGCCACTCTGCCAACCCATC
>SJXQ01009280.1:236030-256405 GCA_006408695.1 Aepyceros melampus | reverse complement strand
GAGCTGTTAAAAAGAGCACCCCCTATCTACAGTGGACATTGTAGCTTTGATCTTGACTCTCCCAGTAACAGGTTCTATTAAAACAGATGCTATCCTTCCAGCAAATCAAGTCTCAAGAATTTTGTGGTTCCTAGGAACAATTTAATATATAGTTACTATGCAGCCCCCAAACTGACAGCAATGATTTCTCTTTTGGATGTATGGTTAAATCTGTAAAAATTTAAGCAGATAAAATCAGATGAATGAAGAGAGATCGATAGTTTTACAATCACCAACAAACATGCAGTATAATTATATCCTGGATATACTCCCTTAATGCACTTCTGATAAGCTATGGATTAATAATCCACATTAACTTAGACTGAGTTGCAGAAGAACATTTTCATTTATAATTGTGTCACTTTTGCCTGCTTTGCAGAATCCTATTCTAGACAGAATTGCCCTACAAAAAGATACATTTGTAATCAACCACAACTGAGAAGATACAGGGAAGAAACTACCTAATTTGCATACGAAGAACAATAACAAAAAATCAAAACTGTGATGAATGTTTACTGTACAAAACCTACATGAAGAAAATTTACATTTGATAGAAGATAGTCTTTTTTGTTCTATTTATTTGATTTATTTTTAGTCATGATATTCAGTGCTTTGAAATTCAAGTGATTTTTCAAAATAACTTTAAAGAAAGATATATAAGTGACACATAAGATATACAGTTCTCAATTAAATGTTTTTTTCTTGATAGATTGTATCAATTGAATGGGCTCATTGAACTTTAGACAAGAAATGTATCAGAAGGGACAGTCTGATTTAAAGGGCATACATTATTTAATAGATATTTTATAAAACATTTCTTTTCATCTTCATAACAGCTCTAAAAAGAAGATATATGTAATTATGAAAGTAAGAAAACTGGTTCCAAAATTTGAATCAAGTTTCCTTACCTAGGCCCTGCCCCTAGGCAATTAATTCAAGTGTGCCTCTTCCAAAGTTCATCATATCCATTTTCTACTAGCCTTTGGTACACTGCTCAGTAAATAAGCAAGTGAAGTGGAGATATTTACTTTCCACTAAAAGACACTTTCTGTTTTGTGAGTATTTACTATTTTTAACTCTCAATAAATACAAATATCGTATCTTCATTGTGAAATTACAGACAGTTTGAAAGCAGAATATGATTCTATTTTGTATCTTTTAGAATATCTAGGACTGAGATAATAAGTGAGCAGACTTGACGTATAAATAGAGAAGGATTTCAAGAAATATGGGTGGAAGAGAAGAGGGAATTAGTGATAAATTAGCCAGGTAACTATGTCTCAAACAATGGGGTTTAACTAGACAGATAGAATCCTTAGGACATTAGGTTTCCTAAGTTAATTTATACATTTAATGTGATCTCAAATAAAATAACAACAGTTTTGGTTTTCATTTTGTTTTGGTGAGTGGTGAGGTGCTTTAGTCAAGCCAATTCTAAAATTTACATGAAAAATAAAAGAAATTTGTTTGTAAAACTCTGAATAAAAGAGCAATGAAGAGTAGCGGGTCCTACTGGAGCTGTTCCTCTCAGGTGCCCAATACATTCATCCCATCAAAATCTCAAAACTTTAACCCTTTCCAGCATCAATTCTAAGCCCAAACTCACCTAAATATCATCAACACAAAAAGTCTCAAATCTCATCATCTAAATCAGGCAGCAATGAGACCCTGTATATGGTCCATGCATGGGAAAACTGTCTCCCCATCTGTGGACCTATGAAACTAGATAACAACCTTTTGGAATAAGAATCTTTTGTATTCTATTACAAGTTAATCACTAAAGGGATGTTGCCTATAAGCTTAGATTATAAATAATGGTCCATCTCTGGGAACCCTGCCTCATAGGTAATGAGCATTAAGCTAAAAGACCTTTCTTTAGTTCACAATAAACATCCTGACTAGCTATCTCTGAATGACTGTGGGAGGAAAAAATCAACACATCTCCTCCAGAGGTTGATGGAAACCAGAAAAAGTTTGATTTCACTCTTTCCCCTTTTAGTATAAAAGAAGCCTGGTTCTTTGGGACACAACCCACCATCTTCTCAGTTTGCTGGCTTTCCAAATAAAGTCATTATTCCTTGTCCAACAACTTGTTTCTTGATTACTGGCCTGTAAGCTCAGTGAGCAGCATGAGCTTAGACTCAGTAACAATTACCCCTCCAGGACAGAGTTATTGTACAGGTGTAGGTGTTGCTCTTCCGTCACTAAATTGTGTCAGACTCTTTATGACTCCATGGACTGCAACATGACAGGCTTCCCTGTCCTTCACCATCTCCAAGAGCTTGCTCAAACTCATATCTATTGAGTCAGTGATGCCATCTAACCATCTCATCCTCGGTCACTCCCTTCTCCTCATGCCCTCAGTCTTTCTTGGCATCAGGGTCTCTTCCAATGAGGCAGCTCTTTGCATCAGGTGGCCAAAATATTAGAGCTTCAGCTTCAACATCAGTCCTGCCAATGAATATTCAAGGTTATTTCCTCTAGGATTGACTGGTTTGATCTCCTTGCTGTCCAAGAGATGCTCAAGAGTATTCTCCAGCACCGCAGTTTGAAAGCATCAGTTCTTCAGAGCTCAGAATTTTTGTCCAACTCTCATATCTGTTCACGATTACTGGAAAAACCATAGCTTTGACTATACAGACCTTTGTAGGCAAAGTTATGTCTCTGCTTTTTTTACACTGTGTAAGATAGACATTCTTATTTCCATCTAGGAATGGAAAGGAGACATCAAGCAACTCTAAACCCAACAGGACAAATCCCATTAGGTTTCAAAGAAGACTCTGTGAGGCCTGATGCCCTGTCCTTTGGGCTCATGGTGGTGGCCTTGTTGGCCCCTGGCCATAAGTCTGTCTCTCTGTGTTCTACCTCTGTGTCCAAAGCTCCATCTTTGGAGTCATTCGTCCTTTTTCCTTATGGGCATCCCATGTTACAGCCAATTAGTTCTATCAGTCCACTTCTTGCTTGTAGAATCTCAGGAGTTTAATAGCCTCCCTTCATTACTTCTGGGAGAAGGAAATGGCAACCCTAAAGAAGACTCTGTGAGGCCTGATGCCCTGTCCTTTGGGCTCATGGTGGTGGCCTTGTTGGCCCCTGGCCATAAGTCTGTCTCTCTGTGTTCTACCTCTGTGTCCAAAGCTCCATCTTTGGAGTCATTCGTCCTTTTTCCTTATGGGCATCCCATGTTACAGCCAATTAGTTCTATCAGTCCACTTCTTGCTTGTAGAATCTCAGGAGTTTAATAGCCTCCCTTCATTACTTCTGGGAGAAGGAAATGGCAACCCACTCTTGTATTCTTGCCTAGGGAATCCTGTGGATTGAGAAGCCTGGTGGGGTGCCATTTATGGGGTCATAAAGAGTCAAACATGACTGAAGCAACTTAGCATGCATGCATGCATTGGAGAAGGAAATGGCAACCCACTCCAGTATTCTTGCCTGGAGAATCCCAGGGACAGGGAAGCCTGGTGGGCTGCCGTCTGTGGGGTCGCACAGAGTCGGACACGACTGAAGCAACTTAGCAGCAGCAGCAGCATTACTACCTGTCTCTGTTCCCATCAATCCAAGCTAGCAGTGTTTCTGCTGATGTAACATTCTCAAAATCCCTTTCCTCTTGATGTATGTCAAGGGGATCCACACCATGAGACAAAAGAATTCTCCACAGATCCTTCCTGCATAACCCCACCTCTGTTCTTGGCTTCTGCTGGGATGGTTGAGTGGATTCAGGAGTCATCAAACCCAATCTCTTCTGCAGCAGATTTTTCAGCCACATCCTTGACTATCTTTCCCCACACACTTGCCTGCATATGAATTTCCTTGGTTTTTTTTTTTTCATCCTTTGTAATCTGGATTGGCCTGGAACCTCCAAGTAGTAAGTGTTGGTTCCTTTTTGTCTAGTAGTCCCTTTTTCAGTTTATCTTTTTGCTCAAGCATTTTACTGTTGGGGCAAGAAGTTTTGCTTGGAAATCTCCTCAGTTCCATATCCAAGTTTATTGCCTGTATGTTCTGTTTTCCACCAGAGTGAAAGAACACAATTTAGCCAAGTTTTCTGCCCCTTTGTAACAAAAAATTACCTTTTCTCTAATTTCCAGTATGTTCCTCACTTTCTTTTAAGCTTTCATCAAAGACCTTTGTGCGCACAGTGGTAAAGAATCCACCTGCCAGTGCAGAAAATGCAAGAGATGGGGGTTCAGTCCCTGGGTTGGGAAGATCTCTGGAGGAGGGCATGGCAACCCACTCCAGTATTCTTGCCTGGAGAATCCCATGGACAGAGGAGCCTGGCAGGCTACAGTCCATGGGGTCAGACATAGCTAGCAAGCATGCACAGAGAGACCTTAACAATTAATATTTCTCTCAAGATTCTGTTCATAAACAGCAGGATGTCAATGATTAGGCACTATTTACAATACTTTTGACTCCCCTCTGAGCTTCACCAGAATCATCTTTAACATCTTATTTCTACCTTATCATCAGTACAATCTGAGATATTCTATCATCACCCTCTAAATTCTTCTAGCCTTTACCCATTACCCAAGTTTAAAGCAACATCCACATCTTTAGGTACCTATTCCTACTTCACTCTGATTCCCAGTACCAGAATCTGTATTAAATTCCTAGGGCTGCCAAAACAAATTTTCACAAATCTGGTGGCTTAAAACAATAGAAATATTTTTCTCTGCCGTTTTGAAAGCCAGATGTCCAAAGATCAAGGTTTCAGTTCAGTTCAGTTAGTTCAGTCGCTGAGTCATGTCCGACTCTTTGCGACCCCATGAATCACAGCACGCCAGGCCATCCTGTCCATCACCATTGTTTCAGAATTTTCCACAGTTTATTGTGATCCACACAGTCAAAGGCTTTGGCATAGTCAAGAAAGCAGAAATAGATGTTTTTCTGGAACTCTCTTGCTTTTTCCATGATCCAGCAAATGTTGGCAATTTGATATCTGGCTCCTCTGCCTTTTCTAAAACCAGCTTGAACATCAGGGAGTTCATGGTTCATGTATTGCTGAAGTCTGGCTTGGAGAATTTTGAGCATTACTTTACTAGCATGTGAGATGAGTGCAATTGTGTGGTAGTTTGAGCATTCTTTGGCATTGCCTTTCTTTGGACATGGTTAATTTCTTCTGGAAGCTCTGAGGGACTATCTGTTCCATTTGTTGTTGTTATTTAGTTACTAAATCATGTCTGATCTTTGTGACTCCATGGACTATAGCCCACCAGCCTCCTCTGTCTTCTAGTATCTCCCAAAGCTTGCTCAAATTCATGTCCATTGAGTCGGTGATGCTTATCTAACCATTTCAGATGCAATCTAATCTGCTGCCCACTTCTCCGTTTGCCCTCAATCTTTTTCAGCAACAGGGTTTTTTCCAGTAAGTCAGCTGTTCACATCAGGTGGCCACAGTATTGAAGCTTCAGCATAGCTACAGTCCTTCCAATGAATATTCAGGACTAATTTCCTTTAGGGGTTGACTGGTTTGATCTCCTTTCTCCTAGTTTCTGATGGTTACTGGCAGTCCTTGGCATTTGCTGGGCTGATCACTCCAATCTCTCACTCCATTCCTTGTGTCTTTGTGTGTGTTCTTCTCTGTTTCTTATAAGGGCAACCTCTTTTGATTTGAGCCACACTAATTTAATAGAATTTCATCATAATCCTTACCTTCATTACATTTGCAAATGCCCTATTGCCAAGTAAGGTCACATTCTGAGGTTCTGGAAAGACATGAATTTTGAGGAGACACTATTCAGCACACTAAAGTTAGTTATATTTCAAGAAAAAGTATTATTTTTAAACAGTGTTCAGAACTTGCCCATAAAAGACAGATACAATAATGTATTAGGCTATTTTTCTTCTGTTGAAACGTTCTTGTCTAGTCTGTTTGGCTCATTTTAAAGTCCTGTTACCCACATGATGTTTTAAATTGATCCTCCTTTTCTGTCAAGTAAATTAGACTTTCTGTCTCATTATGCTCCTGGTATTGAATTTTCTTTTTGATCTGACTGACTTCTGAAGTGATAAGTTTTCACAATTTGTTTTGGTACTTTGAGCAGATACATGCTGTTTAATACATGAGGGCTTAAGCCCCGCTAAGGGGATTCTGTGATTTTCCAAGGAATCTTAGCAGTAAATTTCATTCATATTTTCACACCATATTAACTATTATTTTGCATACTCTGGTTTATTCTACAATTTGTTGCATTTCCAGTGATGGATAAACTCTGTTTCTTCCTCTTGCTGTTGTTCAGTTGCATCTGACTCTTTGTGACTCCATGAAGTACAGCATGACAGGCTTCCCTGTCCTTCACCATCTCCTGGAGTTTGCTCAAACTCATGTCCATTGAGTCAGTGATGCCACCCAACCATTCATGAGGGCTTAAGCCCCGCTAAGGGGATTCTGTGATTTTCCAAGGAATCTTAGCAGTAAATTTCATTCATATTTTCACACCATATTAACTATTATTTTGCATACTCTGGTTTATTCTACAATTTGTTGCATTTCCAGTGATGGATAAACTCTGTTTCTTCCTCTTGCTGTTGTTCAGTTGCATCTGACTCTTTGTGACTCCATGAAGTACAGCATGACAGGCTTCCCTGTCCTTCACCATCTCCTGGAGTTTGCTCAAACTCATGTCCATTGAGTCAGTGATGCCACCCAACCATCTGGTCCTCTGGCATCCCCTTCTCCTCTTGCCTTCTATCTTTCCCAGTATCAGGATTTTTTCCAATGAACTGGCTCTTCGCATCAGGTGGTCAAAGTATTGGAGTTCAGCTTCAGCATCAGTCCTTTCAATGAATATTCAGGACTGATTTCCTTTAGGATGGACTGGTTGGATCTCCTTGAAGTGCAAGGGACTCTCAAGAGTCTTCTCCAACACCACAGTTCAAAAGCATCAATTCTTCGACACAGCTTGCTTATAATCCAACTCTCACATCCATACATGACTACTGGAAAAACCATAGCTTTGACTAGATGGATTTTGTCAGCAAAATAATGCCTCTGTTTTTTAATATGCTGTCTAGGTTGGTCATAGCTTTTCTTCTAAGGAGCAAGTGTCTTTTCATTTCATGACTTTGGTCACCATCCACAGTGATTTTGGAGCCCAAGAAAATAAAGTCTGTCACTGTTTTCATTGTTTCCCCATCTGTATGCCATGAAGTGATGGGACCGGATGCTGTGATCTTAGTTTTTTGAATGCTGAGTTTTAAGCCAGCATGTTCACTCTCCTCTTTCACTTTCATAAAGAGGCTATTTAGTTATTCTTTGCTTTCTGCCATAAGGGTGGTGTCATCTGCATATCTGAGGTTATTGATATTTCTCTTGGCAATCTTGATTCCAGCTTGTGCTTCATCCAGCTCAGCACTTTACATGATGTACTCTGCAAAGAAGTTCAATAAGCAGGGTGACAATATACAACCTTGATGTACTCCTTTCCCAATTTTGAACCAGTCTGTTGTTCCATGTTCAGTTTTAACTGTTGCTTCTTGACCTGCATACAGGCTTCTCAAGAAGCAGGTAAAAGTGAAAGTGAAAATTGCTCAGTTGTGTCTCTTTGGGACTCTATGGTCTATAGAGTCCTTGGAATTCTCCAGGCCAAAATACTGGAGTGGGTAACTTTTCCTTTCTCCAGGGAATCTTACCAACGCAGAGATTGAACCCAGATCTCCTGCATTGCAGGTGGATTCTTTACCAGCTGAGCCACAAAGGAAGCCCGAGAACACTGAAGTGGGTAGCCTATCCCTTCTCCAGTGGATTTTCCTGATCCAGGAATAGAATAAGGGTCTCCTGATTGCAGGTGGATTCTTTACCAACTGAGCTATTAATGTGGTCTGATATTCCCCTCTCTTTAAGAATTTTCCACAGTCTATTTTTTTTTCTTTAATTAATTTTTATTTTTTAGTTTGTTTTGCTTTACAATACTGTATTTGTTTTGCTACACATCGACATGAATCAGCCACGAGTGTACATGAACTCCCAATCCCGACCCCCACCTCCCCCCTCCCGCCCCACACCCTCTCTCTGGATTATCCCCGTGCATCAGTCCCAAGCATCCTGCATCCTGCATCAAACCTGGACTGGCGATTCGTTTCACTTATGATATCACACATGTTACACTGCCACTCTGCCAACCCATCCCACCCTCTCCCTCTCCCACAGAGTCCAAAAGGCCATTCTATACATCTGTGTCTCTTTTGCTGTCTTGCGTACAGGTTTATCATTACCATCATTCTAAATTCCATATATATGTGTAAGTATACTGTATTGGTGTTTTTCTTTCTGGCTTACTTCACTCTGTATAATCGGCTCCAGCGTCATCCACCTCATTAGAACTGATTCAAATGTATTCTTTTTAATAGCTGAGTAATACTCCATTGTGTGTATGTACCACAGCTTTCTTATCCATTCATCTGCTGATGGACATCTAGGTTGGTTCCATGTCCTAGCTATTATAAACAGTGCAGCAATGAACATTGGGGTACACGTGTCTCTTTCAATTCTGGTTTCCTTGGTGTGTATGCCCAGCAGTGGGATCGCTGGATCATAAGGCAGTTCTATTTGCAATTTAAAATTCCACAGTCTATTTTGATCCACACAGTCAAAGGCTTTAGTGTTGTCAATGAAGCAGAAGTTGTTTTTTCTGGAATTCTCTTGCCTTTACTATGATCCAATGGATGTTAGAAATTTGGTCTCTGGTTCCTCTGCCTTCTTTAAATCTAGCTTGTACATATGGAAGATCTCAGTTCACGTACTGTTGGAGCCTAGCTTGGAGGATTTTGAGCATGACCTTGTTAGCATGTGAACTGAGTTTCCTACTGGTCTCTATTGATGGTTTATAGGATGGTTGTGCACTATTTTTCTTAGTTATGTGCTGCTGGTATGACTGGATCCCTCACTAAAATAGATTCCCCACCCTTCATGCATTTAAGCAAACTCCAGAAGATGGTGGAGGACAGAGGATCCTGGCAGGTACAGTCCATGGGGTAGCAAAGAGTCAAACACAACTTAGCCACTGAACAACCACCACCACCACCCTTCCTGCCTGTTTCTCTTGATTTGTCATTTATAAAAATGTCCACTTCTTACATTCACTCTTTAAAATATGCTTCTTGCAGATAGAAGGGCAGCAAAATGCAATGGCTCTAACAGCTTGCAAACATAAAGTGTTAATTAAAATTTGTGGCTCTCAAAGTTTCTATTATCCTATAAAATTCATTCTATTACCAGGATTTCAGTTTTCATTCTTTTTCTCTGTATCTCTAATTATAGACTATAAGCTAAAAGGATTTTTTCTACTTTTCAAGAGCTATAAAAGAAAATTACCAAATGTTTAAAAATAAAAACGGCTTCCTAAGATTCAGCTGATGCAAATACAATTAAATAATTTGTTTTCACTTTGAAGTGAAGATTTCTAAAAGAAATGATTGTGCTTTTATTTCAAGGATTAGAATTTAAGGAAAACAATTTCAAATGCTGATAAAGCCTAATTAAATTATGGACATAATTCCATCTGTAGGTGATATTCACATATTCTTCATTTTCTGTTTTCAGCTAAATGGCACAAGAATGTGGGGGGAAGTTGAGTTATCACTCCACTTTCTAAGTATACATACAAATTTGATCTCTTAGGATAATAATCTTACATAGCAGTTGAAATGTTTATAAAGAAGAGGCAGAATCTTCTTGTGATATTAATAGTTGTCATTCATCAACTATCCCCCATATCACCCACTTTTTACTGTAACTCTGAAAATTACTACTTTACTTCATTTTTACCAGTTTTTTTTTGTGTGTGTGTGTGTATATATATATCATATATATCGTTTGCTTTGTTGTTGCTTGTTTTAGTTGCTAAGTTGTGTCTGACTCTTTTGTGACCCCATGGATTGTAGCCCCCCAGGTTCCTCTGTCCATGGGATTTCCCAAGCAAGAATACTGGAGTGGTTTGCCATTTCCTTCTCCACTATATCACATACATACTCCATATATATATGCAGCCATATTTCAGTGTAAAATTCAACACTTTCTAGTAAACTTGTAGTTTCCATCACCACAAAAGATCTCCTGTGTCCATCTGCAGTCACTCTCATTCCCATGCAAATTGTGAATGATCACTAGCTCATTTTCTGTCTCTACAGGTTTCTCTTTTGTGGGCATTTCATAGGAGTGAAATTTTATAATTTATGCTTTTTAAAATGTACTTATAACATATTTGAGGTTTGTCTATGTTGTAGCATGGACAGGCATTTGTACTTTTTACACTTTTTGTTATGACACTGCTTCAATATTTATATACAAATCTTTGTATAGACACATATTTTCATTTCTCTTGGATGGATACTTAGCAAAGTAATTGCTGGATCATATAGTAAATTTATGTGTTAATTTTTAAATAAGCAAAAATAGCATCTTTTTCTATTTCCATGAGGAATGAATGAGGGTTCAAATTTCTCTACATCATCTCCAGCACTTATTATTGTCAAGAGTTTTTATTGTGGTCATCCTAGTGACTGTGCCTCAGTATCTCACTGTGTTTTTTGTTTGTATTTCTCTGATGGCTAATAATATTGAGACTTGTGCAAGGAAATGCTTATTGGCCAGTCCTATATATGTTGTCTCTGATGAATTTTCTATTCAAAAATTGCATTTTTATCTTCTGATAATTGAATATGATTTTAAAGTATATTTTACATAGAAGTCCTTTATCACATATACACTTTGAATTTTTTTCCCCTACTCTGTGGCTTTTTGTTTTTCATTTACTAATGGTATCTTTTGAAATTCAAAATATTTGAAGACAAATTTATCTCTATTTAATCACTTGTGCTTTTGATATTGTATCTAAGACTGTGCCTACCCACGGTCACACTTTCACCTTATTTTTACTATAGAGAAAACAGGCTTAATGTGAGCAAGGAGACACTTAAGGGCAAGACTGTGTTCCTGTGTAGGATATTGTCTTTACATGACTTTCCCTCTCCACCCACTGCTACCAGAGTAGAATTCAAGTGAAGTCTGATACTGGGCCAGGACTTTTACAAGCTGAAAAGTTTTTGCAGAAAGCATAGTCATTTAGAGTGACTGAAGTTCACAAAAAAGAACCAGATGTGTCTTCTGAGAAAATTGTCTTCTAGTTTCTTCAGTGTACCTTTGGGATGAAGGAAAGAAAAATGCCTAGAATATAGTTATTTTTTACCAGGGAGTTTGAATGAGGTAATACAACTCTACTTTTAGAGCGTGAACTGGTTAGTCAGCCCTGCCTGTCTGCAGCTGGCAGAGCTGTGGTCCTCACTGAAGAGGGAGGAACAGAAAAAAACAAATATTATATGAAAACTGGGGGGCACATTATTAAATTTGGAGTGATCAAAAATTTCAATTGTATCATAACTTCCCAGTCTCAGGTGGGCTTCTGGGTGTATGAAATGTGAGGTCCATGCTGGATACTGATGAGATGATATTTTATGTGAATTTGTTATTATTTGAAGGTTGTACTCAAACTTGAAATGTTCTATAAGCAAATACATGGTATAAGTTTCTAAGGATCATTTAATCACCCTAAAACTGAAAAGTATTTTCTTTGATTTTAAGACCTGTAAAAGTATTTATTTCAGCTCAAAATTGTCCTATGAACTTTTAAAAATGTTTTCTATCAGAAACAAATTTTATAATACAACATTGTATATCAGTTATACTTCAAGGGAAAAATAAACTTTAAAGAACAAATTCTATATGAAAAACAGGAGACAAATTATTAAATTTGGAGTGATCAGAAATGTCAACTGTATTACCAAATGGAAAAATTGCCTGTTGTGACTTGTCAGCAATTAAGACTAATCACTGTGTATACTGTTTTGATGTTAAAACTGACCAGAGAAATTTACGACAAGTAAAATGTGGAGCCTGGCTCATTTTATATATTTAGAAAGCATGTCAAAAGTGTTCCTATGGAAGGCAGCCTCTAAGATAACCCTCAAAGACGGCTATACACTTGCATTCCGACTGTTGTATAATCTCCCTTCCCGTAAATACGGACTAGACTTATGACTTGCTTCTAAATGAACAGAATATAGCAGAAGCATACACAAACATAGCACTTCCAAGATGAAGTGACAAAATGGCTTGTTCTGCCTCTCACACTCACTTGCCCTGGAATAAGCCATGTTCATGGTATAAGCTGCACTAAGGGACAGGCCCACATGCCACACACTCGTGCTTCTTGCCAACAGCTAGAAAAGTCTTGTGCTTGGGAAGAATCAGTCACTGGCCCTGGGGAGTGGTCATGTCTCTCAAGGGATCCTCACCAATGAGGTTCTCAAACCTTCAGAAAAGTGAAAATATCCTTAAAATCAATACAACTTTTGGAAAAGCTAATTATTCCAATTAAATGGACACTGGTCAAACCAAGACAGGGTGAATTCACTTTAAATATCCTTCTATTCTCCAAGCAAGGGCTAATGAGAAAAATGCTCCAAGGAAGAGCTCCAAGCTAATGAGAAAAATGCTCCAAGTAAGGACTAATGAGAAAAATGCCACCAGCAGCCAATATCACCACACTAACATTTGGAAGAAGAGTAAGCTTGACTGACATGATGACATCATAATGGAAACAGTTCCTGGCATTTTTTTTTTTCTCTTGAAGGCTGCATTGAAGGACCAAGGCTATCTTGCTCAAACTGCACATTATTTGTTTTTCATTTATTCAACAAACATTTATTAAATGACTGTAGCATGCTTTAAACTGAGAATATAGCAATAAACAAATTAGATATTTTCACTACCCTCAGTGGAGCTTGGAGTCTGTTTATCATAATAAGTGTAATCCTTACTTAATTGACAATGCCTGCCCATTCTCAGAAGGGCTGGGAAGACAAGAGTGTCCCTTTGGCAGATTCATGTGCCAAAACTGCTATGTCACAGGCCCTGCATGTGTCCATCAGGAAAGATAAACAGGAAAAAGCATTATTTTAAGTAAAAAACACTACTAAGTAAAACTGCACATTCTTAATACTTGATATTTTATTAAAAGTAAGGGATTTATTTTATATTCCTGTGTTCAGTGGTAGCTTATCAAAGGATATAATTCAAGATCAAGCAATTAAATGGAGCAAATTTCTTACTTCTCTTTAGTTATAGTGAATGATTCTAATAATGATATGGAGAACATAGCAATAATGAAAATGAAAATAAACAGGAAATGCTTTAAGACAGTGCTACTCAAAGTGTACAGATGGCCTACAGTATCAGTAGCATCTTTCATTAGAAAAACAGATTCATTATGCCAGCCTCAAACTACTGGATCAGAATCTCTGAGGCTGGGGGTCCTCCCAGTAATTCCTATGTCCTCTGGCTTAAAACTCAGCATTCAGAAAACTAAGATCATGGCATCTGATCCCATCACTTCATGGCAAACAGATGGAGAAACAGTGAAAGACTTTATTTTGGGGGCTCCAAAATCACAGCAAATGGTGACTGTAGCCATGAAATTAAAAGACACTTGCTTCTTTGAAGAAAAGTTAAAAAGATTGTCTTTAATCCACTGTATATTCTTGCCTCCTTTGTCGAAGATAAGCTGTCCATAGGTGTGTGGATTTATCTCTGGGCTTTCTATTTTGTTCCAGAGACACGTGTACCCCAATGTTCATCGCGGCACTGTTTGTAATAGCCAGGACATGGAAGCAACCTAGATGTCCATCAGCAGATGAATGGATAAGAAAGCTGTGGTACATATACACAATGGAGTATTACTCAGCTATTAAAAAGAATACATTTGAATCAGTTTTAATGAGGTGGATGACGCTGGAGCCGATTATACAGAGTGAAGTAAGCCAGAAAGAAAAACATCAATACAGTATACTTACACATATATATGGAATTTAGAATGATGGTAATGATAAACCTGTACGCAAGACAGCAAAAGAGACACAGTTGTATAGAATGGCCTTTTGGACTCTGTGGGAGAGGGAGAGGGTGGGATGGGTTGGCAGAGTGGCAATGTAACATGTGTGATATCATAAGCGAAATGAATTGCCAGTCCAGGTTTGATGCAGGATGCAGGATGCTAGGGACTGATGCACGGGGATAATCCAGAGAGAGGGAGTGGGGCGGGAGGGTGGAGGAGGGGTCGGGATTGGGAGTTCATGTACACTCATGGCTAATTCATGTCAATGTGTAACAAAACGAATACAGTATTGTAAAGCAAAACAAACTAAAAAATAAAAATTAATTAAAAAAAAAATAAAGACAAAAAAAAAAAAAAAGAAAAGTTATAACCAACTTAGACAGCATATTGAAAAGCAGAGACATTACTTTGCCAACAAAGGTCTGTATAGTCACAGCTATGGTTTTTCCAGTAGTCATGTATGGATATAAGAGCTGGACTATAAAGAAAGTGCCAAAGAATTGATGAGTGCCAAAGAATTGATGCTTTTGTACTGTGGTGTTGGAGAAGACTCTTTTGAGAGTCCCTTGGACTGCAAGGAGATCCAACCAGTCCATCCTAAAGGAAATCAGTCCTGAATATTCATTGAAAGGACTGATGCTGAAGCTGAAACTCCAATACTTTGGCAACCTGATGCAGAGAGCTGACTCATTTGAAAAGATGCTGATGCTGGGAATGATTGAAGGCAGGAGGAGAAGGGGACAACAGAGGATGAGATGGTTGGATGACATCACTGACTCAATGGACATGAGTTTGGGTAAACTCCAGAAGCTGGTGATGGACAGGGAGGCCTGGCATGCTGCAGTCCATGGAGTCGCAAAGAGTCTGACATGACTGAGCGACTAAACTGAACTAAAGTTTGAGAAACACTAAAGAAATTTTTTTCCAAATGTGACCTTGTGCGGAAACCAGAGAGTCTCCAGAACTAGCTAGTATAACATGTAATTCTACATTCTTTCTTTTACACTCTGTTGAGGATTACATGTTAGTAAACTGCTGTTGCTGCTGCTGCTAGGTCACTTCAGTCATGTCTGACTCTGTGTAACCCCATAGACGGCAGCCCACCAGGCTCCCCTGTCCCTGGGATTCTCCAGGCAAGAATACTGGAGTGAGTTGCCATTTTCTCCTCCAATGCATGAAAGTGAAAAGTGAAAATGAAGTTGCTCAGTCGAGTCCAACTGGTAGCGACCCCATGGACTGCAGCCCACCGGGCTCCTCCAACCACGGGATTTTCCAGGCAAGAGTACTGGAGTCGGGTGCCATTGCCTTCTCCATTAGTAAACTAAGCTGGCTACTTAATGATTTTTCATAATTTATGTTCATAACTTAAGATCAGTTGCTCAAGTTTAATGATGAAATTAATTTCACTATGTATTTTAGATATCTGATTGCAAAACTCCTGCATTAGAAAATACTAAAAATTTTCATGTTTTTTCAAGAATGGCATTTGGTTACCAGCGCATCATCAGGACTAGTGAAATGTGTTGCTGACTGAAAAACCAGATTTGGAAAGTAGTACTGGCCTTATTAGACATAATTAACAGTGATGTGATGCATCTAATAGAAAAGGCAATGTCAGGCTTTTAAGATATTTTCTTTTTACAAAAAGATTTTCTGAAAGAAGAGACTGAAGTAGTTTGGATAAGAGATTAAAAACTCATTTATTTTTCTCTTTGTTGTTTTGTTTTTTTCCTTCCCTCTTTCTTCCTTCCTTTCTTTCTTTCTGTTAACATTTCTGTGACCCCTTGAAAGAAGTGATACTGTTTGGGAACTTTCTTGGTCCCTAGGTTTTGGAGGATTTGAGGTAGGAGAGAATAAGGATGGGGGTTCATACATCACCACCTTGAGTTTGAGGATGTGGATGGCAGTGCTTTGTGTGGGGGTGGGCTGTGGGATTCATGAGAGGAGCAAGTCTGATGGTTCAGTACTCAGAGAAGACTATGTGAGGAGTTTCTGGAAGGAAAACAAGAATTAAAACAAATTTTCCCTCTTCTCTTGTGAGGCTGTGAGTCTCTTTGAAAAGTTTCTGAAAGCATTTTGGTTTTGTGTGTTTTTAAATCTATGCAGCAAGAGTAACTTTTTCTAGCAACTGTGATATGGAAATATGAAAATTAAAGTAGAAGATGATAAATAGAGATGGGATATGCACAGAGAGCTCTTCCCAGAATCAGCCTGACATCATCGTATCTATTAATACCTGCCCTGTTTAATATCTTTCAATTCAGTCATGGAAGAGGTTTCCATGGCCTCTGACATAGATGTTCCATATACCCTGACCTGGGAATTTTCCTCTCCCCTTCAACTCAAGAAACCTTAATTCAACCTCTCTCTTTTCTCCCCAAATTTCAATCTTCCCTGTGTTATTATCCCTCTCTCACGGATTTCTAGGATAAGACATCTGGCTTTTTATTCATACTCGTTCCCTTTATTCTACATGCTTGTGGGCAGCATGCCATGTAAACTTCTTCCACTTGGAGGGAGTTTAAATATCTATAAAATGGCCCAAAGATATATTTGTGTAAGAGGAACCAGGACCTTGGCCCAAGGATGCATTACTGTTTATATTGACTGTTTGTTTCTCCCTAGTCTCACATCTCCTCCATTTCCTAATTAATAACTACTTGAATCTGTCAACTGGAACTCAGGGTAGGTCAGGGATGCTGAATGAAGCTTATTTCTTGTAGTCAAAGAAATGAGGGACACAGAAAGGCTTTGTGGCCAAGAATGCCACTGAGCTCTGCTCCATATCATTAATAACTGCCCTACTCTAGCCGAGCACCACAGAGAAATCTCAGCCTCTTCCCCAACCCCACCAGCAAAGGAAAAGTTGGGAATGTAGATTTTCATCCTTGCCAGGTGTAAGGAGCCAATGCAGCCGACTCCTCCAACCCCAGGGGTCAGAGAAGGCTTGAGTAAGTGTTGCTGGAGCTGCTCCAGTTTTTGCTCACAACTTCGAACATCCCCCCACCTCTGCCACCTTCAACGGTGGTGGTGGTTTAGTCGCTGAGTCATGTCCAACTCTGCAACCCCATGGACTGTAGCCTGCCAGGCTCCTCTGTGCATGGGATTCTCCAAGCAAGAATACTGAAGTGGATTACCACTCCCTTCTCCAGGGGATCTTCCTGACCCAGGGATCAAACTCCAGTCTTCTGCATTTCAGCCAGTTTCTTTACTGACTGAGCTACAAGGGAAACTCTTTAGTGGGAGAGAACATAAATCTTTAAGGTAAAGGATTCAGAGTTAAGAAAGGAAGCTATACACACACAGACACACACACACGGATGGAATAAGCTGAGACTAAGATGGTGACAAATCTAACTTCCAACAGACCTTGATCTCATTATATGTTGATTCCACCACTTTAGCATATTGAATGACACACCTATGGGTGTCAGGACCAGAAATTAAGGACCAAAAATGGATAAAATGAGATGGCACACTCCCTTGGAAAAAGCCCTTCCCTTCCCTGGTGGACTAGTGCCTGTGACTCCCCATCATCCACTTCACTCTTGCTCTCTTTGTCTTTATTCTTTACAGTTAAATCCCTCTCACCAGGTGGGCAAGAAGTTGATCTGTGAGGGAGGGGCATGGTTAGCTCCAGCTTCTCCATTCTTTGGCCAACCAACCAAACCTTGTGCTGTTTTGGTCTCAGCTTCAGTTTCATTATTTGCTTACTCAAAAAGGAACCCTCCGCTGCTGAAGCAGAGAGCCTCCACTGAGCTAGGCCTGAACGAGGTCCATATGACTCAATTTGATAGTATAAAGAGCCAGAATATTCATCTTTAGCAGGTGTTATGAGTCCTGGAGGTATACAGTGTCAGTCTCAGCAGTGTCCCTGAAGACCACAGAGACCCTGCACTTCCACCTCCACCCTAGAAGAGCAAAGCACTCTGACTCCTCCCTGCTGAGGTGGTTTCAGAGTCAGGATGCTCATCATCATTCAAAAGTAATGGGTCTACCCATGGTGTCAGGTTAGGCAAAAGGAGAAGCAGGAACAAGGCACCCATGCCTCTCCCAGCAGGAGGATCAGTGAAGGTCCAGTGGGATCCAGAACTCTCAATCCCACTGAGCAATAACAAGGAAACCCTTACCCCCTGGGTGTGAACAGGAACAAATCCAAGACCTAGAGACCATAACCTGGATCCCCACTTTTACCAGCCAGTAATGACGTGGCTTGTCTTCCTCTGTGACAGTGGTTTCAGGTCAAACAGAAGATTTATAAAAGCTCCAGAATCTCAAAATGTAATACTCAAAACATCTAGGTTTTTATTGAAAATCACTCATCACTAAGAACCAAGACAATCACAACATATATGAGAAAAGACATTCAATGGACACCAACAAGATGTCAGACACGTGGAATCATCTGATTCCAACATTCTTACATAGCACTGATATTTCATAGGGAGATAAAGAGGCCTGATATGTTTGCAGAAGGAACATTCAATAAGTAGGAAATGGGAGAAAACAAAAGTGTCGTCTTAATTTACAAAATCGTTGCATTGATTTCTAAACTGTTTTGCAGAGTCTTGCATTAAGAATATGAAATTTATTGATTATGGCTTTATATGCAGTAATATGTTTATGTTCATCCCAAACTCCTATAACTGAGTCACTTTGCTGTACACCTGAAACTAACACAACATTTTCATTCAACTACACTCTAATATAAAATAAATTTTAAGAATGCATTGTTAAGCTTTTTTAAAAAGGGAACATAACAAAAATGAAACAAAATACTTGAGAATACAGGCCAAAAAAGAATATGAAACATAAAGTTGTAGGGAATCCACAGGGCTACAGAAGTCTGGTATAAATCATCATTTCTTTGTTCCCAAACATGTTTTACTGCCTGGGATATCTACTACTATGATCCGGAGCTTGGGGAAGGTCTTTAGTTTTTCACTTTGTGGATGTGAGTACATGATATAGAAGCACTTATAGATTATAGGAAGTTGCATCTCTTCCATTTAAAAATCCTGGAGCTTTGAATAAACTCCATAAATAATAGGGTTAATCCCAGAGAACAAGATAGTGAGAGATACACTACATGATACTGACATGGACCGTAAGTCTTTTCAGACAGGAGTCTATGGTAAAAAGGAGGACCCATCTCTGAGTCAGAAGAATGCTGTTTCTCTTCCAAGCTTAGGGTCTGACTGAAAAAAAAAAATTATTCTCTCTGATCATCAGTTTTTCCATCCAATGTTTAAGTAGCCTTACTATAAGGCTCAAAAGTGGAGTCAGCTCAAGATGGCAGGGGAGTAGGATGGGGAGACCACTTTCTCCCTCACAAATTAATCAAAAGAACATTTCAACGCTGAGTAAATTCCACAAAACAACTTCTGAATGCTGGCAGAGGACATTAGGCACCCAGAAAAGAGGCCATTGTCTTCAAAACAGATAGGAAAAAATATAAAAGACGAAAAAGGAGACAAAGGAGGGAGGGAGGGAGCTCCATCATGGGAAGGGAATCTTAAGAAGAGAGGAAACAGTCTCGCTGCTGAGTCTGTGGCAAGTCTTGGATGCACAGAGAGCAACATATCAGGAAGGAAAAAATAAATAAATAATTAAAACCAACAGATGATGAGCCCAACAGTAACTTCCCCAGCGGAGAAGCAGCGCAGACACCTGCATCTGCCACTAGCAAGTGGGGGCTGGGCAAGGAGGCGCAGGAAGCGCAGGCTGCAGTGCTTTGTAAGATTCCGGCCGGAACGCCCCATGCATAACCAGAGCGAACTAACTTGGGCTAGCAAACCAGACTGTGGGATAGCTACCACACAAAAAGCTCAAACATAAGACACTGCCAGGACCACGCACAGAACAAAGGATGGAAGAGAACTAGCCAGCTGCAGACCATCCCCCACTGGTGACAGGCAGCCAGAGCCATAAGGGCTGGAAGGGGGCAATCACAGCCCAAGAGAGAGATTACATACCAAAATGCAAGCAGGCTTCTTTACTAACTAAGACTTCTGGGGGTTCTAGACAGTCATCAGCCGCCAGAGAAGGGACCCTAGTGATACACCCACAAAACTGAGCAGCAGAGATGGGAAAGGCGACAAGTCGCAGCAACTGCGCTCGCCAAACACCTGAGCTACTTGGACTTGTGAAAGGCAGAAAACACAGGCCCAACCAAATCTGCGCCTCTGGGCTACCTGAACGACAAGCCTGAGTGGCTTAGACCTGGGAGGTCCATGCAGCCTAGGGCCAGCCTTAGACGGTTCCCAGTGGAGCAACTTAGAGCCTGAGCGGTGTGTGGCGTGAGCAGGGGTAGGCCCAGCGGGGCTGAGACACTGCAAACACATGCCAGTGTTACTTGTATGCAGCATCCCTCTCTCCCCACAGCGCGACTGAACAAGTGAGCCTAAAAAAAAAAGAAAAGAAAGTGTCCACCACTACCGCCCCCCCCCC
>SJXQ01009280.1:221369-231923 GCA_006408695.1 Aepyceros melampus | reverse complement strand
TTTTTTTTTTTTTTTTTTTGACTTTTTTCTTCTTTCTTAAGGTATGCCTGTATTGATATGAACTTTCCTCTTAGCACTGCTTTTATAGTATCCCACAGGTTTGGGGTTGTTATGTTTTCATTTTCATTTTTTCTATGCATATTTTGATTTCTTTTTTGATTTCTTCTGTGATTTGTTGGTTATTCAGAAGTGTGTTGTTCATCCTCCATATGTTGGAATTTTTAATAGTTTTTCTCCTGTAATTGAGATCTAATCTTAATGCATTATGGTCAGAAAAGATGCTTGGAATGATTTCGATTTTTTTTTTAATTTATCAAGGTAAGATTTATGGCCTGGGATGTGATCTATCCTGGAGAAGTTTCCATGCGCACTTGAGAAAAAGGTGAAATTCATTGTTTTGGGGTGAAATGTCCTATAGATATCAATTAGGTCTGACTGGTCTATTGTATCATTTAAAGTATGCGTTTCTTTGTTAATTTTCTGTTTAGTTGATCTGTCCATAGGTGTGAGTGGGGTATTAAAGTCTCCCACTATTATTGTGTTACTGTTAATTTCCCCTTTCATACTTGTTAGCATTTGTCTTACATATTGTGGTGCTCCTATGTTGGATGCATATATATTTATAATATTGTATCTTCTTCTTGGATTGATCCTTTGATCATTATGTAATGGCCTTCTTTGTCTCTTTTCACAGCCTTTGTTTTAAAGTCTATTTTATCAGATATGAGTATTACTACTCCTGCTTTCTTTTGGTCTCTATTTGCATGGAATATCTTTTTCCATCCCTTCACTTTCAGTCTGTATGTGTCTCTTGTTTTGAGGTGGGTCTTTTGTAGGCAGCATATATAGGGATCTTGTTTTTGTATCCATTCAGCCAGTCTTTGTCTTTTGGTTGGGGCATTCAATCCATTTGCCTTTAGGGTAATTATTAATAAGTATGATCCCATTGCCATTTATTTACTGTTTTGGGTTCAGGTTTATACTCCTTTTTTGTGTTTCCTGTCTAGAGAATATCCTTTAGCATTTGTTGGAGAGCTGGTTTGGTGGTGCTTAATTCTCTCAGCTTTTCCTTGTCTGTAAAGCTTTTTATTTCCCCTTCATATTTGAGTGAGATCCTTGTTAGGTATAGTAATCTGGGCTCTAGGTTATTTTCTTTCATCACTTTAAGTATGTCTTGCCATTCCTTCCTGGCCTTAAGAGTTTCTATTGAAAGATCTGTGATTATGTTTATGGGAATCCCCTTGTGTGTTATTTGTTGTTTTTCCCTTGCTGCTTTTAATATTTGTTCTTTGTGTTTGGTCTTTGTTAATTTGATTAATATGTGTCTCGGGGTGTTTCACCTTGGGTTTATCCTATTTGGAATTCTCTGGGTTTCTTGGACTTGGGTGATTATTTCCTTCCCATTTTAGGGAAGTTTTCAACTATTATCTCCTGAAGTATTTTCTCCATGGTCTTTCTTTTTGTCTTCTTCTGGGACTCCTATAATTCGAATGTTGGAGCATTTCATATTGTCCTGGAGGTCTCTGAGATTGTCCTCATTTCTTTTAATTCATTTTTCTTTTTTTCCTCTCTGATTCATTTATTTCTACCATTCTATCTTCTATTTAACTAATCCTATCTTCTGCCTCCATTATTCTATTTGGTGCCTCCAGAGTGTTTCTGATCTCATTTATTGCATTATTCATTATATATTGATTCTTTATATATATTGATTATTTTTCTATAATAATCAAATAATATATTGATTATTTCTTCTAGGTCCTTGTTAAACCTTTCTTGCATCTTCTCAATCCTTGTCTCCAGTCTACTTATCAGTGATTCCATTTTATTACAAAATTTTGGATCATTTTCACTATCAATATTCTGAATTCTTTCTCAGGTAGATTCCCTATCTCTTCCTCTTTTGTTTGGTTTGGTGGGCATTTCTCCTGTTCCTTTACCTGCTGGGTGTTCCTCTGTCTCTTCATCTTGGTTATATTGCTGCGTTTGGTGTGGCCTTTCTATATTCTGGGAATTTGTGGAGTTCTCTTTATTATGGAGTTTCCTCACTGTAGGCGGGGTTGTATCAGTGGCTTGTCAAGGTTTCTTGGTTAAGGAGGCTTGTGTTGGAGTTCTGGTGGGTGGAGCTGGATTTCTTCTCTCTGGAGTACAATGGAGTGACCAGTAATGGGTTATGAAACGTCAGTGGTTTTGGAGTAACTTTGAGCTGCCTGTATATTGAAGCTCAGGAGTGTGTTCTTGTGTTGCTGGAGAATTTACGTGGTATGTCTTACTCTGGAACTTGTTGGCCCTTCGGTGGTGCTTGGTTTCAGTGTAGGTATGGAGGCATTTGCTGAGCTCCTATCAATTAATGTTCCCTGGAGTCAGGAGTTCTCTGATGTTCTCAGGATTTGGACTTAGGTCTCCTGCTTCTGGTTTACAGTTTTATTTTTACAGTAGCCTCAAGACTTCTCCATCTATATAGCACCAATGATAAAACATCTAGTTTAAAGATGAAAAGTTTCTCCACATTGAGGAACACCCAGAGAGGTTCACTGGCTTACATGGAGAAGAGAGGAAGGAGGGGGTAGTTAGAGGTGACTAGAATGAGATGAGGTGAGATCAAAAGAGGAGAGAACAAACTAGTCAGTAGTCACTTCCTTATGTGCATTCCTCAGTCTGGACCGCTCAGAGTTGTTCATGGAGTTATACAGGGAAGAAGAGAGGGAGGAAGTAGACAGAGGTGGTCAGGAGGATAAAAGAGGGAAATGAAAAGAAGAGAGACAGATCCAGCCAGTAACCAGTTCCCTAAATGTTCTCCACCGTCTGGAACACACAGATTTACAGAGTTGGGTAGAGAAGAGAAGGGGAGGGAAGAGACAGAGGCCACTTGGTGGAGAAAAAGGAGAGTCCAAAGGAGAAGAGAGTGGTCAAACTAGTAATCTTGCTCTCAGGTAAAATTGGGTACTGAAGATTGGGTTTTTAAATGTACAATATTGACAACAAATACCAAGAGCAAAGATTAAAAATCTAGAGTAGAAGTTGGATTTTCAAAAATACAATATTAAATAAAAGAAGAAGAAGGAGAAGAGGGGAAAAATGCCACAAGAATTATTTAAAAACAACAACCACCACAAAAAGAGTATATATGATGTTTGCTTTCAAAATAGTGTGTTTTTTTTTTGAAAGGTAATAGTAGGTTATAAAAATAAAAATTAAAGGAGAAATAGAGGACTTAAAATTTTTAAAAAGTTTAAAAAAAAGGAAGAGGAAAAAGGAAAACCAAAAACAATCACACAACAATATCAACAACAACAACAACAACAAAGAATGATCATAAAAATAGTAAAGATATATCTGACCCTTTCTCTGGTGTTGTGGGCGGTGTGGGGTCACTTCCAAGGCGATTTCCGCTGTTTAACTTCTTCTGTTTGCTGGTTTCTTCAGTGTCTGATTTCCGTCCTGTCATGGAGGGAGGGGGACGGTTGTGGACACTTTTTTTTTCTTTTTTTAGGCTCACTTGTTCATTCGCGCTGTGGGGAGGAAGGGATGCTGCATACAAGTAACACTGGTGTGTGTTTGCAGTGTCTCAGCCCCCCTGGGCCTGCCCCTGCTCATGGCACGCACCACTCAGGCTCTACGTTGCTCCGCCGGGAACCGTCTAAGGCTGGCCCTAGGCTTCATGCACCTCCCCGGTCTAAGCCACTCAGGTTTGGCATTCAGGTACCTCAGAGGCACAGATTCGGTTGGGCCTGCATTTTGTGCCCTTCCCAAGTCCGAGTAGCTCAGGTGTTTGGCGAGCGCAGTCGCTGTGACTTGTCGCCTTTCCTGTCTCTGCTGCTCAGTTTTTGCTCACGTCCCTTCTCTGGTGGCTGATGACTGTCCAGAATCCCAGAAGTCTTAGTTAGCAAAGAAGCCTGTTTGCATTTTGGTATGTAATGTCTCTCTTGGGCTTGGATTGCCCCCTTTCAGCCCTTATGGCTCTGGCTGCCTGTCGCCAGAGGGGGGTGGTTTGCAGCCGGCTTGTTCTGTTCTGTCCTTTGTTCTGTGCGCGGTCCTGGTGGTGTCTTATGTTTGAGCTTTTCGCGTGGTAGCTATCCCACAGTCAGGTTTGCTAGCTCAAGTTAGTTCGCTCTGGTTAGGTGTGGGGCATTCCAGCCTGAAGCTCACAAAGCACTGCAGCCCATGCCTCCCGCACCTCCCTGCCCAGCCCCCACTTGCTAGTAGCGGATGCAGGCATCTGCGCTGCTTCTCTGCTGGGGGAGTTACTGTTGGGCTCATAATCTGTTGGTTTTAATTATTTATTTATTTTTCCTTCCTGATATGTTGCCCTCTGTGCTCCCAAGACTCGCCACAGACTTGGCAGCGAGACTGTTTCCTCTCTTCTTAAAATTCCCTTTCCAGGACATAGCTCCCTCCCTAACTCCCTTGTCTCTTTTTTGTCTTTTATATTTTTCCCTATCTGTTTTTGAAGACAATGGTCTGCTTTTCTGGGTGTTTGATGTCCTCGGCCAGCATTCAGAAGTTATTTTGTGGAATATACTCAGCATTGAAATGTTCTTTTGATGAATTTGTGAGGGAGAAAGTGGTCTCCCCATCCTACTTCTCCCCCATCTTAGGACCGCCACCCCCCTCCACCATCAGGGTCTTTTAGAATGATGGCACAACCCCTGGAATTCCTCTCGAGGGTCAAGTTGAGACCGCCTCCTCTTGAAGTGCGATGGGAATGCCAGGATACCTTTCCTGACGAAGCATGGAAGTGGACCCTTATCTCGAGGTAAGTGGGGAAAACCGGGGCTCTTTTTGAGTTGTGGCGGGATGCTCGGGGTTTCTCGAATGGAGACAGCTATGTTGGGGAACTTCTTGAGTTGTCACCAGGGTGTTAAGGACCCTTTCAAGGCTCAAGAAGGATGGGGGATTTCCCTCGAGATGCCACAGCAGAAGAGGGCCTCATCTCACCTGGAAGGGAGAATCTCCTGGATTTTCTCGAGTTGCAGCAGGAAACTTGGTGTTCCTATGGAGTTACAATGGGGATCTCAGCGAACTGCTCGTGTGGCCTCAGGAAAGTCCAGTCTGCATATGAGTTGTGAGGGGCCTCTCGGGATTCATCTGCAGTCAGTGCTGGGGCTGAAGTCCTCATCTAGACTTCAGGCCAGGACCCCCGGTTTCCTCTCCAGTGCTAACATGGAACTCGAGGTTGCTCTGGAGTTTCCACAGGGGAGTCAGGCCTCGTCTCTTATGGAGACACGCAAGTCCGCACTCCTCTTGAGCTGGAAAAGCAGTATCAGGCTTCCGGTCTAGTTGACATAGGGATCAGTGGCTTTCTCTCGAGGTGCCACAGGGCTGTCACATCCGCCATCGTGTTTGGAGTCGATCCTCGGGGTGATTGTCGAGTCAGTGCAGGGGAGTCAGGTGTATCTTGAGTGGATTGGGACACCGGGGTCTTTTGGAATGGTGGCACGACCCTCTCGAGGGTCAAGTTGAGACCGCCTCCTCTTGAGGTGTGACGGGAACACCAGGATTCCTTTCCCAACGAAGCAGGGAAATGGACCCTCATTTTGAGATGAGAAGGGAAACCAGGGCTTTTCTTGAGCTGTGGTGGGACCCTCGGTGTTCCTCTAGAGTGGAGACGGGTATGTCGGGGAACTTCTTGAGTTGCCTCAAGGGTGTCAAGGACCCTTTCGAGGCTCAAGAGGGAAGGTGAGATTTCTCTCGAGATGCCACAGTGGAAGAAGGCCTCAACTCGGGTGGAGGGGAGGATCTCCTGGTTTTTCTTGAGTTGTGGCAGGAAACTTGGTTTTCCTCTCAAGTTATGACGTGGACCTCAGCGACCCGCTCATGTGGTCTCAAGAAACTCCAGTCTCCATGCGAGTTGTGAAGGGCCTCTTGGGATTCCTCTGCAGTCACCGCGAGGACCGTGGTCCTCATCTGAATTTAGGCCAGAACCCATGGGTTCCTCTCCAATGCTGACATGGATCTCGGTGTTCCTCTGGAGATCCACAGGGGAGTCAGGCCTTGTCTGGTGTGGAGACATGCAAGTCTGCTCTCCTCTCGAGGTGGAAAAGCAGTATCAGGCTTCCTGTCTAGTTGACATAGGGATCAGTGGCTTTCTCTCGAGGTGCCACAGGGCTGTCACACCTGCCATCGTGTTTGGAGTTGATCCTCGGGGTGACTGTCAAGTCAGTGCAGGGGCATCATGTGTATCTGGAGTGGATTGGGACATCAAGATCTTTTGGAATGGTGGCACCACCCTTGGAATTCCTCTCGAGGGTCAAGTTGTAACCGTCTCCTCTTTAGGTGCGATGAGAAAGCTGCAATTCTTTTCCCGACGAAGCAGCGAAATGGACCCTCATCTCGAGATGAGGAGGGAAACCCGGGGCTCTTCTTGAGCTGTGGCGGGACCCTCAGTGTTCCTCTCGAGTGGAGACGGGTATGTTGGGGAACTTCTTGAGTGGCCTCAAGGGTTTTAAGGACCCTTTCGAGGCTCAAGAGGGAAGGTGGGATTTCTCTCAACATGCTGCAGCAGAGAAGAGCCTCATCTCGCATGGAGGGGAGAATCTCCTGGTTTTTCTCGAGTTGCGGCAGGACACTTGGGGTTTCTCTCGAGTTACAACGGGGACCTCAGGGACCCTCTCGTGTGGCCTCAGAAAAGTCCAGTTTCCATGTGACTTGCATAGGTCTCTCAAGTTTCCTCTGCAGTCACTGCAGGGGCTGAGGTCTTCATCTGGAGTTCAGGCTGGAAACTCAGGGTTCCTCTCCAGTGCTGACATGGATCTCAGGGTTCCTCTGGAGTTTCTACAGGGGAGTCAGGCCTTGTCTCATGTGGAGACATGCAACTCCGCTCTCCTCTCGAGGTGGAAAAGCAGTATCAGGCTTCCTGTCTAGTTGACATAGGGATCTGTGGCTTTCTCTCGAGGTGCCACAGGGCTGTCACACCTGCCATCATGTTTGGAGTCGACCTCGGGGTGACCATCGAGTCAGTACAGGGGAGCCAGGTGCATCTGGAGGGGATTGGAACATCGCAATCTTTTGGTATGGTGGCATGACCCCTGGAGTTCCTCTCAAGTGCCAAGTTGAGGCCGCCTGCTTTTGAGGTGGGATGGGAATGCCGGGATTCCTTTCCCGACCAAGGAGGAAAATGGACCCTCATTTTGAGATAAGGAGGGAAACCAGGGCCCTTCTTGAATTGTGGCGGGACCCTCGGGTTTTCTCTCGAGTGGAGACGGGCATGTCGGAGAACTTCTTAAGTGGCCTCAAGGATGTCAAGGACCCTTTCGAGGCTCAAGAGGGAAGGTGGGATTTCTCTTGAGATGCCGCAGCAGAGAAGGGCCTCATCTCATGTGGAGGGGAGAATCTCCTGGTTTTTCTCGTGTTGTGGCAGGAAACTTGGGGTTCCTCTCGAGTTACGACAGGGACCTTGGGGACCTGTTCATGTGGCCTCAGGAAAGTTCAGTTTCTATGCAAGTTGCGAGGGGCCTCTCGGGATTCCTCTGCAGTCGCTGCCAGAGCCGAGGTCCTCATCTGGAGTTGAGGCCAGAACCTCAGGGTGTTTCCCCAGTGCTGACATGGATCTTGGTGTTCTTCTGGAGTTCTCACAGGGAGTCAGGCCTCGTCTGGTGTGGAGACATAAAAGTCCACTCTCCTCTCGAGCTGGCAAAACAGTGTCAGTCTTCCTGTCAAAGTGACATAGGGATCAGTGGTTTCTCTCGAGTTGTGACAGGGTTGTCACACCTTCCATCGCATTTTGAGTGCATCCTCGAGGTGACCATTGAGTCAGTGAAGGACAGACAGGTGTATCTCGAGTGGATTGGGACATTGGGGTCTTTTGGAATGGTGGCATGACCCCTGGAGTTCCTCTCGAGTGTGAAGTTGAGATGGGCTGCTCTTGAGGTGCGACGGGAATGCCTGATTCCTTTCCTGATGAAGCAGGGAAATGAACCCTCATATCTAAATAAATAGGGAAATCCCAAGCTCTTCTTGGTTGTGGCGGGACCCTCGGTGTTCCTCTCTTGTGGAGACGGGTATGTCAGGAAACTTCTTGAGTGGCCTCAAGGGTGTCAAGGACACTTTCGAGGCTCAAGAGGGAAGGTGGGATTTCTCTCGAGACACTGCAGTGGAAAAGGGCTTCATCTCGCATGGAGGGGAGAATCTCCTGGTTTTTCTCAAGTTGCGGCAGGAAACTTGGGATTTCTCTCGAGTTACGCCCGGGACCTCAGGTACCCGCTCTTGTGGCCTCAGGAAAGTCCAGTTTGCATGCCAGTTGCGAGGGGCCTCTCGGGATTCCTCTGCAGTCGCTGCCGGGGCTGAGGTCCTCATCTGGAGTTCAAGCTGGAACCTCAGGATTCCTCTCCAGTGCAGACATGGTTCTTAGGGTTGTGCTGGAGTTTCCACAGGACAGTTAGGCCTCATCTTGTGTGGACACATGCAAGTCCGCTCTCCTCTCGAGCTGGAGAAGCAGTATCAGGCTTCCTGTCTAGTTGACATAAGGATCAGTGGCTTTCTCTCGAGGTGCCACAGGGCTGTCACACCTCACATCGTGTTTTGAGTCGATCCTCGGGGTGACTGACGAGTCAGTGCAGGGGAGTCAGGTGTATCTGGGTGGATTGGGATATTGGGGTCTTTTGGAATGGTGGCACGACCCCTGGAGTTCCTCTCGAGGGTCAATTTGAGATCGCCTCCTCTTGAGGTGGGACGAGAATGTCAGGATTCCTTTCCCAACGAAGCAGGACTAATTTCCATTAGAATGGACTGGTTGGATCTCCTTGCAGTCCAAGGGACTCTTAACAGTCTTCTCCAACATCACAGTTCAAAAGCATCAATTCTTCAGCACTCAGGTTTCTATAAAGAAACTCATGTCCATACATGACTACTGGAAAAACCATAGCTTTGAATAGATGGATTTTGTTGGGAAAGGAATGTCTCTGCTTTTTAAAAGGTGTCTAGGTTGATCATAGCTTTTCTTCCAAGGAGCAAGCGTCTTTTAATTGCATGGCTGCAGTCCCATCTGTAGTGATTTTGGAGCCCAGAAAAGTTAAGTTGGACACTGTTTCCACTGTTTCCCCATCTATGGCCATGAAGTGATGGGAATGGATGCCATGATCTTCATTTTTTGATGGTATATCTATTTGGACTGGACAAGTAAAATTAAAATTATGGTTTAGATGACAATTTGTTTGAAGCTGAAAATGTTAACTTCCTCTGTAGGGAGGCCAGAGGTTCCCAGGTGGCAGGAGAAAATAAACTGCAAGTGGCACACTTTTTCCCCTTCTCTGTTGACACCTGGTTCCACTTGAACTTAACTTTTCTCAAACCTTGAGCTAACCAATGCCTTTTTCATATGGTAATGTTTTTCTTAAACTCTGTTAATGAAGCTGTCTATTTGCCTTGGAATCTGCCTTTCTTCAAATCGCCTAAGACTAAGTTTTTTGTCTTTTCTCAAACCTTGGGCTGATCATGACTCAACAAACGAGTATTCATATCAACTGTTTTATGGTGAGGGAGTGGGGATGACACACCTTGTGTCATTCTATGTCAAAAATGCATATTGTGGAAGAAGGGCCTGGTGAAACTCCCTCAGCCTTAAGGTGTCTCTCTTATTTGATTAGCAGCTCACTAACATAAAATGCCTTTCTGAAAACAAGCAAGTTGGCACTCTTTCTGTCTCCTTCTGATGTCTGTGTCAGAAACTTTCCCTATCTCTATTATACTTTAATAAAACTTTGCTACAGAAAAAGTTCTGAGTAGTCAAGACTCATCTCTGCCCCTGGATCGAAATCTTCTCCTCCAGAGGCCACGAATCCCACATAGCACATGGCTTGCAATGGCAACCTTTCAGAATCATACCAAAAAACAGTTTATCTGAGAAAATTAAAAACAAGCCTTTCCAAAGTTGCTTGGTGGTCCAGTGTTTAGGACTCCAGGCTTCTACTGTAGGTGGCTGGGGTTTGATCTCTGGTCAGGGAACTAAGATTCCCCTGCCATGCAGCAGTGCAACCAAAAAAAAAAAAAAAGGCCTTTCTCCTCTAAAACAATTATTTGTTCATTTATCTATTTTGTCTTCACTGGATCTTAGTTGTGGCATGTGGGATCCTGGTTACAGCATGCAAACTCTTAGTTGTAGCATGTGGGATCTAGTCCTCTGACCAAGGACTGAACCTGAGCCTCCTGCATTGGAAGCACAGAGTCTTGGCCCATGGATCACCAGGGAAGTCTTTTGCTCATTTCAGTTGCTCTGTGACCCTGCTGACTGGATCCTTGGGCAGCCTCCTCCTCTCTACTCTCCTGCCAGGCATCTTTGTGAGTGTTTCATGTCTTTATGGTTCTGGACCAAGTATCACCACAAACAACCCAGTGAACACATCCTGGTGCTCTCCACATTCTTGGATTTATATGTGAGAGGGTTGACCAGGAGTTCCTGCTAGTTTCCTGAAGAGTCTCACCATTCTGCATTCCCACCAACAAAATGAACATTTTCTTGTGGATCTGGAGCCCCACATACAGTATGTTGCCTGTTGTTTTAGTTTTGCTGTTTTTGAACAGTGCAGAGTATTTTCTTATGTCATTTCTCTTTTTGGG
>SJXQ01009280.1:209151-221229 GCA_006408695.1 Aepyceros melampus | reverse complement strand
GGGGGTGGGTGTGGGGGTGGGGGTGGGGGGGGGGGGGGGGGGGGGGGGGGCTCAAAGTGCATAGTTTATAAGATCTTAGTTCCCTGACCAGGGATCAAATCTGGGTCCACAGCAGTGAAAGTACCAAGTCCTAACCATTGAACAGCCAAGGAAGTCGCTGTTTCATTCATTTTGACTTGCATCCCCAACCACCTCACTGCGTCAGTTTGCCTATGCAGTTTGCTCTCATGCTCATGAACGGCCCAGTTTTCTGCTGGGCTACCTGTTATTGGCACACAGATGTGTATTAGGTTATTTTATATGTGTATGTATGTAGATCAAGTTAATATATATACATTTGAACAAATGCACAATGTCATATATCCACCATTACCGTATCATTCAGAGTATTTTGCTGCCCTAAAAATCCTCTGTGCTCTCTCTGTTCTACATTCCCAGCCCCTGGCAACACCATCCTCTTACTGTCTCCATAATCTGCCCTCCCTGACACATCTTCTAGTTGGGGTCACACCAGACATAACATTTCAGACTGGCTTCCTGATCTTTGTTTTCTGTTTGAAGCTGTCTTTTCACCCCACATCACTCAGAGAATGTTATTCCAGTGCAGTAGACTTTGTCACATAAAAGCCTTGTTGGACACTCAACATGACCATTCTTCAGTTCAGTCGTGCAGTCGTGTCCGACTCTTTGCGACCTCATGAATCGCAGTACGCCAGGCCTCCCTGTCCATCACCAACTCCCAGAGTTCACTCAGACTCACGTCCATTGAGTCTGTGATGCCATCCAGCCAACTCATCCTCAGTCGTCCCTTTCTCCTCCTGCCCCCAATCCCTCCCAGCATCAGGGTCTTTTCCAATGAGTCAACTCTTCGCATAAGGTGCCCAAAGTACTGGAGCTTCAGTTTTAGCATCATTCCTTCCAAAGAAATCCCAGGGTTGATCTTCTTCAGAATGGACTGGTTGGATCTCCTTGCAGTCCAAGGGACTCTCAAGAGTCTTCTCCAACACCACAGTTCAAAAGCATCATTCTTCTGTGCTCAGCCTTCTTCACAGTCCAACTCTCACATCCATACATGACCACTGGAAAAACCATAGCCTTGACTAGACGGACCTTAGTCGGCAAAATAATGTCTCTGCTTTTGAATATACTATCTAGGTTGGTCATAACTTTTCTTCCAAGGAGTAAGCGCCTTTTAATTTCATGGCTGCAGTCACCATCTGCAGTGATTTTGGAGCCCAAAAAAACAAAGTCTGACACTGTTTCTACTGTTTCCCCATCTATTTTCCATGAAGTGATGGGGCCAGATGCCATGATCTTCGTTTTCTGAATGTTGAGCTTTAAGCCAACTTTTCCACTCTCCTCTTTCACTTTCAACAAGAGGCTTTTTAGCTCCTCCTCACTTTCTGCCATAAGGGTGGTGTCATCTGCATATCTGAGATCCATTGAGTCTGTGATGCCATCCAGCCATCTCATCCTCGGTCGTCCCTTTCTCCTCCTGCCCCCAATCCCTCCCAGCATCAGGGTCTTTTCCAATGAGTCAACTCTTCGCATAAGGTGCCCAAAGTACTGGAGCTTCAGTTTTAGCATCATTCCTTCCAAAGAAATCCCAGGGTTGATCTCCTTCAGAATGGACTGGTTGGATCTCCTTGCAGTCCAAGGGACTCTCAAGAGTCTTCTCCAACACCACAGTTCAAAAGCATCAATTCTTCGGCGCTCAGCCTTCTTCACAGTCCAACTCTCACATCCATACATGACCACAGGAAAAACCATAGCCTTGACTAGACGGACCTTAGTCGGCAAAGTAATGTCTCTGCTTTTGAATATACTATCTAGGTTGGTCATAACTTTTCTTCCAAGGAGTAAGCGCCTTTTAATTTCATGGCTGCAGTCACCATCTGCAGTGATTTTGGAGCCCAAAAAAACAAAGTCTGACACTGTTTCTACTGTTTCCCCATCTATTTTCCATGAAGTGATGGGGCCAGATGCCATGATCTTCGTTTTCTGAATGTTGAGCTTTAAGCCAACTTTTCCACTCTCCTCTTTCACTTTCAACAAGAGGCTTTTTAGCTCCTCCTCACTTTCTGCCATAAGGGTGGTGTCATCTGCATATCTGAGGTTATTGATATTTCTCCCAGCAATTCTTAGAAGTACCTAAAATTTTTTTCTTACTATGATCATAAAGTTCTAAGTTTTACATTTATGTCTGAATTATCATTACATTTATGAGTTCAGACTCATTAAATTAGTATATATATGTTGCACATTTATATAATTACTAAAAATAAATCTATTTGAAATACATTTTAATAGAATGAATCCTTTTTCCTTTTATTGTTTTTCACATGTATCCAAAGATGACTAATGACTAATTGCTAGGAAGAGAAAAGATTCAATAATTAGATCTATTCCTATTTTGTATTTCTTAGATATTAGCACAGATACCTTGCTCAGATAAGAATAGCTTATTCATTCAATTCCTTCCCAATTACATAACCAAGTATCACAAGAAAAGCTGGATAATCTATCAGCTGACAACTTGATTAGTGTTTCATTCAATCCTGTTGAAATGACACAGTGGGAATCTTTCAAGAGGGTTTATGAGAATCCTTTTCCAGTGTCTGGAAAGCAGGATAAAAGCATCCCCAGGATCAGTAACTGAGCAGCTGTCAACCCGACCAGCATCCCTTTCATTGAGAAAGTCTTGCTTAACCTGATGAGATTAACAGGCTCAGAAAACATGCAACACTGTCCATCTTATTCTGCCTTCATACATGTGGTATTCTGTGTCAATAAAAGGTTCTTACTGTAGGATGTTCTTCAAGTGCATTTTCTTTAACTCTGTTTATTAGCTTATTCTGCTTGTGAAATATAATTAGCCTCTTATCCCTCACTGCCTGGCCCACCAGCCTGGTTGAATTCTCTGACAGTCAAGACTCATTTCAGTGTTCACTGCAATAAAAACAGGTGTTTGTGTTGCGAGGAGGCTCACCAAACCAGGGCTAGGCAAACTGCAGGATGCATCCTGCAAGCAGCCTCAACAAAATCAGAATAAGATGGAGCTGGGGTGAACACAGCTCCTATATAAGTTCAAAAAAGGGAGGGACTTCCCTAGCTGCCCAGTTGTTTAAGACTCTGCATCCACTGCAGGGGGCATGGGTTTGATCCCTGGCCAGCGAACTAAAATCTCACAGGCCAGGTGGCACAGCCAAAAAAAGAGGTGGGAGATCACAATGCAACTTCTGTTTAAGCCACTGAATGTGCAATGATGCACTATTATCTAAAATTCCAGGTTAACAGTTTTGTTGAGGTGTAATCAACATAAAACAAATGCACATGTTTAATGTGTATAATTTGATATAGTTGGAAACACGTGTCCCCCATCAAGATAATGAATGTATCATCAATGACAAATTATTCAATGGTCAATCTAAGTAAGGGGCTTCCATGGTGGCTGAGATGGTAAAGAATCTGCTGAAAATGTGGGAAACCTGGGTTCAGTCCTTGGGTTGGGAATATCCCCTGGGGAAGGGAATGGGACCCCACTCCAGTAGTCCTACCTGGAGAATTCCATGGACAGAGGAGCCTGGCTGGCTACAGTCCATGGGATCACAAAGAGTTGGACACAACTTAGTGATTAACACATACAATCTAAGCAGGAAGTGGCAATTTTAATTTGAGCCAACATGAGGATTATAACCCAGGAGACAGGTTCTCAGAAATTTCTGAGGACCATTCTGAAGAGGTGAGGGAAGAGAATTACAATGATTCTGATGAAGGGTTATGTGCTCACTGCTATTCAGGAGGAACAGATGCCTTAAAGGTTTTAGTGTATTTCTAAGCATGTGAAGAGGTGAGTATCCAGGTTCACAAAAAGTTTCTCCTGAAAATATTTAACTGTCTGAGACCAGTCCTGCTAGATTTCCCAGAGCACAAAGTGCCTCATCCTGATGGTTGTCTGAATTCCTTTCAGGGTGTCCTATAGGTCAGTGACTACAGTGTTGATGACATCATTTCTTTAGAGCTGGGTGGCAGGAAATTTTCTTTGTTACAATCCCTCCCTTTGGTCTTAATTTTGACCAAGGTTTGGGAGGCATTTGGTGACCAATTTGTCCTAAGGTCCTAGGAATGCTCATTCTCACGTTGAGCGGGATGGGCCACTCAACCTGCTGCTACCAGACTAGGCCCTGATAACAGCAGCCCAAAGCCTTGGGCTGTCTGTCCTACTGGTCAGTCATAGTCCAGGAAATGGTTTCATCTGTGGCTTTTTCCCATACCTAGAATCACAGTGTTACAATCACTGATCTTATAGAACTATGTATTTGATCAATTGTTTCAGGTCACTTGTTCATTATTTTTATGGGAGCCTCAGTCATACATTCAGTAATGCAAGAAACAATAATCTTGTTATTATTAGACAGAATACAAGTAATATAACTAGTGACATTAATAAGGTCACAAGGGAGTATTTAAGCTGAGAACTTCCTTTAGGTGCAGCCCTGTGGTTGTCTGACCAGTCTGTTCTGCATCAATCACTATCTTTTTTTTTTTTTTTTTAGTATTTATTTATGACTGCACTGGGTCTTTGTTGCTTTCTGTTGGCTTTTCTCTAGTTGTGGGGAGCAGAGGCTGCTCTTCCTTGCAGAGCATGGACTTCTTATTGTGCTGGCTTCTCTTGTTGCAGAGCATGGACTCTAGGGCATGAGAGCTTCAGTGGTTGCAGCAAGTGGGCTCAGTAGTTGTAGCTCAGTATGTGAGTTTGGTTGCTCCATGGCATGTGGGATCTATCCAGACCAGGGATTGAACCCATGTCCCCTGCACTGGCAGGTGGATTCCTATCCACTGCACCACCAGGAAAGTCTGCAATCACTGTCTTTCAGGGAAATGACATGGCCTTGTCCATAACTCTCACCAAAGACACCTACACGTCAAGATAAGTAGTGGCCATCGTGACCCCTTACAGGATTGAGAAAGGAATGTTATCTTCTAAGGTGTTACCCTAATTCCAACCTCCATGACATAGCATTTCATTCCCACTAAGGTGCTAGAATTACAAAGACAGACAATAATAAGTGGGGAAATTGGAATATTCAAACATGGCTATTAGGAATATGAAATGATGCCACCATTTTGGAAATTAGTTTGGCAGTTTCTCAAAATGTCAAACATGGAGTCACCATGTGACTCAGTACTTTCGCTCCCACATATAAACCCAAGAAAGGAAAACATGTCCATGGAAATACTTGTACACGAATGTTCATAGCAGCACAATTCATAACAGCTGAAAGGTAAAAACCACCCAAATGACCATCCACAGATGAACATGGAACAGATACACATAATATGGTCCATCCACACAATGGACTATTACTCAGCCATGAAAAGGAGTGGAGCAGTGACACTCACTGCAGCATGGTCTCACTCAACCTTGAACACACTCACCTTGACACTCACCTTGAACACACAATACTCAGTGAGAGAAACCAGGCACAGAAAGATGCTGTCTTAGAATGTTTGGGCTGCCATAGTAAAATAACAGGATGAGGGCCTCAGCAACAGAAATATATTTCCAACAGTTCTGGAGGCCAGAAGTCTGAGATGAGGGTGTCAGGATGGTCAGGTTCTGGTGAAGCTCTGTTCTTTGTGGGGGACCATGTCTTCACTGTGTCGTCACCTGGAGGAAGGGATGAGGGAGCTCCCTGGGAGTCTTTTTCATAAGAACACTAATTCCATTCATGGCTCCTCTTTCATGACTTCATCACCACTCAAATCTCCACCTCTTCATACTATTACCTTAGGGGTTAGGATGATTCTATTTACAGGAAACATCCAGAACAGACAAACCTAGAGATAGGAAGCAGGTTAGTGGTGTCAAATACTGGGGGGAGGGGAAAGGCAGTGGGAAGTGACTGCTCATGGAGATTCATCTGGGGTCTCATTTTGGGATGAGATGTTCTGGAACAAGTTTGTGACTTGTTTTTTGATTTGTCTTTCACAGAGTAGAAATCTTTAATTTTATTAAATCCAGGGAATCCTTTGCTTTTCTTTGTGGATTGTCTTTTTTTGTTGTGTGTCAACACTCCAAAGCTCATGATGTACTTGGCCAAACCCAAACTCATGTCACCTTTCTCCTGTAAATTGAATAGTTTTGTATCTGAAACGTGTCTGTGAAAAACTGAGTGAATTTAGTGTGAGTTGTAAAGTTTACATCTACATTCATTTCATTCCTCATGGTTTCCCATTAATTGTTCCTTAACTATTTTAAAATAGTAAAGACATCACTTTGCTGACAAAGGTCCATATTGTCAAAGCTATTGTCTTTCCTGTAGTCAAGTACGGATGTGAGAGTTGGACCATAAATAAGGCTGAGTGCTGAAGAATTGATGATTTTTAACTGTGATACTAAAGAGCCTCGATGAAAATGAAAGAGGAGGGTGAAAAAACTGGCTTCAAACTCAGCATTCGGAAACATAACATCATAGCATCTGGTCCCATCACTTCATGGTGTAGATAAGGATACAATAGAAACAGTCAAAGACTTTATTTTCTTTGGCTCCAAAATCACTGAGGACAGTGACAGCAGCCATTAAAAGATGCTTGCTCCTTGGAAGAAAAGCTATGACAAAACTAAACACCATATTAAAAAGCAGAGACATTACTCTGCCAACAAAGTTTTATATATTCAGAGCTAAGGTTTTTCCAGCAGTCATGTATGGATGTAAGAGTTGGACCATAAAGAAAGCTGAGCACTGAAGAATTAATGCTTTTGAACCATAGTATTGGAAAAGACTCTTGAGAGATGTTGGACAGCAAGGAAATCAAGCCAGTCAATCCTAAAGGAAATTAACCCTGAATATTCATTAGAAGAACTGAAGCTGAAGCTCCAGTACTTTGACCACCTGATGCGAAGAGCCAACTCACTGGAAAAGACCCGAATGCTGGGAAAGATTGAGGACAGGAGGAGAAGGGGATGCAGAGAATGAGATGGTTAGATAGTACCACTGACACAATGGACGTGAACTTGGGCAAACTCCAGGATATAGTAAGGGACAAGGAGGCTTGACATGCTGTAGTCCATAGGGTTTCAAAGAGTCAGACATGACTTGAGTTGGTCTCTGGGTCTCTGACTCTGCAGTCAGGGTTGGAAGTAGTGGGGGATCTTGGGTCTCTGGAATCTGAGGGGCCCTTTACTGGGGAGGGCGTAGGAGACCCCAGGTGGTAATTAGCTGAGTCCAAGGCCCTCCTGAGTATGAGGCATCCTAGCCCCCATGAATCACCAAGAGGCTGGCTCCATCCTCCCCTCAGCCCCCAGGCCTGGTCCCTGCTTCTGAGAAATTCCCTAGGGTGGGGCTCTGGTGCTGGAAATGCCTCCATGCTGTGGTTCCTGAGTCTCCAGGGAGGATAGAGGAGTGAGGGGAGACTTGTCCACAGAAAGGGAGCCTCTGCAGAATAAAGCCTGGGGCTGCTGCACCCCACACCATCCCTGGGCAGGACAGTGAGAGTGAGGCTCCTTCCCCTCCCAAAACACGCAGAACACATAGGGCACTGGTCACTGGGACCCTATACAATATCAAAACCTCCCACACAGGCCCATTGGGTGAGAGACACTATTTAAAGGCTATTAATGGAGATGGGGGAAGAAAAGGGGAGGTGAAACTGGGGTGGGGAGAGTTGGAAAATCATCCAAGGACATAGTCTCCCTGCAGTGACACCCCCTCACCCAGGTAGAGGTGACCCTCCAAGTCAGAACCCTCATGTCTTGGACATCCACATTCTGGGCCTTTGGAGGACAAATACCTGAGCACCCTTAGTACTTGCCTACATCTGCTGCATTAAGCTCTGCCCCGTCTTCTTCATGGCCAAGTTCTCACCCCTCCCAACAGGGCTCTTGGGGGCTTAATGTGATGAGGGGAGTCTATGGCAAGACTGGAGGCCATGTGGCAGGCAGAAGAGCTCGCACTAATCTTGTAAGTCCACACATCATGGTTGTAGATCGTGCACTGGGCACCAAGCTGTCGATGTAGAAGGTACAGTGTTCCAGGGACCAGTCCAGCCCCTGCAGATGTGTGACCACTGATCAGTCCATGTAGACTATGCACGGAGCTCTGGGATGCTCCCACACTCCTGGAGGGACACTTGAGCACTGGCCCTGGAATGACCAGGAGATCAGACAGCAGGGTCCCCCCCACCTAATCTAAGTTTGCACAAGAAACCAAAGACACCTCTGCAGAAAAACAAGATGTCACCAGCCTGACTACTGTTCTAAGGAGCTTGGCTGGTGCCTGACTGCTGTCCTGAGGAACCAGGCTCAAGTCTGACTGCTGTCTTGAGTAACTTGGCTGGTGTCTGGGTGCTGTCCTGGGTTGAATATGGGGCCCCTCAAAATTAAATCCACATCATGACCCCAGAATCTGAGAATGGATACTTATTTGTAAGTAGGTCTTTGCAGGTGTAATTAGTTACAGATCTGGGGGTGAGGTCATCCTGGATCACAGTGGCCCTAAATCAATGTTAATGTCCTTTAGAGAGACAAGAGAAGACAGGCAGACAGAGGAGACACTCGGTGAAGACAGAGGCAGAGATGGGAGGGAGGAGGCCATGAGCCCAGGAACACCTGGAGCCCATAGAAGCTGGAAGAGGCAGAAAGGACCTGATGCTGGAGCCTCTGGAGGAAGTGCAGTGCTGGGACACCTTGATCTCAGATATCTTGTCTCCAGGACTGAGAGAGGACAGGCTTCTGTTGTTCGGAGCCTCCATATGTGGCTGTTTGTCACCGCTGCCCCAGGAAGCTCAGCAGGTAGTGGGCAACTCCCTGCCCTGTTCTAAACCCTCTCTCCCTCCCACAGGTGAGGTGGCCCTGAAGACCCTACTCTTACCTCCATGTCCAGTAGAGCTGATCTTGGAGTGGTTCTGAGTTTTGCAGGCTGAGCCCCTGTTGCTATGCCCCTACTTCCCCACAAGAGCATCCAGAACAAGCTGTCTTCCCTGTTGCCTGACTCCCCTTCCCCTAGCCAGTAACTCAGGAAAGGTCAAGGGCTCTGTAGCAGCATCTGCAGGCAGGCTGCATCTGGACCTGCGTTCACATCTTCCCTGTAAACACAGTGAGAATTTTCCCTGACCTCACACCCCCTGCTGACTGTCTCCTCATCTGGCCACAGGCCCGGTGCAGGTGTGAGACCCACTGCCCTCTCAGCCTCTTCATCATGTTCTCAGAGCTGCTCCAGACCCCTGCTGAAAACCCATGAACCCACTTTTAATAGGAGTGCCCTTGCTCACAACCCTCCAACCCCCATTTTTGCAGGAGTTAGCAAGTCCAAGAATACAGAGAGAAGAAAGGAAGCAACAAAAAACAAAACCAGATTGAGCCAGCTGAGACCAAGATGGCAATGAATCTGACCTCCAACAGACTTTGAGTCTCATTGTATGTTGATTTTACTATATTATCATATTAAGTGGCATATCTACTGGTGGCCATGACCAGACAGGAAGAACCAAAAAAGGATAAAAAGGAGGTGGCACACCTCTCGCTTAGAAAAAGCCCTGTCTCTTCCCTCAGTGCACATGCCTCCCCAGCATTAGCCTCACTCCTTCTCCTTTGTCTTTACTCTGGAGAATTAAAGCCTTCTCTCCAGGTGGGCAAGAAGCTGATCTGTGAACTTAATTCCCGCTTCTCCATTCTTTGGCCTCTGAATGAAGCCTGTGATGTGTTGGTCTCAGCTTTGGCTTCCTAATCACCTCCTTGAACCTGAATGGAGAAAGGAAACCTTCCCTGTTGAGGCAGAGAGTCTCAGCCAGGCTCAGGCCCAAGTAGGGTCCATACAACTAGGTAACAATCTGTAAGGGGACAGAGGTCTCTGCCTACAGGGTTAGTGAAGGGCTTATAGCTACAGTACTTGCTACTCTTACACTTACAGCTACCATACTTGTTTTGTGGACAGCACAGCCCCTCAAGGGCCTGGACAGTATGCTCTCATCCCCTCCATGACCACCTTACAGTCATGACTCAGTGATACTGGCTATTGGGTGTCCAGTCAAGAGAACCCAGAGACAGTACCTAAAGCTAGATCAGAGGTGTCTTTTTACAGGCAGTGTGCATATTAGATATTAGGACTTTGTTTTGCATCTAGTAACAGAGCTGCTAAAAGCTGGTGTGTGCTGTGGACTTGAAACCCACGTGCAGGACAAGAGCTCCCAATGGGCCCTGGCTCAGAAGTTTCTGCACAAATGATGGCCACAGTAGTACTTCCTTGCCAAGTCCTCCAGGCCTCCCTGGTAGGCACAGGTGGACCCACACCCCATGGGCTCCCTGACCCAGAGTCTGAAGGGCTAATGCAGGCAGGGCATGGGGATGACAGTGGTCACTCCACCCACCACCAAAACTGAGCCCATCCCAGGCTCTGCTACAAGTCTGCTCTCATTTGCTGTCTAGATCCTGAAAACAGACCTGCAGGAAACAGGGATCATGAGTCCCATATTGATGGTGTTCTGTGGATTGAGATCTGTAAATTATTTAGAGTTTATTTTTGTGTATGGTGTTAGGGGGTGAGAAATAGAATATTTCCTGCTGTATCAGTAAACAAGGATGCCATAGTCATCAGTAATTGCAGTCCTCCTATGTGAGCCGGTGAGCCCTCAGGGAACTCAGGAAGAAGAGTATCTGCTCTCTAGCAGCCATCAGGCTGCAGACACTCCCTAAGGTGAGCTCTGAGGAAAGGAAGCTTAGGATGTGAAAACAAGACGCAGGCCCCAGACAGGGGAAGTGCATATGAAAGGAATGATTTCAGAGAGCCCTGACTCATGCATCTTCCCATACACAGAAAAATACTAAATTCCTTGACTCAGGATATCTGGTTTTCTTTACCAATATTCTTTTTATATTCAGACTACCTGCCCTTTGTTACAAAGTTCTTGTAACCTGGCTCCTCCCTTCACCTCCTAGGGTTCTCTCAGGGTTACTGGAGATGGTGTCTTCTGGACTTAAAGCCCGAAAATTTTCCACCAAATAAAATATAAATCTCAACTTTTAGGTTGTGAATATTTTTAAGTCAACAGAAATATTTTATTTTGTTCCATGTTTCATTGTCTAAGGAACCTCCACACTGTCTCCATGGGCTTCCCAGGTGGCACTAGTGGTAAAGAACCTGTTTGCCAACACAGGAAACATAAGAAACAGGGCTCGATCCCTGGGTGGGGAAGATCCCCTGGAGGAGGTCATTGCATTCCACTCCAGTTTGCTTGCCTGGAGAATCCCATGGACAGAGGAGCCTGGTGGGCTACTGTCCACAGGGTTGAAAAGAGTCAGGCACGACTGAAGTGACTTAGCATGCATGCACACTGTCTCCATAGTGGCTCTTCCCAGGTGACACTCCAACATTGATGGAAGAGGGTCCTCATTTCTCCACACCCTCTCCAGCCTTGATTCTTTGTAGAGTATTTGAAAATGGCCATTCTGACTGGTGTGAGGTGATACATCATTGTAGTTTTGATTTGGATTTCTCAGTCCTGAAAGATGATGCTGTGAAAGTGCTGCACTCAATATGCCAGTGAATTTGGAAAACTCAGCAGTGGCCACAGGACTGGAAAAAGTCAGTTTTCATTCCAATTCCAAAGAAAGGCAAAGCCAAAGAATGCTCAAACTACTGCACAGTTGCACTCATCTCACATGCTAGTAAAGTAATGCTCAAAATTCTCCAGGCCAGGCTTCAGCAATACGTGAACCGTGAACTCCCTGATGTTCAAGCTGGTTTTATTTTTTTTTATTAATTTTTATTTTTCAGTTTGTTTTGCTTTACAATACTGTATTCATTTTGCTATACATTGACATGAATCAGCCACGAGTGTACATGAACTCCCAATCCCGACCCCCACCTCCCCCCTCCCGCCCCACACCATCTCTATGGACTATCCCCGTGCCTCAGTCCCAAGCATCCTACATCCTGCATCGAACCTAGACCGGCAATTCATTTCACTTATGATATCATACATGTTGCACTGCCATTTTCCCAAATCATCCCTCTCTCTCCCTCTCCCACAGAGTCCAAAAGGCTGTTCTATACATCTGTGTCTCTTTTGCTGTCTTGC
>SJXQ01009280.1:173678-208551 GCA_006408695.1 Aepyceros melampus | reverse complement strand
AAAGCAAAAATAAACAAATGGGATCTAATTAAAATTAAAAGCTTCTGCACAACAAAGGAAACTATAAGCAAGGTGAAAAGACAGCCTTCTGAATGGGAGAAAATAATAGCAAATGAAGCAACTGACAAACAACTAATCTCAAAAATATACAAGCAGCTTATGCAGCTCAACTCCAGAAAAATAAATGACCCAATCAAAAAATGGGCCAAAGAACTAAATAGACATTTCTCCAAAGAAGACATACGGATGGCTAACAAACACATGAAAAGATGCTCAACATCACTCATTATCAGAGAAATGCAAATCAAAACCACAATGAGGTACCATTTCACACCAGTCAGAATGGCTGTGATCCAAAAGTCAACAAGCAATAAATGCTGGAGAGGGTGTGGAGAAAAGGGAACCCTCTTGCACTGTTGGTGGGAATGCAAATTAGTACAGCCACTATGGAGAACAGTGTGGAGATTCCTTTAAAAATTGCAAGCTGGTTTTAGGAAAGGCAGAGGAACCAGAGATCAAATTGCCAACATCTGCTGGATCATGGAAAAAGCAAGAGAGTTCCAGAAAAAAAATCTATTTCTGTTTTATTGACTATGCCAAAACCTTTGACTGTGTGGATCACAAGAAACTATGGAAAATTCTGAAAGTGATGTGAATACCAGACCACTTGATCTGCCTCTTGAGAAATCTGTACGCAGGTCAGGAAGCAGCAGTTAGAACTAGACATGGAACAACAGACTGGTTCCAAATAGGAAAAGGAGTACGTCAAGTCTGTATATTGTCACCCTGCTTATTTAACTTATATTCAGAGTACATCATGAGAAACGCTGAACTGGAAGAAGCACAAGCTGGAATCAAGATTGCCGACAGAAATATCAATCACCTCAGATATGCAGATGACAACAACCTTATGACAGAAAGTGAAGAGGAACTAAAAAGCCTGTTAATGAAAGTGAAAGATGATATTGAAAAAGTTGGCTTAAAGCTCAACATTCAGAAAACAAAGATTACGGCATCTTGTCTCACCACTTCATGGGAACTAGATGGGGAGACAGTGGAAATGGTGTCAGACTTTATTTGGGGGGCTTTAAAATCATTCCAGATGGTGATTGCAGCCATGAAATTAAAAGATGCTTACTCCTTGGAATAAAAGTTATGACCAACCTAGATAATATATTCAAAAGCAGAGACATTACTTTGCCGACTAAGGTGCATCTAGTCAAGGCTATGGTTTTTCCTGTGGTCATGTATGGATGTGAGAGTTGGACTGTGAAGAAGGCAGAGCGCCAAAGAATTGATGTTTTTGAACTGTAGTGTTGGAGAAGACTCTTGAGAGTCCCTTGGATTGCAAGGAGATCCAACCAGTCCATTCTGAAGGAGATCAGCCCTGGGTATTCTTTGGAAGGACTGATGCTAAAGCTGAAACTCCAGTACTTTGGGCACCTTATGCGAAGAGTTGACTCATTGGAAAATACTCTGATGCTGAGAGGGATTGGGGGCAGAAGGAGAAGGGGACAACAGAGGATGAGATGGCTGGATGGCATCACCGACTCGATGGACATGAGTCTGAGTGAACTCTGGGATTTGGTGATGGACAGGGAGGCCTGGCATGCTGTGATTCATGGGGTGGCAAAGAGTCGGACATGACTGAGTGACTGAACTGAACTGAATATTTAGCAAGGTTGACATCATTTCCTGTGTTTTTTTTTAAAGGATATGAGTGAAACATCTTGCAATTGACTCTTGAATGTCTGTGCTGTGACTTGAAGAACACTCCTAGAACATTCCTTGAAGACAGGTGTTATTTACTCAAAATGTGGCAGAAACTAGTAATTGAGAAACCAAACACCACAGTCGGAGAGTTGGAGAACTCAGGTTTATTATGCAGGCGGGCCCAGAGGAATTAACACTCCAAGCTCTGAACCCTGAACAAAGTTTTTATAGACCTACTATAGTGGGCAATACTACAGCTAATAGGCTGGTTTAAACTAAGGGATTTCCCATGTGTGGGAACATCAGGCAAGGAAGAGAAGGGGATGCCTGACCTTTACCGGACAGGCATGATTAAGCAGGTTTGCAGGGGCTGGTCGATTGCAAAGAGCGGACAAGGGTGAGTGAGATAAGCTCCAGTTCCTAGTAATCTAAGTCCATGCTTTCTGAGACTATGTGACCTAAGTGATCCACACTTTGTAAGGAGAAAGCTGAGTTACAGAGGCAGAAGGAGCAGGAGGTTATGTAAAATTTTAACTTTGCTCTTCGTTCCCCACTCTCGATGCTTCTATCACTTGTTGTAGAAAGCATCATCTCATATTTTGGTAGGACATTCAGAGCTCCCCACCATTTAGGGAACTATATTAAGCTATTACTATTTGTAACTTTATGGATTCAATCTGAGAGGTTATGAACCAGGTAATAGCTTTGAGAATACAAGAGCCAAACAAGAGTGCTGTCAAGAACAAGAGAGGATCGGTTAAAGAGAGAAGCCATGATGCCCAGCTCCAGATATTCTTCCAATTACCCCAGGAATTTGCTAGTTTCTCTCTCCTTTTTGTAATTTGTCCCCTTAGCTGTACGGCCATGTCTCTGACTATTTCTGATTAGTTTATATAAAAGCACCATTCTTTGTTTAAGAAGAGGCAGAGTTCTCCCTTTTCAGCTGTCAGTAGGTCTCAGTCAGTTCAGTAGCTTAGTCGTGTCCTACTCTTTGTGACCTCACGAATTGCAACACACCAGGCCTCCCTGTCCATCACCAACTCCCAGAGTTCACTCAGACTCATGTCCATCGAGTCGGTGATGCCATCCAGCCATCTCATCCTCTGTCGTCCCCTTTTCCTCCTGCCCCCAATCCCTCCAAGCATCAGAGTCTTTTCCAATGAGTCAACTCTTTGCATGAGGTGGCCAAAGTACTGGAGTTTCAGCTTTAGCATCATTCCATCCAAAGAATAACCACTGTGTATCTCCTTTATAATAAACTGGTTGGATCTCCTTGCAATCCAAGGGACCCTCAAGAGTCTTCTCTAATACCACAGTTCAAAAACATCAATTTATCTGCACTCAGCTTTCTTCACAGTCCAGCTCTCACATCCATACATGACCACTGGAAAAACCATGGCCTTGACTAAATGACCTTTGTTGGCAAAGTAATGTCTCTGCTTTTGAATATGCTATCTAGGTTGGTCATAACTTTTATTCCAAGGAGTAAGCATCTTTTAATTTCATGGCTGCAATCACCATCTGCAGTGATTTTGGAGCCCCAAAAGATAAAGTCTGACACTGTTTCCACTGTTTTCCCATCATGGGACCAAATGTCATGATCTTCATTTACTGAATGTTGAGCTTTAAGCCAACTTTTTCACTCTCCTCTTTCACTTTCATCAAGAGCCCTCTCCTATTCTGTAAAACTGCCTCAGCCAGTGAGTTTAGTTGGTCCTGTAAGGCTATTAAAGATTTGGTTACTCTCTCAATGTTATATGTGAAGTCCTTGGATAGTGTACAGTAAAAGGTGGTTGATGAAGCAACTCCTCCTGTTCCCATACCTATCCCAGCCATAATTCCCTGACCAACTAGTAGGGGTATAAACTGTATGGCTCTTTTTGACCACATATGTGCTGCCAAAGGTATGGTAAGAGTTTGGTTGTTAGGAACAATATTCATCTGGGGAGTGAAGAAAGCTAAGGTCCATCCATTTTAATGGTAGAAATAAATAAGCATCTATCCCACAAACAAAGAAAAGGCCTTGATGAGGGTGGCACCATATGTGTTTGTGGGAGGATGAATGGACCACTCACCTTTTAAAGTTTAATTACATTTGTCCCTGGCTAAATTGCCTACAGGTTCAGTTCCTCTATTATTTATAAAGCATTCTGGAGCCTTTTGAGTTAACTCAATTGTCCTTAAAACTGGCCCTTGTAAGTGTGGATCTGTAGGAGTCCCCATGGTTGTTGGATGTTGGCTGTTGGATGTTAGCTACTGGTGCAGCTAGGTACCATGGGGCTCCTAAGGATAAACAAAGCCAGCAATCCCTGGCCAGCTGAGGGTTGGTGTCATTAAGAAGGCAATGAGTTGCATTGAGAAACTGGTAGAGACAAAGGTCTAAGGGGGCGTTAACTCTGTAAACTGGGTCATACTGCCAAAAGTCAGAGCCTGCTCTTTAGGGCAAAGTTGGTCCCTGATTTTGTTTGTCTGCTTTATTGTCCATGTCTAGTAGGCTTTTCCACTTATTTGTCAGACAGGCACCTGTTCTGGGTTGTAACAATCGGCATGGCATTTGGGGGTGGATGGAGGCACAGGGGCATGATTGGAATGCCATGGTGTCAGGATACTGCCCAGAGTTTGGATCCTCTGGTGGGGAAAATGTAGCAGCAGTGGAGGGCATAACTTGAAAAGGTTTTTGGCACCCAGGGCCCTGGATATACATCATCTTGTTATGAAGGCAGCAGGTGATTGGCCTATAATATTGGCTCTCTATACATTGTTCTAGCTGATGGTTAAGTAAGTGATTTTCCAAGGGTTGACTGTGATGTTGACAGGTGCATGATGGACAAGGAACGGCACCATGTCACAGCAAGGGACACCAAGAGGCTGCACATAGCAGGTAACTGAACACTAGCAAAAGGTTTCTTCCTTGTCTTTGGGTTGTCACAGCTGTAGCAACTGAGCCTATTGTGAAGGTGAGGGGTTGGTCAGCTATACTGTGGAGCAGTTTAGTTAGTAGAGAGAATTGATCATAAGAGACATTTAAAAAGAATGAAGCTTCCCACTACGGCAAGATAACAGACAGCTAACTGCAGCTTCTGATCGAAATACTAGTCTTGGGGTGTGACCGAAGCTAATCCCGTAGTGACAAGCACAGCAATAATACCAATCAGGATACAGGCCAGTGTGGACAATGAAAATCCATTGTTATTTTGATACCCAGATGGCTCAAGTTTCTGCCATGCATTGACTAGTCAGCTTCCAGAGTGACTAGAGCACAGCTTAGCATCCTTCATAGGTGAGGGCTGTTCTTTTTGGAACCAAACCATGAGGGGATTTTCAAGGTCCTGAAATGTTTTCAAAGTGTCCTCATCACAGGAAGCTGCTGCCTTCTTGACACTGGTGTGGTGGATCCAAGGGGTGTCATCGGTAACTTTAACAGCAGTAGGAGTTACTAGGATGACCATGTGAGGCCTTTCCAAACTGGCTGAAGTGGTTCATTTTTCCAATCTTTAACCCATGTCTCATCTCCTGGCTGATAAGGATGGAATCAATTGCCCAAAGGAATAAGTGTCCTTTCTAAAGTTTCTCTGGCGATATGGTGGAAGACTTTTCCCTGGGGCTGGAGGGGTTGGGACACCTCCAGGTCAGTTAGTTGCTGGGGGTCTCCCTTGAGTTTTCCTATCACTAGGGGTGTTCTCTCATATAAGATATCAAAGGGAGAATAGCCTGAGGACTCAGGGTGCACTGGGTTCAGAATAAGGCTAAAGGATAACAGGTCGACCCAAGGCTAAAGGATAACCAGGTCTCCTGACAGAGTTTAGCTAATGTATTCCTGAGGGTCCAATTCATGCATTCAGCTTTCCCTGAGCTCTGTGGCCTGTAAGTGATGTGAAGTTTCCACTTGATCCCTAGTGTCCAGGATAAACTTTGGATTATCTGAGACAAAAAAGCTGACCCATTGTCAGACCCTATGGAGAGAGGCAGCCATATCTCAGGATCATGTCTCTTCATAGGGTCTTGGCCACTTCTTGTGCCTGTTCAGTGTATGTGAGGTAAGCTTCAGCCTATCCCGAGTAGGTGCAGACTACCACAAGTAAATAGTTATAGCCCTTATAGGGCTTGACTTCAGCAAAGTCCACTTCTAGATCTTCAAAGGGCAGTGTCCCAACTGTCTGCCTCCCTGGGTTGGGTCTTGGTCCTTGGCTGGCATTGTTTTGCACACAAGTCACACATCTAGCACTGATCTGGGTATACAGGGTTGGGAGCTTAGGAATGAAATAGTAGCAGCTCAGTAAGCCCTCCGGTGCAGTTTTTCCTAAACGAGTTGTGTCATGATGTTGTTTTACCAACTGAACTGCATGATTGCTGGGGACAAAGAGTCCTTGGTTTCGGAGCTTCCAGCAGCCCTCCTTTTCTTTTATTCTCCCCTCATTTAGAGACCACTGATCTTCCTTGGTATACTCTGGGGATGGAGGCAATTCTGGTGCCAAGAGACCTTAAAGATTGACTCAGGGCCCACGGTGGGGCTCAGTTGGGTTGCCGCCTCTTTGGCTGCCTGGTCAGCCAACTGATTCCCTTTGTTAACTGGATCAGTTCCTCACTGATGACCTTTACAATGGGTGACTGCCACTTGGGAAGGCTTCCAGACTGCTTTTAACAGCTGAAGAGTTTCTTTTTTGTTTTTAATCTCCTTTCCCCCTGTTGTCAATAGTCCCCTTTCTTTATAAATGGCTCCACAGACATGTAAAGTAGGCAAAGGCATACCTTGAATCAGTATAGATGTTGACTCATTTCCCTTCGATGTGCCTTAGTGCCCTGGTGAGTACCAATAGGTCAGCCCATTATGCTGACCACTCTTGTGGCAAGGCTTCGGCCTTCACTATCTAGTCAGTCGTTGTTATGGCAGAGACTGTTTTGCACTGCCCATCTTGGATGAAACTGCTTCCATCAGTGAACAGTTCCAGTTCTGTGTTCTGGAGGGGAATGTCTGTCAAGTCCAGCCTGCTCAAGTTAAATTTCATCTATGACCTCCTCATACTTATGATCCCACTTCCATAGGTAAAATGCTGGTGAGGTTCAGTGTCCACATAGTCTTGAGTTGGACTCGTGGGCTTTCTCAAAGCAGTCCTTGATAGTGAGTCATCCTGGTCAGCCACTTATGCCCCTGGCTGTTCATGAGGGAAGTAACAGCATGGGGAAAGTTTACATTTATATTTTGTCCTAGAGTAAGCGTATCTGCTTCTTTCAGAACCACAGTGGTAGCTAATGCCTGGAGCATGGCGGCCATCCTGCAGCCACTGGATCCAGTTGTTTGGGTAGGTATGTGACCGAGTGCTGCCATGGCCTAACTGCTTGTGTGAGGACCCCCAGTACAGTGTGATTTTTCTCATGTATAAAGAGGTTAAAGTCCCATATCACATCTGGCAGCCCTAATGCTGGAGCACTGGTCAAGATGGTCAAGAGTCTCTTTATCTCCTTGAAGGCCTTTTCCTGTTCATGTCCCCACTCAAGGGGTCCTTACCAGACCCTGCTGTGGCTTTAAACAAAGGCTTGGCAATTTCAGAGAAACCTGGTATCCAGACCCAGTGGAATCTGGCAGCCCCAAGGAACTCACAGACTTCTTTCTTGGAGTTTGGCCAAGGTATTGAACAGATGGCTTGCTTCCTCTCATGTCCAAACACCCAATGCCCTTTTGAGATGACAAATCCGAGGCACTTGACCTCCTGTCTGCAGATCTGAGCCTTTTTTTCATGACACCTTGTACCCTGTGGTAGAGAGTAGAGCCAACAGAGCCTTGGTGCCTCTCCAGCAGTCCCCTTGGGTGGGACTGGCTAGCAACAGGTCATCCACGTACTGGAGTAGGTGCAGTTTAAAGTTTCTCTGAGAAAGGCAGAAAGGTCCTAAGCCAGGGCTTCACCAAACAGGGTAAGTGAGTTTTTGAAGGCCTGTGGCAATCAGGTCAAAGTCAGCTGTGTCTTTCTCCCAGTGTGTGGATCTTCCCATTCAAAGGCAAATAAAGGCTGGCTGGCTGGTGACAGCCAGAGGTAGAAGAATGCATCCTTGAGATTGAAGCAAGTGAACCAGCTTGCAGAGTGGGTAAGAGACTCAGGAGAGTATAAGGATTTGGGACCACTGGATGGATGGTGATCACTGCACTGTTAATGGAGTGGAGGTCCTGGACACGGTGGTAGTCGTTCCCTCCAGACTTTTTGACTGGTAAGAGCAGTGTTCTGAGGAGTCTGACATTCATTTAGGATCTCGGCATCTCGTAGGCGCTGGGTGTGGTCCTGAATTCCCAGGCATGCCTCGCATGGTACTGGATATCATTTCTGTCTAACAGGTGTGGCTTCTGGCCTCAGGTCCACTACAATGGGGGCAGGGTCCTTGGCCAAACCTGGGGGTCCCTTCTCTACCCAGACATCAGGGAATTCTTTTAACAGGCTGGAGGGATTTATTTGTTTCCTCCATGAAGAATAGATGCCATTCATCTCCCCTGGGCATCATCATGGCCATCATCAAAGCCGATCAGCTCCCCAGGTGAGGCTTGTGGGTTTTCTGGGTTCAAAGGTGATTTGCACCCCCAGGTTTGTCAGTAAGTTTCTACCCAGCAAGGAAATGGGGCATTCCAGTAAGGACATAAATTCATGAGTCACCAGATGGCCCCCTAGCTGACATGAACAGGCCTTGCAAAATGAGCAGACTGCCCTGTCCCCTGGGGCACCAACAATAGTTGCCGTTTGGCCTGTAAGGGGAGCCACAGTTGTTGTTCAACTCCAGTATCCACCATAAAAGTCGTTGATTGGCCCCCTACTTTCATCATGACTGTGGGCTCCCAGAGGCCCGGGATCAGGAAGCCCAGTCTTCCCTAATCTGAGTCTGCTCTGGCCAGGCTGATAAGGTTTTGGACAGCCAGCTTAGGTTGGTACCTTCCTTTGTTGGGTTGACTGAACTTCTGTGACCCTTTAGATGTCCCTCTGCAATGGGAGCACTCAATCCTCCAGGGTCCAGTCTCTCTGCAATAGGTGCACTGGTCTCTGCTTAGTTTCCCCTTTCCACAAGAGAACAGTCTGTTTCGCTGGATCTGAGCTCCTCAGTGCCACTGCTAGCAGGACTGCTTTCTGTGCCTGTCTGTTATCAGCTTCTCGTTGGGCTTCACAGTCTCAGTCCACAGAGACTTTATTTGCTACCTCCAGGAGCTGTGTGGCATTCATCCCAGTGAAGCCTTCCAGCTTTTGGAGCTTCCATTGGATGTCCACACAGGATTGAGCCACAAAGGGAGTGTTAATTATCCATTGATTCTTGGGTGTCTCAGGGTCGAACAAGGTGTATGTCCAAAATGCTTCACATAGTCTTTCATAGAAATCGGTGGGGGTCTCATCTGCTTTTTGGATTATTGTTGTAATTATGGACATATTGGTGGGCTTTTTTGGCTCCTACTTGAAGTCCTTGTAGAAGGGCATCATGGCAGCGACCCAGGGTTTCTTGTCCTTCTCTGGTATTGAAATCCCAATTAGGTCTCATCTCTTCCATCATTTCTCGCACCCACCCTCCCACATCTAGACCTCTGTGGGGGCTTGTCCTTGGAGTCATTTTGGGCTTCTGTCAAGATGAGTCACCTTTCCTCAGTGGTGAAGAGAGACATAAGGAGCTGGTGACAGTTGTCCGATGTAGGCAGATAGGTGTGGAAAATGGACTCTAGGAGGTCAATCATAGCCTTTGGTTTATCAGACTATGCTGGGTTATTGTGTTTCCAGTTTAGGAGATCAGTATGGCTGAAGGCTAGTAATAGAGGATGGAGCAACCAGGCTGGACTGAGCCATCCTTGTTCACTTGTGAAGGACCTTGAGTTTCTCACAGTGGCATCTGACAGGCTGCAGACAGCTGGTTAGATTGTTTGGCCAAACGGAGCCACGTCCCTCCTGGTTCAGGGCTGGAGTCTTGCTCATGAGGTGGTGTGGAGGACACCAGGGGGTGGGGAGTGGGGTGGAATGTCTGGCAATGGGTCTGGCATTGGCTGTGCCGTGGCTTGTGGAGTCAGGGGAACGTATGGTGGGGGCAGAAGTGGGTCTTCCACTGGATTTCCCTAGAATATAGGGGTTTTCCCTTCTTTCTTTTATTTCTGAGTGATTGGGCCACAAAGGCTCTATTCTGTCCCTGTCTGTTCGTGAAAAATCTTGCCCATGCAGGGTCTGCACTATTAGGAGCCAGTAGCCTATGCATGGAAACTGATCTGGATGTCCTGGAGTCCCAGTAACCACCTGGGGCACTAGTTGTACAGTGGGCAGGTCGAGAGTGTCCTCTGGCAGCCATCCAACGTCAAAGGGTGGCAAATCGAGCTTGCATAAGTTACGAAGCTTTCTGGGGTCATCTTGACTACGTAATCTCCTGCAAAGCTCTTTTTAAAGTTCTTCATCATACAATCTAAAACTGTTGATTCAGAGGAACTTCCCCCCATATTGATAAATGTAATCTACCTGGCAGGGTTTTGAGGAAAACCTAATCTCTTAGATGTCAGCTCAAGAAGTCAGTCAGAATAACTAGTAACCAATAATTTCTCCCCCCCTGTGTATCCCTCCCTGATCAGTAGCTCAAAGACAAACAAGGGTAGGTGCCCTCTCAAAAGAGGAGACCGTTCAGTTGCCTGCTTTGTCATGCCCCAGGGGGATCTTATGTGCCTCTTAGCATTGGTGGATCAGTATAAACCCCTGATCCAGATCTGTCTTGCAGGAAGGGACTGGGTCCCCCAGAGGCAGACACCACCTTGAGCCATATGAGGTCACCACGGAATCACAAGTTAGGGCCCACTCGGACTCCATAGCCACAAAGGCCGTGAAACCACAATCTAACCTGAAGTGCAAGTGAACCAGGCCTCACACTTGTTCACATTCATTTTTCATCCACCTGGACACTCTTCTGAGGAAGATTTAAGATGCCTGTTAGTATTGGAAGGTCGGTATAAACACCCAACCTGGATCAGCCTCTCAGGAAGGGATCAAATCCCCCAGAGACTGGCACCACCTTTTAGCTTTATGAGGTCTTCATGGAACCACAGGCTTTGGACCCTCTCAGGCTCCATAGTCCAAGGACTGTGGAGCTCGTTTTCACTTTTTTCAATCAGCAGTCATGAATACACAGTCATTCAGAGGTCATCACAATGCCTCCCTTCTCCTGAGTCTCCCAGTCCCCTGTCTGGTGGTCCCTTCCTGGGAGCTCCAAGGAGGTGATCAATCTCCTCTTCTACCCGCTGTGGGTAGGACCTGACTGGGGACTGGCCCCAGGGCCTTACCTTGTTCTATGGCAATGCCTCCAATGAGTCTGGTCAGGGCTCAGCTGTCCAGAGTTGGAATGCCAGTCCAAAACAGAACCCAGGATACCTTCAGGTGGTGCACTTTCTCATTCGTTTTGGGGTTTCTCCACTCCAACACAGCTGAGCCACCAGTCTGGTGGTTCAAGGGGCCAGCTTGGTTGGAATCTCACTGTGTACTCAAGAAATGTTGCAGAAACCAGTAATAGAGAAACCAAGCACCACAATTGAAGAGTTGGAGAACTCAGGTTTATTATGCTGGTGGGCCCAGAGGAGTTAAACTCCAAGCTCTGAGCCCGAACAAAGGGGTTACAGAATTTTTATAGACTTACTATAGTGAGCAATACTAGCTGCCAATAGGCTGGTTTAAACTAAGGGGTTTTCAACAGGTGGGAACAATGGTCAAGGCAGGGACAGGGATGCCTGACCTTTACCAAACAGGCATGATTAAGCAGGATTGCAGGGCTGGGCAATTGCAAAGAGCAGGACAAGGGTGAGTGAGATAAGCTCCAGTTCCTAGTATTGTAAGTCCCCACTTTCTGAGATTACATGACCTATGTGATCCAGACTTTGCAAAGAGAAAGCTGAGTTACAGAGGCAGAAGGAGCAGGAGGTTATGTAAAATTTTAACTTTTCCTCTTCAACAACCCCACAGGCCTCCGGAAATATTAAGCACCCCTCACCACAGCTTTCAACATTGTTGTTATGGAAAATGGCCACAAGGCAGCAGTATTTTTTCATGCCTCTTTTTTTTTCTATTTCTTTCTCTGAAATTTAATTTTGATCTTATATTGGAATAGAGTTGATTTCCAATATTGTGTTTATATAAGGTGTATAGGAACTTAATTTAGTAATGCATTAATGCATATCTATTCTTTTTCAGGTTCTTCTTCCCATATACAGATGATCCTAAAAAGTACTGAGAAGTAAGTGTCAGAGAAGAGAATAAAAATGTATCAATAGGTTGTAGAGGTGTTGGAAACACATGCCAAATCCAAGAAATGTAATTCTGTAGAAGCAGGGCTCTACAAATTTAAAGAACAGAAATTGCATTCTGGAATTCTTTACAGTGGGTGCATTTTCCCTAAGAAACTGCCAGAGAAGCCACCCACCATGCCTTATTGGCCTTGATTTTGAAATGGAGAAAAGAAGCAAACAGCAAGAAGCAAAAAGGATATTGGAGGATAAACACTTTAAATTTATGCGAAGCCTTGTCCTTATCATATCTTGTTAGGTGTAAGAAATTCCATTCACTGTCCCCAGGACTCCTGCCTTTTTTTAGAAGAACCCAAAACCCACTCAAGACAATGAGAATGAGGAGAGCCAGGGGTGATAAGAGCCCAAAAATCAGCCCATGACAGAGGACCTTTTAAGCCCAAAATCCCAGTGAGGAGAACTGTGGAAATATGCCCTTTCTCTTTTGATTCAAAAAAGTCACTTACAGAAAGAAAAAAATAAATAAAACAGCTGCGGAAAGGGGAGATGCCCAAGTTCCTGTGCCTCATTTTACCACCATTAACCTACAGAAGATGAAGAACACAACTCAGGCTGAGCCTCCTGCTTGGAGCCTGGCAGAAGAGGTGCCTGAAGGCACAGACTTGGGTTCTCTCCATGCCCCCATGGCAAAGAAGGCCCCTCCTGGTGTGATGGAAAGAGCAGCTCTGGTTCCCAGATGGTGTCTGCAGCCGAGTCTAGTGGTGAAGTCAACTGGAGAACTTAGGTAGTACCCACATAGTCAAGGGCCACTCACTTAGAGTAGTTTGTGTGGCTTTCATCCTCCTCGTCTTTTTTATATATGTCAGAATATATAGTTGATTTAGCTTGTAATTTATTCACTTAAAGTGAAATTTTTACTGCTTTTATCCTTCACTTTTTATATTTAAATTTAAAAATAAATATACTTGATTTAGTTTATAGTTTATGTCTGATTCTTTCCTCTTCTCTGTGTGAAATGAATTTGGAGTTAAGGAGGCCTTTGCTGTGAAGGGGAGTCTCGTTAACCACCCGATGAGGCAGAGACCTGACTGTGTGTCCCTCACCGAGGCTGTCCTCTGCTTCAGGTGAGGCTGCTGTTCAGGCACCGTCTTCCCTTGTTGGTGCTGATGATGAGGGAATGCTGAGCAGGCATGTTTTAAGTCCTCCAGTGACCTGCACTGGAATCAGTATGTTTGTCTTAGTAAGAATTTAAAAAGACAGTTCCATACTCTTCTCCACAGTAACTCTTAGCATTTACATCTCATCAGCACCATGACTGTCCTCTTTCCTCCGTGTCTTCTCCAGCATTTACCTTTGTCACCTGAGGATGGCCTTTCAAACAGGTGCAGTGTTCCCTCACTGTGGTTTCATTTGAACATCTCTAACAATTCCTGATGTGCAGCACGATTTCATGGGCCTTGATTTTAATTTGTGTGTGTGGAATTGACTGTGGGAATTTTCTTCTTCACATTCTGCCCAGCTTCTATTTATTTTCAATTAGTTACACATGGAAATTTTTATCATTTAGAGTCCAGCAGTCCTTGTGAATATAAAGTGTTTATAAGTGTTGCAGCAAAATAAGTAGTTTTCTTTTTCTCTTTTGGCTTTTGAGTCCTTGTCTACTTTAACTGTTCCTGATCTACAATCTGCATTGATAATTGTTTCCTTCTTTTCAGAAGATTAACCTGTTATGTAAGCTATTTCCTGCACCTGTGTGTGTGTGAGTTGCTCAGTCATGTCTGACTCTTTGTGATACCATGGGCTGTAGCTCGCCAGGCTTCTCTGTCCATGAAATTCTTCAGGAAAGAATATTGAAGTGGGTTGCCATGCTCTTCTCCAAGGATATCCCACAACTATCACCCTCTAACTCTGCATGAACCATACTTTGCATCTATTATCTTTTAATTTTATGCTAGTCACATCCTGATGCTTAACTTTATGGTACTTTCTCTGCAAACCTCCCCTTATAGTTTGTTTTTCCCTCTTTTTGCATTACAGGGGGGAAAAAAGCCATAGTGCAATCTACAAAAGACAATGGATCCAACTCCTGAGAATGCCTGCCGGATCCAAGTTACTGGGCTCCCTGACACCAGCCTATTGACTGTTTTTAAACAATGCTAAAAGAAAGAATACAGGATCCTTACATGCTTGCTCTTTTCTCCAAACTCTGACTATGAGCCCCAACAGTATGATCCCCTTGATTTCTCATTGGGGAAGACACAGTTCTTGAGGCACAAGCCTACTGTGTTCTCTCCTCCGCCAGAATGGAGATTAAAGCCATCTTTCCATTTCTTCCAAAAAACATTTATTTCCACAAAAGTGTAAGGTTTCTATATTCTTGTTCCTTTTTGCATTGTTTCAAAACCATCAATAGGTTAATCTTCTGAAAGAAGGAAACAGTTACCAATGCAGACTGTAGATCAGGAACAGCTAAAGTACAGAAGGAATCAAAAGGCCAAAGAGAAGAAAAAAAACTTTTTCTTATTTCACTGCAGCATAAACAATAGCTTTAACATTTCTGTTGCGGAAGATGGCCACGAGGAGACAGGATTTCTTCATGCCCTACTCCTGTTACTAAAGTAACCAGAGCCTTAAGGTTAATCCTAGTCCATGGTTTCTTCTGCCACATGACAGAAGCCTGTGTCTCATTAATCTTTGTTTGGTTTGTTTGATTGTTAAGTTAGTGTTTACTTGTTTCAGAGGATAGCTCACTTACAATGTTGTGTTTTTTGGTGTAGAGATTCTTCATGTTATCCCCGTACACATACTGATTTCACCTTTATTTTTTTTCACATACATGTTATTATAGATTGTGTAGTACACTACCCTTTCTAAAGTTGGTCCGTGTTAATTTTGCATTCTACATATATATTTATGAGTGTAAATGAATCCCAACCTTCTAACTTCTCCCTTCCACCCACCACTCCCCTTCAGTAACCTTGTTTGTTTCCTAAGACTGTCAGTGTATTTCACTTTTATAAAATAGCTCATTGGTATCAGTTTTTCCTTCTGAAGTACTTCACTTACTATAACTGTTCTAGATTAATCTATGGTTGTTCTAGATTATGCCTGCAAGTGGCATTTTTTTTCATGGCTGAATCATATTCCATTCTTTGTATAGATGGCTTCTTTATTCATTCATCTGTCCATGTACATTTTGGTTACTTCCATGTCTCACTGTTGTAAATGCTGCTGCAGTGAATGCTTGCCTGCTCTGTTGTTCAGTTTCTACTTCTGTCTTGCAAAACCTAAACAGCCCCTGTGAGACACGCAGTCCCCATTCTCCTCCCTCAGTCCCTGGCACTCACCATCCTGCTTTCTGTATTGATGGAGCCGACTGTTCTAGGGGCCATGTATGAGTGGATTCAAACATCATTTTTTCTTCTGTGTCTGCCTTATGTCACTAAGCATATACCCTCAGGGTTCATGCTTAGTGACAACCTGTAGCTTGTGTCAGAACACCTTCCTTTCAGGCTGGACAACATTCATTGTGTGGATGGACCATGGTCTGCTTGTCCATTCTTCTGTTCAGGGACACGTGGAGTATCTACATTCATCTCACATTTTGTAATGTTTGTGGAATATTCAAAAGCAGAGACATTACTTTGCCGACTAAAATGCATCTAGTCAAGGCTATGGTTTTTCCTGTGGTCATGTATGGATGTGAGAGTTGGACTGTGAAGAAGGCTGAGTGCCAAAGAATTGATGCTTTTGAACTGTGGTGTTGGAGAAGACTCTTGAGAGTCCCTTGGACTAAAAGGAGATCCAAGCAGTCCATTCTGAAGGAGATCAACCCTGGGATTTCTTTGGAAGGAATGATGCTAAAGCTGAAGCTCCAGTACTTTGGCCACCTCATGCGAAGAGTTGACTCATTGGAAAAGACCCTGATGCTGGAAGGGATTGGGGGCAGGAGGAGAAGGGGACGACCGAGGATGAGATGGCTGGATGGCATCATGGACTCGATAGACATGAGTCTGAGTGAACTCTGGGAGTTGGTGATGGACAGGGAGGCCTGGCGTGCTGTGATTCATGGGGTCGCAAAGAGTCGGACACGACTGAGTGACTGAACTGAACTGAACTGAACTGTGGAATAACTTCTGAAAGTGGCCTGACTGCAGTGCCCCAGGTTTCCAGCAGGAGGCGCTGCCCCAGACGCCCAGGAAGAACAGTCCTGCAGGGTCTGGCGGGGAGGGCAGGTCCGTCCATCCTGGTGGTCAGTTAGGGTGGAGCATGCTCATGTCTTGCTTCTCCGCAGGGTGGGGGGTGATGGGGACTGACACCTCCTAGGCAGCCAGTCAGATGACTTTGTGCTGGGGCTGATGCCCACAGGCACCACGCTGCATCCAAGAGGAGCATGCGGGCAGAGGTAGGGCATAGATGCCATCAGAGGAGAGAACCCAAGGGGAAGATCCCACCTGGACCTGCCTGTCCACTCAGGCACAAAGACCCCAGCCCATGAACCACTACCACCCCCACCCCCCCACCCACTCCCCACCCTCACTGCACACATATGTGCTGTGCACCTATAGACACATGCACATGAGCAACACATGTCTGCAAACTGGCACATGCACACACCTAGCACACACACGGCGAGTAAAATGAATACCCTAAGATCATGGCATCTGATCCCATCATTTCATGGGAAATAGATGGGGAAACAGTGGAAACAGTGTCAGACTTTATCTTTTGGGGCTCCAAAATCACTTTAGATGGTGATTGCAGCCATGAAATTATAAGATGCTTACTCCCTGGAAGAAAAGTTATGACCAACCTGGATAGCATATTCAAAAGCAGAGACATTACTTTGCCAACAAAGGTCCGTTTGGTCAAGGCTGTGGTTTTTCCAGTGGCCATGTATGGATGCGAGAGTTGCACTGTGAAGAAAGCTGAGCACCGGAAAATTGATGCTTTTGAACTATGGTGTTGGAGAAGACTCTTGAGAGTCCCTTGGACTGCAAGGAGATCCAACCAGTCCATTCTAAAGGAGATCAGCACTGGGTGTTCTTTGGAAGGACTGATGCTAAAGCTGAAACTCCAGTACTTTGACCACCTTATGTGTAGTTGGAAAAGACTCATTGGAAAAGACTCTGATGCTGGGAGGGATAGGGGGCAGAAGGAAAAGGAGGCAATGGAGGATGAGATGGCTGGGTGGTATCACCGACTCAATGCACATGAGTTTGAGTGAGCTCCGGGAGATGGTGATGGACAGGGAGGCCTGGCGTGCTGCAATTCATGGGGTCACAAAGAGTCAGACATGACTGAGTGACTGAACTGAGCTGTAAGTGTTCTTTCCTAAACACAAATGAAGCTCACATGCATTCTTGCCTTCTTCTGAGCTTTGGTGGTTTTCAAAATAAAAACTTTATAAAGTAGTTAATCGTGAATGACTTTTGGATCATTGGTGGCTGGCAGGTGTGTCCTTGCAGGACACTGGGCTGCACTCCACGAGGTTTTAGCTCTCCCCTGTACCCTGACCACCACGTGGTCACAGAACCTCACTGCCGGGATCCAGCCCCAGTGGATCCAGGGTATTCGAAGCAGGGATGGCGTAGGCGAGGAAAAACATTTATTTAGAAATATAAGATTAGATTAGGAAGAAATATTATAGTAGGAAAATTTAGATGGAGAAAAGAAGGCTGAATAACTTGGTTTAAGGGGGAAACCAATAAAATCTCAAGACAAGAGGTTTGCACCATCTACGTTAGGCCACTGGTGTCCACTTGAATCTCCAAGGGTGCCCCGCCTTAGGCTCCCTTTTGTGTGAATCTTAGCAGCCAGGGCAAGTAAGTAGATGTGGTGAGCCTCCCCACTCCAGATGAGAATTCAACCAGAAATTAGAGAAAATAAGAGACATGGGGGAAGCCCAGCATCGGTGCAAGAATCCCAAAACTTTATTTTTCAAAAATCAGCTTATATACCCCAAGTTGTACATAATGGAATATGCAGAGTTATTCAGGGGCAGCAATCCTGACCCTCATTGAGACAAGACTTTCTTTTTTGCACACCCTCCCATTTACAAAAGGTCTCAGGTGGTTTACATTATCTTCTGGCCAAGAGGCCTGTTAACATTTTCATGGCTCTTCTTCCTGGACAATTGTCTATCAACCAGAAAACTCCTTTTCCTTAGAAGTGTTTTTTTCTTTACTCTGCATTACCCTCAAAATACTAAATAAAGTTACATTCCTGTAGGACAAAGGTGCAGTGAGTTATGATAAAGAAAGTACTTAACTCAAAGATCTAATATTGCTAATACCAGGTCTACTACGTGTTTTTCTATATACCAACTATATAAGATATGAAAATTTGGTAGCAAGTATTGGCTCAACAAATGAAACTTTTAATCAGTCCTATTCTAATGATTATGACTCCTTGGAAGCCCCTACATTCCTAGGATGTTTAAGCTTCCTGTGCCTCCCGCGGTGGAGAGGCCTCAAACAATCACATGTGCAGCTGTACGCATCCTGCAGGCAGGCTGAAAGCCAGCAGAGAGGTTTTTGGATTGAAACACTCTTTCAAATGCAGAAGACTAAAGCCCTGAGTTGATTTTTTCCAGAGAATGTCAGAAGAGTGGAAAAGCAGGCAGATTCTTATTTTGGGGGGTACATGCTCAGGAAATGCCAGGGGGAAAACCTGAGATCTGACTCGTCCTTGCCCATCAAATCTCTGCCACATGACCCTGTCATGGTGGGACTCCTCATGCTGGCTTCCGGCACCTCACCACAGTTTTGCTTTGCTCCTTGAGATGTTAAGTGACAAAGCTTTTGCTCCATTTCCTGATGTGGGTGAAGTGTGGAGCCCAGTGATGATGTCTTCTTCAAGAAAAGTACATCCTAGTTCCCACATGCAGGTAAACCCCATGTCCAATAATGAGAGACTCCAGGTGGGTGACCTGTGCCTCCTGGGAGCACAGCCCTAAGTTACTTTGAACCTGACCAAGTTCTGTCTACATGGTAGATTCAGACCTTTCCAAGTCCAGTCTACACTGATTATGTTTAGATAAGACCATGTGTTTCTACAATTAGAACACTTACACCTGACTGGATTCTCTGTGCAGTAGGACATGGAGCCCTGGGTAGAGACTGGGCTTGGCCTCTGTCTGGAAAACTCCATGCATGTGTCTGAATGTCAGTGCTCAGATGTCTGGGGCCTGGAGCTGAGATGGGTTTCTCTGCGTAACTGTGCTCTTCTCTGTGTGGGGTTCCATGGTCCTCCCAGGAGTCAGTGCTGAGGTAGGGATCTTAGTATTTCCCTATGACAAGTTCATCTTCCCTGGGGCTCATCAAGACACCTGAGGTAGGTTACCTGGTTGTTGCTGTTCAGTTTCTAAGTCATGTCCAACTCTTTGTGACCCCATAGACTGCAGCACGCCAGGCTTCCCTGTCTTCCACTATCTCCTGTTTGCTCAAACTCACGTTCATTGAGTCTGTGATGCCAATCATCTCATCCTCTGTTGTCCCCTTGTCCTCCTGCCCTCAATATTTCCCAACATCAGGGTCTTTCCAATGAGTTAACTTGTCCCATCATGTGGCCAAAGTATTGGAACTTCAGCTTCTTCATCAGTCCTTCCAATGAATATTCACAGTTGATTTCCTTTAGGATTGATTGGCTTGATTTCCTTGCAGTCCAAGGAACTATCTAGAGTCTTCTCCAACACCACAGTTCAAAAGCATCAATTCTTCGGCACTCAGCTTTCTTCACAGTTCAACTCTCGCATCCATACATGACCATTGGAAAAACCATAGCCTTGACTAAATGAACCTTTGTTGGCAAAGTAATGTCTCTGCTTTTCAATATGCAGTTCTTTAGTGCTCAGCCTTCTTTATGGTCCAAGTCTCACATGTATACATGACTACTGGACAAACCACAGCTTTGACTATATGGACCTGGCTTGTTTACACATTGGGGACCTGCTGACCACAGCCATGGTGTCCTGACCAAGGGAACAGATGACCCCAGGTGAGAGGGTCTGGGGACTGTGTGAGTCTCACCCCATATGCATGGGGTCAGAGTCGTGTGCAGAGGGAGACCATACACTCAAAGCTAAGAAAAATGGAAGAATATGTGTGAGCTTCACTTGTGTTTAGAAATTAATGCTTTGCAGTATCATTTTATACAGGCCTGTGCCTATTCCCTCTTTACCCCTACAAGGTTCCCCCTCCCTGGGGCTCTTGGAGGTTCCTCAGGAGAGCTACCTAATAATTATTCCAATTTACCATCAGGAGCATGGAGAGGAAGGAGCACATTTACCAGGGGAATTGACTGCAGGGCACATGGCTCAGGTAAAAAGCCAACGGACAGCAGGTGAGTTTGCTGCTGTGACCTCCTTCTGGTAGATCATCCATACTCAGCAGAGACCAGACCTGCGCCTCGTCTTCCAGCTTAGCATCTGGTGTGTTTCGCAGCACCTCAGCGGAACAACAAAAGATTGAGACCCCAGAACCAAGGTAGTGTGTTCAACATTATGACAGCTGTAAAACTAGTTAATATCACATAAAACTTAAGGGAAAAGAGAAGGACTTTCTGGGAAGGAAACTCATCCAATACTTCTATCTACCAGGCCAGGAGGTTACAGGAACTCACTCGTTTCCACCATAGGGGTCCAACCAGCAGAGACCTGGTGTCCTAACCAAGGGTCTTGCCACTCCAGGTGCAGGGTTTGGGGGGGGGGGTTACCCTGGAGACTATGGACATGTGGCCCCAGGTGCAGGATCTGGGAGAGGGTCATCCTGGTGACTGTGGACATGTGGCCCCAGGTGCAGGATCTGGGAGAGGGTCATCCTGAAGACTGTGGACATGTGGCCCCAGGTGCAGGGTCTGGGGGCTCTGTGGGTCTCACCCTGGAGACTGTGGACATATGGCCCCAGGTGCAGAGTGTGGGGGCTCTGTGGGGCTCAGCCCACCCACGTGGGTCTGGATCTTGTACCCAGAGACCCCATATGTGCTCTTTGTCTCAGTGTATCTTGTCCCTATGAGATTTCCAACATCTGAATTAAGGGTGTTGGTCTGGTTAACCTGTTGTCCTTTTTTTTCATATTGTCACATTCACATGAGGTCAGCCACCTTTGAGTGAGTTGCTGCTCTGTGTTCTGCTAAGTGAAAGAAGAGCTTTGGTGGTGTCTAATATCATAGCATGTCATATGTCTACTTCATAGGATCCCCACTGTATTGTTTCCTCTAGACTGAGCTCATGTAATTTAATTTGTAATTTATTGTTATTTTATATTGCTGTAGAGTTTCCAGTGTTTTGTTTTAGGTGTACATGAACATGATTCAGTTATACATAGATGTATATCTATTCTTTTTCTGTTTTTCCTTATATAGGTTATTACAGTTTGTTCAGTAGAGTCCCAGTTCTATTCAATATGTCCTTTTTCATTATCAACTTGATATATATTAGTGTGTATATTTTTATCCCAAACCCTTAATTTATCTGTCCCTTCTAATTTTCCTTTGATAAATGTAATTTGACTTTCTCAGTCTGTGAATCTGTTTCTATTTTGTAAATTAGTTCATTGGTATGAACTTATAAATTCCACCTGTAATGATATCTTAGGATATTTGTCCTTTCTCTCTGAAGAGTATTTATAGTATGATAATTTCTTGGTATATCCAAGCTGCTGCCAATATCACTATTTCATCTGTTTTATGGCTGAGTAGCATCCCAGTGTATAGATGTTCCATGGAGTCTTCAATTTTCTGTCAGTGGGCATTTTGGTAGATCCTGTGTCTTGGCTATTGTAATAGTGCTGCCCTGAAAGTCAAGGTCCACATGTCATTTTGAATGGTGATTTTCTCTGGACATAAGCCAAGGAATGAGATTTTCAGGGTCATTGGACTCCTCTGTGTTTAGTGTTTCAAGGAACTTCCATTCCATTTTCAATAGTGGTGTCACCATTTACCTTCCCACCAAGAATTGTGAGACGATTTTATTCTCTGTACATTTTCTGAAGGAACTGTTCTTTGTAGATCTGTTTGATGATGGCCATTGTCACTGGTGTGAGGTGATGCCTCATAGTTTTGTTTGGCATTGACTTAATAATTACTGATATGGATTATCTTTCCGTGTGCTTTTATTATTATTTTTACATCTTGTGAGAACAATTTACCTCTTCAATCTTGCTTCTTGAAAGTTGGCCCTGTTTGGAATTTTTTTTCGGATGACTTACCCCAGGACATTTCTTGAGGGCAGGTGTCATTTACAGCCCTCTTGGACTTGTGACTATTATGAGCCCTTCGGCATCTGTTTTAAGGTATATGTATATACCTGATGCTGAGAGCTGACTCATTTGAAAAGACCCTGATGCTGGGAATGATTGAGGGCAGGAGGAGAAGGGGATGACAGAGGATGAGATGGTTGGATGGCATCACCAACTCAATGGACATGGGTTTGGGTGGACTCCGGGAATTGGTGATGGACAGGGAGGCCTGCCATGCTGCGGTTCATGGGGTCGCAAAGAGTCGGACATGACTGAGCAACTGAACTGAACTGAACTAATATTGATCTGAACTAGCTAATTACTCCCTGTCCTTCCACCTTTCTTTTTTGATAACCATGAGTTTCTTTCTAAGTCTATGAGGATGCTTCCCTTTTGTAAAGAAGTTTATTTATATACATGTTTAGATTCCAGAGGAATTAATATATCCTATACTTGTCTTTCTCTATCTCACTCACTTCATTTAGTACGATTATCTCTAGTTTCTTCACAGTAACTGGAAATGCATTATTTCATCCTTCTTTACGTCTGAGTAATACTGCATTGTGTACATGTACCCCATTTTCTGTCTTCATTCATCTGTCCTTGTACACTGAAGTTGCTTCTGTGTTGTGGTTACTGATCGTGTAGTACTTCCATGATAGTTGGGTGCGGGTGTATTTTTATATTTTTGTTTCCTCTGGATCTATGCCTAGGTATGGGTTTGCTGGCTCACTGGGTACTTCTATGTTTAGTTTTTTAAGAACCTCCATAGTGTTCTCCCTAGTTGGCATACTGACTGACATTCCCACCATCAGTGTAGGAGGGTTCCCTTGTCTCCACACCCTCTGCAGACTTTGTTGTTGTAGAGTTTTCCGTGTGGCTATTCTGATCAATGTGAGGTGATACCTCATTGTGCATTTGACTTGCCTTTCTCTAAGGACTAGTGATGCTGAGCATCATTTCGTGTGCTTTATGGCCATTGTTATGATTTCTTTGGAGAAATCTTCATTTATCCCTTGGCTGATTTTTTCATTGGGTTGTTTGGGGTTTTTTTTATATTGAGCTGTCACTAGTGGTTTGTATGTGTTGAAGAGAAATTCCTTGTAGGTATCTTTGTTTGCAAGAATTTTGTTTTTCCATTCTTTGGTTTGTCTTTTTCTTTCACTGTTGGTTTCATTTGCTGTGCAGATGCTTTTAATGTTTATTAGGTCCCGTTTGTTTATTTCTGTTTTGTTTTCATGATTCTAAGAGGTGGATCAAAAGAGAACTTGCTGCATTTTATGTCAAAGCATGTGCTCGTTTCCTCAAGATTTTTATAGTGTCTGTCCTTTTATTTAGATCTTTCATCTATTTGGAGTTTATTTTTGTGTATGGTGTTAGGGAGCATCGAATTTCATTCTCATTTTCATCTTAAGGAACCTGCCTGATGTCCTCCACAGTGGCTGCTCCCAATTTCCATTTGCAGCATCAGTGTAGGAGGGTTCCCTTTGCTCTACACCCTCTCCAGCATTTATTGTTTGTAGAGTTTCCATTTATGGCCATTCTGACTGGTGTGAGGTGATACCTCCTTGAAGTTTTGATTTGCATTTCTCGCATATTTAGCAATGTTGACATCTTTACATGTGATTTTTGAAGTATGAGTTAAACTTATTTATTCAAATTGATTTCTTGAACACCTGCTCTATTTTTAATATTTTTCTGTTGCCCTCCCCTAGAACATTTCTTGAGGGCAGGTATTTTTTACTTAACACCCATAGGCCTGCTGCTGTTGCTAAGTCACTTCAGTCATGTCCGACTCTGTGTGACCCCATAGATGGTAGCCCAACAGGCTTCTCTGTCCCTGGGATTCGCCATGCAAGAACACTGGAGTGAGTTGCCATTTTCTTCTTCAATGCATGAAAGTGAAAAGTGAAAGTAAAGTCGCTCAGTCATGTCCAACTCTTAGCAACCCCATGGACTGCAGTCTACCAGGCTCCTCTGCCCATGGGATTTTCCAGGCAAGAGTACTGGAGTGGGGTGCCTGGTGAATATTAAGTGCCCGTGAGCAAAAGTTTCAAAGTTGTTGTTACAGGAAATGACCACAAGGCAGCAGCGTGTCTTCATGGCTGGTTACTGGTGGAACCAGAGCCTTAGGGAAAGTTCTGTTCCTGGATTGTCAATTAGAGTCAAATGTACTAGAAAAAATATGCAACGTTTATGTCCCATACCGTCTTCCTTCCTTATCCCTATACCCTGGACACATTCCAGTTCCTGCATCTCTCTGTGAAAGGTGCTTTCATCATAGGTGAAGTGATCCTAAGGAAAGAAGCTGGAGGTGGGAACTCCATCACCTGGAGATGTGGAGCCCAGGGGGCTTTCCAAAGCTCTTTCAGCCTGGAAGCCCACCTCCCTTGTGTGCAGTAGGTATAGTTCACTGCAGGTGGTCCTGCCTGTTTCTGAAAGTTGTGAGCCGGTGCAGAGGGGAACAGGCACATGAAGTCCATGGGCAGGGCTCATTGGCTGGCACATCCTCCCCACCTCCCTCAGCCATAGAACACTCCATCCAAGGGACTCAAGACTGCCCAGGCTTCAGGGATGGGGCAGCAACCCAGGTCACTAAGGCCTGAAAGGAGTAGAGTCAGCATTCTCTTTTTGTAACATTGTGTGTGTGTGTGTGTGTGTGTGTGTGTGTGTGTAGATGTGACTTACAGTGTTGTAGAGTGGGTTTTGTTGTTGTTGTTGTTGTTTGTTTGTTTCAGGTGTACAGCAACATGATTCACTCATGCATAGCCAGGTACATGTTCTTTTTTGGGTTCTATTATGCAATGTTGAGTAGGGGTCCTTGTCCTATAGTGGGTTCTTGTTGATTATTTCATAGAGTCCTGTTTGTGTATATTCATCTCCATCTTCTCACTTCTTTGGCCCACTACCTTTCCCTTTTTGTAGCCATAAGGTGGTTTGCTATGTTGTGAGGGTGTTTCTGTTTGGTAAAGAAGTTCATTTGTATCCATTTTTAGAATCCACCTCCAATAGATATCATATATTTGTCTTCCTTTGTCTTACTTATGTCACCTTGTATGATCATCTCTACTTCCTTCCTTGTTGCTGGACATGGCATGACATCACCCACCTTATGGCTGAGTGATATTGCTGTGTGTGTGTTCCCCATCTTGTTTACCCATTCACCTGTCCTTACCCACTTAGGCTTCATCCATGTCTTGGCTCTTGTACACAGTGCTACCATGAAGATTGTGGTGCACGTGTCTTTTAAAATTGTGGTTCCTCTGGATCTGTGCCCAGGAATGGGATTGCTGGGCCTCATGGCATTTCTCTGTTTACTCTTTCATGAACCTTTGTCTTGTTCTCATTTGTGGATTTACTGACTTTCATTCCCACCAACAGGGGGGAGGGTTCTTTTCCTCCATTCCCTCTCCAGCATTTATTGTTGTAGATTTCTATACTCACCGTTCTGACGTGTGTGAGGTGATGCTGCTTCTGATTCACAGTTCTCTAATACTTACAGGTGCTGAGTATCTTTTCATGTGCTTCATGGCCATTTCCATGTCTCCTTTCGAGAAAGTTCCATTTAAATATTATACTTCTATTTGATGGGTTGCTTCTTTGATATCGAGGTGCATAAGCTGTTTGTATGTTTGGGAGAGAAATTCCTCGTGGGTGTATTTGTTTGCAAATATTAGTTCCACTATGAGGTTTGTCTTTCTGTTCTGTTTATGGTTTCCTCTGCTGTGCCAGCACTTTTTAAAATTAATTTATTTATTTTAATTGGAGGCTAATTACTTTACAATATTGTAGTGGTTTTTGCCATACATCAACATGAATCAGCTATAGGTGTACATGTGTACCCCATCCTGAATCCCCCTCCCACCTCCCTCCACATCCCATCCTTCAGCGTCATCCCAGTGCACTGGCTTTGAGTGCCTTGTCTCATGCATTGAACCTGGACTGATGATTCGTTTCACATATGATAATATACATGTTTCAACCCTACCCTCTCAAACATCCCACCCTCGCCCTCTCCCACAAAGTCCAAAAGACTGTTCTTTACATCTGTGTCTTTTTTGCTGTCTCACATATAGGGTCATCATTACCATCTTTAGAAATTCCATATATATGCATTAATATACTGTATTGGTGCTTTTCTTTCTGACTTACTTTATTCTGTATATTAGGCTCCAGTTTCATCCACCACATTAGAACTGATTCTTTTTAATGGCTGAATAATATTCCATTGTGTATATGTACAATAGCTTTCTTATCCATTTGTCTGCTGATGGGCAACCAGGTTGTTTCCATGTCCTGGCTATTGTAAACAGTGCTGTGATGAACATTGGAGTAAACATGTCTCTTTCAATTATGGTTTCCTCAGTGTGAATGCTCAGCAGTGGGATTGCTGGGTCGTATGGCAGTTCTATTTCCAGTTTTTAAAGGGATCTCCACGCTGTGCTCCATAGTGGTGTACTAGTTTGCATTCCCACCAACAGTGTAAGAGGGTTCCTTTTTCTCTGCACCCTCTCCAGCATTTATTATTTGCAGATTTTTTGATAGCAGCCATTCTGACTGGTGTGAGATGGCGCCACATTGTGGTTTTGAATTGCATTTCTTTGATAATGAATGATGTTGAGCATCTTTTCATGTGTTTGTTAGCCATTCGTATGTCTTCTTTGGAGAAATGTCTGTTTAGTTCTTGGGCCCATTTTTTGATTGGGTCATTTATTTTTCTGGAATTTAGCTGCAGGAGTTGCTCATATATTTTTGAGATTAATTCTTTATTCTTTATTAATTCTTTAGTTCTTTGGCCCATTGTTTGATTGAGTCATTTATTTTTCTGGAATTGAGCTGCAGGAGTTGCTAATATATTTTTGAGATTAATTCTTTATTAATTCTTTATCATTTGAGATTAATAGCTTCATTTGCTATTACTTTCTGAAAGCTGTCTTTTCACCATGCTTATAGCTTCCTTCGTTGTGCAAAAGCTTTTAAGTTTAATTAGGTCCCATTTGTCTATTTTTGCTTTTATTTCCATTACTCTGGGAGGTGGGTCATAGAGGATCCTGCTGTGGTTTATGTCAGAGAGTGTTTTGCCTATGTTTTCTTCTAGGAGTTTTATAGTTTCTGGTCTTACATTTAGATCTTTAATCCATTTGGAGTTTATTTTTGTATATGGCATTAGACAGTGTTCTAGTTTCACTTTTACAAGTGGTTGACCAGTTTTCCCAGCACCACTTGTTAAACAGATTGTCTTTACTCCATTGTATATTCTTGCCTCCTTTGTCAAAGATAAGGTGTTCATAGGTGTGTGGATTTATCTCTGGGCTTTCTATTTTGTTCCATTGATCTATATTTCTGTCTTTGTGCCAGTACCATACTATCTTGATGACTGTGGCTTTATAGTAGAACCTGAAGTCAGGCAGGTTGATTCCTCCAGTTCCATTCTTCTTTCTCAAGATGGCTTTGGCTATTTGAGGTTTTTTGTATTCCATACAAATTTGGAAATTATTTATTCTAGTTCTCTGAAAAATACTGTTGATAGCTTGATAGGGATTGCATTTAATCTATAGATTGCTTTGGATGGCATGTGCCAACAATTTTAAGGGGAATTAAGTCCCATTTATTTATTTTTGTTTTATTTTTTATGATTCTAAGAGATGGGTCAAAGAAAAACTTGCTGCATTTTATGTCAAAGTGTGTTCTGCTTTTTCCCTTAAGCATTTCATATTATCTGTCCTTTTATTTAGGTCTTTAATCTATTTGGAGCTTATTTTTGTATATGCTGTTAGGCAGTATTCTAATTTTATTCTCATGACCATTCTTAAAAAACCTGCCTTCACACTGTTCTTCAGAGTGGTTGCTACTAATTCACGTTTTAATTAACAGTGTAGGAGGGTTTCCTTTTTTCCACATTTTCTCCACCATTTATTGTTTATCAATTTTTGGACATTGGTCATTGTGATCCATGTGAGGAAATACCTCATTGTAGTTTTGATTTGCATGTCTCATGTTTGGTAATGTTGACATCTTTTCATGATTCTTTCAAAGGGTGTGAATTAAAATTACCTCTTAAGCTGGAGCCAATTATACAGAGTGAAGTAACCCAGAAAGAAAAATACCAAAACAGTATACTTACACATATATATGGAATTTAGAAAGATGGTAATGATAAACCTGTACTCAAGACAGCAAAAGAGACACAGATGTATAGAACAGCCTTTTGGACTCTGTGGGAGAGGGAGAGGGATGATTTGGGAGAGTGGCAGTGTAACATGTATGATATCATAAGTGAAACGAATCGCCAGTCTAGGTTCGATGCAGGATGCAGGATGCTTGGGACTGATGCACGGGGATAATCCAGAGAGAAGGTGTGGGGCAGGAGGGGGAAGGTAGTGGTCGGAGTTCATGTACGCTCATGGCTGATTCATGTCAATGAATAGCAAAACGAATATAGTATTGTAAAGCAAAACAAACTAAAAAAATTAATTAAAAAAAATTACCTCTTGAAATGGCCACTTGAATGCCTGCCTTGTTTTGAAATATTTTTTGAGTGACACCTAGGATATTTCTTGAAGGCAGGTGTTTTTCACTTATAGCCCCTTATTCCTTGTGCATACCAGCAGCCCTCAGCAGTGTCCAAAGGACTGAAAAAGGTCAGTTTTCACCCCAATTCCAAAGAAAGCCATTGCCAAAGAATGCACAAACTACTGCACAACTGCACTCATCTCACACACTTGTAAAGAAATGCTCAAAATTCTCCAAGCCAGGCTTCAGCAATAGGTGAATCATGAATTTCCAGATGTTTGACCTGGATTTAGAAAAGGAGGAGGAACCAAAGATCAAATTGCCAGCATCTGTTGCATCATAGAAAAAGCAAGAGAGTTCCCAAAAAAACATCTATTTCTGCTTTATTGACTATGCCAAACATTTGACTGTGTGGATCACAAGAAACTGTGGAAAATTCTGAAAGAGATGGGAATACCAGACCACCTGACCTACCTCTTGCAAAACCTATATGCAGGTCACAAAGAAACAGAACTGGACATGGAGCAACAGACTGGTTCCAAATAGGAAAAGGAGTATGTCAAGGCTGTATATTTTCACCCTGCTTATTTAACTTATATGCAGAGTACATCACGAGAAACCCTAGGCTGGAGGAAGCACAAGCTGGAATCAAGATTGCAGGGAGAAATATCAATAACCTCAGATATGCAGATGACACCACCCTTATGGCAAAAAGTAAACAGGAAGCTCGTGATGAAATTCAAAGAGGAGAGTCAAAAAGTTGGCCTAAAACTCAACATTCAGATAACTAAGATCATGGCATTTGGTGCCATCACTTCATGGGAAATAGATGGGGAAACAGTGGAAATAGTGGCTGACTTTATTTGGGGGGGCTCCAAATTCACTGCTGATGGTGACTGCAGTTATGAAATTAAAAGACACTTACTCCTTGGAAGAAAAGTTATGATCAACTTAGACAGCATATTAAAAACCAGAGACATTACTTTGCCAACAAAGGTCTGTGTAGTAAAGCTATTGTTTTTCCAGTAGTGATGTGTGGATGTCAGAGTTGGATTATAAAGAAACCTGAGTGCAGAAGAATTGATGCTTTTGAACTGTGGTGTTGGAGAAGACTCTTGAAAGTCACTTGGACAATAAGGATATCCAACCTGTCTCAGTTCAGTTCAGTCGCTCAGTCGTGTCTGACTGTTTGAGGCCCCACGAACCGCAGTGCGCCAGGCCTCCCTGTCCATCACCAACTCCCAGAGTTTACCCAAACCCATGTCCACTGAGTCGGTGATGCCATCCAACCAACTCATCTTCTGTCGTCCCCTTTGCCTCTTGCCTTCAATTTTTCCCAGAGTCAGGGTCTTTTCCAATGAGTCAGCTCTTTGCATGAGGTGGCCAAAGTATTGGAGTTTCAGCTTCAATATCATTCCTTCCAATTAACACTCAGGATTGACTTCCTGATGACGGAGTGTAGGATGGAGTGGCTGGGTCTCCTTGAAGTCCAAGGGACTCTCAACAGTCTTCTCCAACACCACAGTTCAAAAGCATCAATTTTTTGGAACTCAGATTTCTTCACAGTCCAACTCTCACATCCATACATGACCACTGGAAAAACCATAGCCTTGACTAGATGGACCTTTGGCGACAACTGCTTTTTAATATGCTGTCTAGGTTGGTCACAACTTTCCTTCCAAGGAGTAAGCGTCTTTTAATTTCATGGCTAGAATCACCATCCACAGTGATTTTGGAACCCCCCCAAAATTAAGTCAGCCATGGTTTCCACTATTTCTCTGTCTATTTGCCATTAAGTGATGAGACCAGATGCCATGATCTTCGTTTTCTGAATGTTGAGCTTTAAGCCAACTTTTTCACTCTCCTCTTTCACTTTCATTAAGAGGCTCTTTGGTTCCTCTTCAATTTCTGCCATAAGGGTGGTATCATCTGCATATCTGAGGTTATTGATATTTCTCCCTGCAGTCTTGATTCCAGCTTGTGCTTCCTCCAGCCCAGCATTTCTCATGATGTACTCTGCATATAAGCTAATAAGCAGAGTGACAATATACAGCCTTGACGTACTCCTTTACCTATTTGGAACCAATTTGTTGTTCCATGTCCAGTTCTGATTTGCTTCCTGACCTGCATATAGGTTTCTCAAGAGGCAGGTCAGGTGGTCTAGTATGCCCATCTCTTTCAGAATTTTCCACAGTTTCTTGTGATCCACACAGTCAAAGGCTTTGGTATAGTCAATAAAAGAGAAATAGATGTTTTTCTGGAACTCTCTTGCTTTTTCCATGATCCAGTGGATGTTGGCAGTTTGACCTCTGGTTCCTCTACCTTTTCTAAATCCAGGTTGAATATCTGGAAGTTCATGGTTCACATATTGTTGAAGCCTGGCTTGGATAATTTTGAGCATTACTTTACTAGCGTGTGAGATGGGTGCAATTGTGCGGTAGTTTGAGCATTCTTTGGCATTGCCTTTCTTTGGGATTGGAATGTAAATTGACCTTTTCTAATCCTGTGGCCACTGCTGAGTTTTCCAAATTTGCTGGCATATTGAATGCAGCACTTTCAGAGCATCATCTTTCAGGCTTTGAAACAGCTCAACTGGAATTCCATCACCTCCACTAGCTTTGTTCATAGTGATGCTTCCTAAGGCCCACTTGACTTCACATTCCAGGATGTCTGCCTCTAGCTAAGCTGAGTGATCATACCATCGTGATTACCTGGGTCGTGAAGATCTTTTTTGTACAGTTCTATGTATTCTTGCCACCTCTTCTTAATATCTTCCGCTTCTGTTAGGTCCATATCATTTCTGTCCTTTATTGAGCCCATCTTTGCATGAAATATTCCCTTGGTATCTCTAATTTTCTTGAGATTTCTAGTCTTTCCCATTCTACTCTTTTTCTCTATTTCTTTGCAATGATAACTGAGGAAGGCTTCCATAAGTCTCCTTGCTATTCTTTGGAACTCTGCATTCAGTTGGGTATATATTCTCTTTTCTCTTTTGCTTTTCACTTCCCTTCCTTTCACAGCTATTTGTAAGCCCTCCTCAGATAGCCATTTGCTTTTTTGCATTTCTTTTTCTTGGGAATGGTCTTGATCCCTGTCTCCTATACAATGTCATGAAACTTTGTCCACATTTCATCAGGCATTCTGTCTATCAGATCTAGTCCCTTAAATCTATTTCTCACTTCCACTGTATAAGGGATTTGATTTAGGTCATACCTGAATGGTCTAGTGGTTTTCCTCACTTTCTTCAATTTAAATCTGAATTGGGCAATAAGGAGTTGATGATCTGAGCCACAGTCAGCTCCCAGTCTTGTTTTTGCTGACTGTATAGAACTTCTCCATCTTTGGCTGCAATGAATATAATCAATCTGATTTCAGTCTTGACCATCTGCTGATGTCCATGTGTAGAGCCTTCTCTTCTGTTGTTGCAAGAGGGTGTTTGCTATGACCAGTGCAGTCTCTTGGAAGAACTCTATTAACCTTTGCCCTGCTTCATTCTGTACTCCAAGGCGAAATTTGCCTGTTACTCCAGGTGTTTCTTTACTTCCTACTTTTGCATTCCACTCCACTATAATGAAAATCACATCTTTTTTGAGTGTTAGTACTAGAAGGTCTTGTAGGTCTTCATAGAGCCATTCAACTTCACCTTCTTCAGTGATACTGGCCAGGGCATTGACTTGGATTACCATGATATTGAATGGCTTGCCTTGGAAATGAACAGAGATCATTCTGCCATTTTTGAGATTGCATCCAAATACTGCATTTTGGACTCTCTCTCTCTCTCTCTTTTTTTTTTTTTTTTTTTTTACTATGATGGCTACTCCATTTCTTCTAAGGGATTCCTGCCAACCAGTCAATCCTAAAGGAAATCAATCTTGAATATTCATTGGAAGGACTGATGCTGAAACCAAAACTCCAATACTTTTTGCCTCCTGATGTGAAGAACTGACTCATTTGAAAAGACCCTGATGCTGGGAAATATTGAAGGCAGGAGGAGATGCGGAAAACAGAGGTTGAGATGGTTGGATGGCATCACTGACTCAATGGACATGAATTTGAGCAAGCGCCGGGAGTTGGTGATGGACAGGGAAGCCTGGCGTACTTCAGTACATGGAGTCACAGTCCTACACGTCTGAGCAACTTAATGGACCTGAGCACCGCTTTTCATGGCATTGTTAAATAAAAGGCCACAAGGGGGCAGCACTTCTTCATGTCTCACTGTTTTCTTCTGGTAATTTCCTTGTTATTTTATCTCTCTCTCTCTCTCTTTTTTTTTTTTTTTTTTTTTACTATGATGGCTACTCCATTTCTTCTAAGGGATTCCTGCCAACCAGTCAATCCTAAAGGAAATCAATCTTGAATATTCATTGGAAGGACTGATGCTGAAACCAAAACTCCAATACTTTTTGCCTCCTGATGTGAAGAACTGACTCATTTGAAAAGACCCTGATGCTGGGAAATATTGAAGGCAGGAGGAGATGCGGAAAACAGAGGTTGAGATGGTTGGATGGCATCACTGACTCAATGGACATGAATTTGAGCAAGCGCCGGGAGTTGGTGATGGACAGGGAAGCCTGGCGTACTTCAGTACATGGAGTCACAGTCCTACACGTCTGAGCAACTTAATGGACCTGAGCACCGCTTTTCATGGCATTGTTAAATAAAAGGCCACAAGGGGGCAGCACTTCTTCATGTCTCACTGTTTTCTTCTGGTAATTTCCTTGTTATTTTAGTTTGGAATATTTTTTATTTCTGATGTGTTTGTTTCAGTTGTACAGATACATGATTCAGATATGCATAGGTGTTTATTTATTCTCTTTGGGTTCATTTTCACGTATAGGTGATTACAGTGTATTCATTAACTTTCCTATGCTTTTCAGTGATTACTTGTTGATCATCTATTTGATGTATATTCAAAAGCAGAGACATTACTTTGCCGACTAAGGTCCGTCTAGTCAAGGCTATGGTTTTTCCAGTGGTCATGTATGAATGTGAGAGTTGGACTGTGAAGAAGGCTGAGCGCCCAAGAATTGATGCTTTTGAACTGTAGTGTTGGAAAAGACTCTTGAGAGTCCCTTGGACTACAAGGAGATCCAACCAGTCCATTCTGAAGGAGATCAGCCCTGGGATTTCTTTGGAAGGAATGATGCTAAAGCTGAAACTCCAGTACTTTGGCCACCTCATGCGAAGAGTTGACTCATTGGAAAAGACTCTGATGCTGGGAGGGATTGGGGGCAGGAGAAGAAGGCGATGACTGAGGATGAGATGGTTGGATGGCATCACTGACTCAATGGACATGAGTTTGAGCATCTCTGGGAGTTGGTGATGGACAGGGAGGCCTGGCGTGCTGCGATTCATGGGGTCGCAAAGAGTCGGACACGACTGAACGACTGAACTGAACTGTGTATATATTAATTCCAAACTCTTAATTTCTCCCACTGATTCTGAAGGTTGGGTGCTCTGCAGAGGGCAACAGGCACTCCTGGTCCATTGTGAAGACACGTGGCCTGCTATGTGCCCCCAGCTCCCTCATCCCCAGGACACTCCAGCCTTGGTACACAAGCCAATCAGGCTCCAAGGATGAGACACCAGCCCAGATCACTATGGCCTGAAGGGGATAGAAACAGCATTTCTTCTTCCACATTTTTCTGTTTTTACACTATGATTTGAACTGGAGTATACAGGTGAATTACAACTTTGTTGGCGTTTTGTTGTTGTTGTTGTTGTTTTGCTTTTCAGTCTAATGCAACTTGATTTTCTTGGTGACCAGAAGTTTCTTTTCTAAATTTGTTAGGCTGTGTTTCTTTGGGAAAGAACTTCATTTGTATCCATTTTTGGATTACACCTAGTGTTGTATAGTGATATGAGAGTTGTGATATGATAGTTGTCTCTCCCTGTCTCCTTTAATTCACTCAGAATGATCGTCTCTACTTTACTTCCTGTGGCTGGACTTAGCATTATTCCCTACTTCCTTACTGTCGAGAAATATTGCATTGTGTACATGTGTCCCATCTTCTGTTTCCATTCTTCTGTAATTTCTACATTTAGCTTGTTTTCCAGACTTGACTTTTGTACCTTGTTGGGCCAAGATTGGAGGGGTTCCCACGTCTTTTAAATTTTCTCTGGGTTTATGCCCAGGTGTGGGACTGCTGGGTCCTAAGGTACTTGTGTTGCAGTGAAAAGGGGG